>CM053627.1:76433573-76493577 GCA_028646595.1 Phalanger gymnotis
GGAAATACAATCAGGATAACACAAGATCTAGCAGCTTCTACATTAAGGGATCGAAGGGCTTGCAATATGATATTCTGGAGGTCAATGGAGCTAGGATTAAAACCAAGAATCATCTACCCAGAAAAACTGAGTATAATGCTCCAAGGCAAAATATGGATTTTCAATAAAATAGAGGACTTTCAAGCTTTCTCAGTGAAAAGACCAGAGCTGAATAGAAAATTTGACTTTCAAACCAAGAATCATGAGAAACATGAAAAAGTAAACAAGAAAGAGAAATCATAAGGGACTTACTAAAGTTGACCTGTTTTGTTTACACTCTTACATGGAAAGATGATGTATATAATTCATGAGACCTCAGTATTAGGGTAGCTGAAGGGAATATACATAAATATATGTGCGTGTGTGTATATATAAATATATATATACATATATGTATATACATATACATATATGTGTGTATATATATACATATATATATATATATACATATATATACAGACAGAGGCCACAGGGTGAGTTGAATATGAAGGGGTGATATCTAAAAAAATAAAATCAAATTAAGGGATGAGAGAGGAATATGTTGAGACAGATAGAACAGGAGAGATAGAATGGGGTAAATTATCTCACATAAAAGTGACAAGAAAAAGCTGTTCTGTTGGGAGGGAAGAGGGGGCAGGTGAGGGGGAATGAGTGAATCTTGCTGTCATCGGATTTGACCTGAGGAGGGAACAACATACACACTCAATTGGGTATCTTACCCCACAGGAAAGAAGGAAGAAAGAGATAAAAAAGGGGGGATGATAGAAAAGAGGGCAGATAGGGGAAGGAGGTAATCAAAAACAAACACTTTAGAAAAGGGACGGGGGGCAGCTAGGTGGCGCAGTGAGTAGAGCACCAGCCCTGGAGTCAGGGGGACCTGAGTTCAAATCTGGCATCAGACACTTGACACACTTACTAGCTGTGTGACCTTGGGCAAGTCGCTTAACCCCAATTGCCCTACCTCCCCCCCCCAAAAAAAAGAAAAAAGAAAAGGGACAGGGTCAAGGAAGAAAACTGGATAAAGGGGGATAGGTTAGGAGAGAGCAAAATATAGTTAGTCTTTCACAACATGATTATTGTGGAAAGGTTTTACATAATGATAAGCATGTGGCCTATGTCAAATTGCTTGCCTTCTGGGGGATGGGGGGTGGGGAGGGAAGAGGGGAGAGAATTTGGAACTCAAAGTTTTAAAAACAGATGTTCAAAAGAAAGTTTTTGCATGCAACTAGGAAATAAGCTATACAGGCAATGGGGCATAGAAATTTATCTTTCCCTACAAAAAAGTGAGGGCAAAAGGGATGGGGGGAGTAGGGTGGCAGAAGGTAGGGCTGACTGGGGAACGGGACAACCATATGCCATCTTGGAGTGGGGGGGGGAGGGTAGAAATGGGGAGAAAATTTGTAATTCAAACTCCTGTGAAAATCAATGCTGAAAACTAAAAATATTAAATAAATTAATTTTTTTAATTTTTTTAAAAAGAAACTAAAATGGGCAGAGATAATTTATGAATCACTGAACTACCTGAAAGTCAGGACCAAAACAAGAGTCTAGACATCATGCTTCAAAAAATCTCAAAAGAAGACTACCCAAACCTCTTAAAACAAGAGGCAAAGTAATAGAAAGAATCCACTGGTCATTTTCTAAAAGAAACTCCCAAAATAAAAACTCCCAGGAATACTATAGCCAAAATCTCGAGGTACCAGGTCAAAGAAAAATGACTGCAAGATTCTAGAAAGAATTCAAGTACTGAGGAACTATCCAATTACGACCACATGCAATTTAGCAACCACCAAATAAAAGGAATGGAGGGCTTGGAATGTAATGTTACTGAAAGCAAAGGATACAGGGTTACAGCCAAGAATAATTTACACAGCAAAATTAAGTCTAATTCCACAGTGGGGGAAATGGACCTTTATGAAATGGAGAACGTGTAAGCATTCCTGCTAAGAAGACCAGAGCTTCATAGAAACTTCAAAGGTAAAACATGAGAATTAGGAGAAATATAAAAAGGCAAGCACAAGTGATCAATCATGAGACATTCAAACGTGGGAAAGTGACACATATGTCGTCCCCTCTGAACCTTGTTGTCCTCCAGGATTATATAATTAGATAAGACTTGGTCACAGTTCTGTTATTTCTCAATGATCTTAAGAGAAAAATGGACAGAGAGGGGAAGAAGAAATACTCTGGAGAGGGTCAGGGAGGAAGGGAAAGGCAAATTAGGGGAAATTATCTCCCATAATCAAGGTGCACAAATAGACATCTATACAAACCTGGAAAAAGGGGTGGAGAATGGCTGCCATTTGGACCTCACTTTCATCTGAACTAGTCAAGGAGGGAAGAATACAGAAACACATTTCACTCAACAGGGGAAAAGAGAGAAAGAGAAGAAGGGTATACATTAAGAGAGATTGATTAGAGAGAATGTAGATTAAGGAAGGGATTTGATCTAAGCAAAACAAACTCTTACTAAAAATGTGCAAAATAATTACAGCTCTTTTTATTGTGGAAAAGAATGTGAATCTGAAGAACTGCCTAGAAATTGGAGAATGGCCAAAAAACTTAGAGTACATGGAAGTGATAGAATACTACTATACTGTAGGAAATAATGAGAGCGGTGGTTGCAGAGAAAACTGGGAAGACTCATATGAACTGATGCAGCATGAAGTGAACAGAATAAGAACAATTCATAAAATAACAGCAATGATAAACAACTTTGAAAGACAGAAACTCTAATCGTTATTAGACCAACCACAATTTTAGTGATTCATCTAATGATGAAACGTGCTACCCACCTCCTAACAGAGAGGTGAAGGACTCAGAACACAAAATGAGACATATAAATACATGTACATATATACACATATATATACATGCATGTATGTATATGTATAAAGGGAGTGGAGCATGGCCAACGCATAAATTTGTTGGACTATATGTGTTTTAATAGGTATTTTGTTTTTCATTCATTCTAATTTGGGGCAGAGTATCTGTGGTAGAAGGGAGAAGACTTGTAGGGAATAATGAAGAGCAAAATGAGCATAACATTGTATACATAAACAGCAATATTGTTTTAAGAACAACTTTGAGAGAATTAGTTATTCTGGCTATTATAAATACCCAAATTAACTATAAAGGACATATGAAGAAAGACATTATCAACATCCAGAAAAAGAAATGATAAATAGATGTATAGAATAATTTTGCATATATATACCTATTTGTATCTAATGGTAGCCATGGCAGAAAGGAAAAAAAGGAAAAAAATTTACATGATAATTTTGTTGTGTATTTGAAAGGAATAACAAGCTGTGCATAGCAGATTTGCAGTTTCATGTACAACTTTCTTTTTATTGTATTATGCTATAGAAATGCTTGCTTTATTTCATAAATTGAAAACAAAATAAATTTTTTAAAAATAAATAAAATTATGCCTTCTACAGAAAAAAAAGAAAAAGAAAATATTTATTTTTTAAAAGAAACAAAATGAGTCATTCAAAAACTATCTACCATCCAACAAAGATGAAGTGTCGTGAACATTGGTCAGCATCATGTGCCAAACCTGAGGAGTGAACCCACTCCTTGTTCACTGTCCTTTTGTATTTGGACAACTTAGTCCCCAGGACCAATTAAGTCTCAAGAATGATTTCATTACCTTTTAAGTAAAAACTGATCTAGTCTGCATAGGGTAGATGTTGCTTCTTCTGACACATGACATTAGCAAGGTCCTAAAGGTCTTCTAGAGTACCTTCTATCCCTTAAATGGAGTCAAGGTCATTGTTGGACAACCCTGACCTGAGGGAGTATGAAAAGTTTGCCACAGGCAGCACTGGAGGGGAAACAGAGAAGGCAAAAGAAAAGCAAGAACAGAAAGATAGCAAAAGAGGAAATAAACAATGTAACAGTCCCCTGAAGGAGTGACTGAATATGGAAGCGAACAAAGATGGGAAATCCCACACTTTGCCTCCCCCTTTTGGACAAACCGAGTCTATGATCTTAGCAATGTGGTCTGCAATCTGGGTGCTACAAAATATTCCAGTTCTTGACAGGTCTTCTAAAATAAAATAGTATAGATAAGTCCAGCAGCATGAGAAGTATCAGGGCTACCGCATAAATGATGACACTTCTGGCACATTCACTGGACCTCATCGCTGACTACAGAGTGGCCTGTAGCAAAGTACCTAAGAGGTCATTATCATCTGGTATGCAAAATACTCTTGTGCCAGGGTTAATATCAGAATCATCCTGAAACTCTATTCAGTGTGTCCTCCTAACCAACCTATCAGGACCTCTATGTCCCTAGGAGCCCCATAGCGAGCATTTCAGATCTCTACCCCAACAGGTACCTCTGTTGGGGGACTGTCCCCTTCCATAGGGGCTGGGTAGTTATGTAAAGAGTTTCACCTCTCCTTTGGAGTGAGAAATAGATGCACCTCCCAACAATCCTGCCCCTTGGTCTTTGGGTAGAGGATAATTATGGGAAAACCTCCTGGTACTATATGGGCAGCAATGTGGTGCACTCTTCTCAGTTTTAGATTAGAGTAAACTAAGGGACATGAAGGGGCTGCCTGTACTGCCCACTCCATTGTACCCTGTGACACTACCCACTTTTCTCTCTCTTGGGTTCATGACATTTCCTACTTTGTTATGACCTTTTGCCATCATTGATGCTTTCCCTCTGTGCTGGGTCCAAGAGCGTTCAGACTAACTGGAGAATCAACGTGTGAATTAATGAAAAGTCTGAAATACACTTTGGCTGAAATATAAGCACTCTGGAAGAGGAATGACAGGAAGCAAGCCAAGGAAGGTAGATTGAAGTCATACTGTGAAGGCCTTTAAATGTCAGCACATAATTCAGGGAACGTTCCTTTGACAAGCACACTCATCATTGACCTTTTCTCCCCTAATGATAATAATAATTAACATAGCACTAATAAAAATTTACATAGTGCTAATAATAATTTACATAGTGCTACTACAAGCATGCCAGGCACTGTGCTAAGCACTTTGCAATTATTATGCCATTTGATTTTCACAACAATTCTGGGCAGTAGATGCTATTCTTACTCCTATTTTACAGATGAGGAAACTGAGGCAAACACAAGCTAAGTGACTTGCCCAGAATCATACTGATAGGGTTCTGGAGCCCCAGTCCTAAGATCATATCTCTGGAAGCCTCCCGATTTCTCAGTAGGCCCCTGCCCTATGAGAAAGATTTCTCTTGTTACAGAACACACTCTCTTATCAAAGCAGACATAGGGGTGCCTGGCCTAAGGACTTTTGTCCCTGGTTGGCCCAAGGAATCTTCTTCACGCCAGATCCCCAAGGTCCATGCTTCTGGCAACTAAACAAAAAACTGTCTATTCTCCCTCAATGTCTGGTATCAGCAAAGTTATGTCTTCAAAATTCCCTACATTTTCCCTTCCACAGCTCCCAAAGACACCTAGACCCTTAGATTACCTAATCGGAATCCTTGGCATCCTTTCCCTTTTTGCTTTTCCATATAAGCCCCAGCATGATTCTCACTACCTTGCAGGTTCCTTAAGGACCCTTGCCTGTTTTTGCTAAAGCATTACAATAAACTTTTTGCCACTTGACTAAGAGAAGGCTTGAGTGTGTGAATTCATTCCAGGCAACTCTGCCTTGGCATTCTCAAGGTCCCAGCACCCCCAGCACCTCTTCAATACAACTAATAAATCTGAGGCTGGATTTGAATTCAGGAGTCTGAGTCTGGATTAGAACTCAGGTCTTCCTGACTCCAGGCCTGGTGGTCTATCCACTGTGCCACCTATTTGTGGCTTCATGTTCCTTCTGGACTATGCAACCAGTTCTGAAATCAGGTATATTGCCTCACAGCTGTGACTCAAGGGTTGCAAGGAACAGAGGCAATGGAAAAAGTCTCTGTGGCCCTTGTGAAAGCTCTTAGATAAATGGCCAGTACAGCGGATATAGAGCAACAGACTTGGAGTCAGAAAGATATGGATTTGAAAGCCACTTCATACATTTGTGGGACCCTGAGCAAGTGACTTGACCTCTCTTCAACTCAGTTTCCTCATCTGCAAAATGGGGGGTAATAATAGCCCTTATCTTACAGAGCTTTTCCAATGTTCAACTGAGTTAATGTATTTTACAAATCTTAAAGTATTAGAGATATGTGAGCTATTATGATTTTGCAGGTTGCTGAAAGGCCCTTCTTCCCTCAGAGAGATGTGTCAGACAGAATACATTACCCTTACAATAAATTTCCTATTCTTCTTCTTCAATGCTGTATTCTTTTAATACTGAGCTACTATTTTGGTTTAGCTTAAAAAAATTAAGTTTGATCTTGTCCTGGGCAAGAAAAAAAGGTGGGGGTGTCAGAGTGTTGGTAGACTTGATGCTGGCTATAATTAAGGCTGTCTTAGAACAAGGCAACACTCCCATTTAGAGGAAAAAGTGGTATTTACAGGCTTGGGCTCTTACAAACAAATTTCCGGTTGGATGGTTGTCTGGGCTGAGTTAACAAAAGGCATGTTCTTAGTAGAAACAAGTTGTTGAAGAGTAAATTGTAATTAAATATGCAGGGCTGTGGTGGGGATTGAGTGTGGCTGAACATTGTTTCCATGTCTTTTTAACTAAGTTAACTGGGGCCTCTCAGAAAAAAAAAACTGTACGGGGGGGACAAGTGACAAAGGAAATAGCTTTGAGTGCTTTTTAAGAAAATCAAAATAGGGCAACATTTCCCAGCTTAGTGCTTTCCTCCATGTAGGATAACTCCTCTATGACCTGGCAGAATTAATGCAGTTTTAGGAGTGGCCAACACACTCTTCTGTAAGCTGACACAGAAAATTTGTCTTCGCTAGTGTCACAATTAAAAATAAAAACATAAAACACTAGCATCTGAGCTCATCAATCTCAATTCACAATCTGAATTTGGATTATAATATAATATAAAAATACAATTATGTGATATGATATGACATACCATGATGGGCCATAATACAATATATTCTATCACATGCTGTATGTGATATGATGTGTATAACATGCTACATATAGTATTATATAATATAACATGACAAGACAGAATAGAAGGTAATATGGAAGAGTAGATAAATAGCTAGCCAGGAAGATGTGGGTTCAAGTCCCACTTCTGACACACACTTCCTTGTAACCCTAGAAAAGTCACCTAACTTCTTGCTTTTCTAGACAAATCTCTAAGATTCTCAGTCACAGAGAAGGTTCTGACCTGTGTTATAAAGGGATTTTCCACATCTGGGAGTTCTCTACGCCAACGAAATGAAAGGCCAATCCCCAGCTTTTTTCATTTTAAGGGAAAGGAAAGAAAAACAATGTCCCATATGAAGTAACAAAGGACATTTTGGGATCATAAAATCAAAGGTCTAGAGCTATAAGGGACCTCAGAGGCCATCTAGTTCAACCCTCTCATTTTACAGTAGAGGAAATTAAAGCCCAAGGAAGCTGGGTTTTTGCCCCATTTCATACAGATGCAGGATTCGCACCAGACCCTCAGACCCTATACCCAGTTTCCCATGCCGCCACAAGGCTAGAAAATGCCATACCTGGGAACTCTCAAAAGCCACCTTTCTCACCACACTTCCCTGCTGTTACAATACTTGCAACAACTTACTGAATATATTACATTCACTGATGATACCTTTCAAGAAGAACTACACCCAAACAAATGGTTATTTATCTTCCTCTTAAAAATTTCCAGGGATAAAGATTTCATGATCTCATTCAGTAGCCTATCTTACCATTTAATCAAAGCGTTTCTAGCGGTGTCAAAAATTCAATAGTTTGGCAACAGAACTGAGCTGACATCACCCACTCCAAATGTATGTTATGTAATAGAAGAAGGGGGTGAGGGGTTGGTGGTTGATGTTCAGCTCTAATATTATTCTCCGCAGCACCTGTATTGACTTTTTTCCTGCTCTCCAAATCTTTGAATTCCACCTACACTCTTCTGCCTATATAGCCAATAACCTAGTGTTCCATTTTGCCTAGAACACTGAAGCGATCTTCAGTCCCCTTGACTCCATTCCTCAAAATGTCTCAGCGTTATCGGCCAATTTCTTTTCCTTCCCTTTGGCTCGATCCTCCTAAATCGAATCTCTTTAACCTCTGATCTTGATCCAAGCTCCTCTTATATTTTCTGGGACACTTGGAGATTTAAGCGGGGTCATGAAACTAGTGAATATGTGAGGTAGGTTTTGAACCCAGGTCTTCAACATTCCATCCACTGTACACATTGCCTCTACATTTAGTTAGCATCACTTCTATGACTTCTGTAGCCCACCTCTTTAGCCATGGCCTGGGGTTTTAGAACATGAAAAACAACTGAGTACGATTTTGCAAACTCAAGAATATTGAAAATCACTGCCTTAGACTAAGTAACCCGAATTTCTTTATCCTTTTTTTCCTACATTAATGGTTTTTGTTTATAAATAACTTTATGTAGTTATTCACTTCTGTCTTGCTGGAGACAAAGACTGGGCCTAATCTTTTAACACAAGTTTGACCAACACAAAATAGAAAAGCAAGGAATTTCTTTCTGAGGTTATATATCAAGTTCTTGTTAATATAACCAGTACAGTGTCAGCTTTGTTAATAGCATCAAATCATTGACTGATATTGAACTTGACCTATGGTGGACCCCATTGCTATATACATATATGTATGTATGTGTATAGACAGGTATATGTATACATATATACACACGTGTATGTATATGTGTGTTATCTGTATATGTATATATACGTACATACCTACACATGTGTGTATACTTGTGCCCAGTATAGTGGAAACAAATACGTTAATTTGGGATGAGTGATTCCATTTTGTTTTAAGCATCCATTCTGTGACCAAATAATTGTTATATTGGCCATGTTTTTAGTTATAATAAGGATCAGAGGAGTATAGCTTGGCAGTAATTGCATGTGCCCTCCAAACTTGATAAATAGCTACTCATTACCTGTGTGTGTCTCCTAGTTTTGGTAACCAACATCTAATGATGTATCATTGGATAGTCAATCGAGTTTGCAGACATTGATAAGTCTATATATCTTATTACCGTACCTTCAGTCCTAATAAGCATATATAACAGTACATTGGTTTTACACATGCACCATATATTATAACAACCATTCAATTTCCCATATTCGTAGATCTTGGGAAATCCTTAGCAGGGATGTCCCTTGGCAATATCTTAAAGTACATGAAATTTGTCTTTAAGACAACTCCGCCCCGGTCCTAGTCTTCATAAAAATCCTTGTACCCTCATGATGGCAGGCTTTTTAAGGTCCTCTATTACATCACCTACCCAGAACTGTTCTACCCATTTATCACCAACAAAATTTACCTGTACTTCATTCTCTCAGGACCCAAATCTCTCTCACCAACTTGGTAATGTGATTTTGGGTGCTAATTGCAGAAGGAACCTCCCAGGGCATGTACTTGCATTTTATTTTATATGCTTCGAGCCAAAGAAATGACTCATAGGATTGCAGGATAACAGATTTAGATCTAGGAGAGATTTTAGAGGCCATTAAGTCCAACCCCTTCATTTTACAGATGAGGAAACTGAGACTTAAGTCTTAAGTCTAAACTTAAGTCTCAGGGTTGGTTTTTTTGTGTGTGGTTTGGTTTTCCTTGCCTTTCCTTTTTTATTTCATTAAAGTTAAGACCCAGAGAAAAACATAAATATAAGACAATTACTTCAGATCATTCTTCATATTTGTGCACATATAGACTGATGAAACCCAGTCAGCAATGACACACATAACAGCCCTTCTTCCCCACATTCAAAAAAATTTTTTTTAACTATAAAAACTTAAGATCTCATTGCCACACACTCTCTCAATACAAACAATTCATACATAAACAGGTAGTGGGTGCAGAAAAAGCTAATATGCTAATAGTTAAGTCAGATAGGATCTCTCTGATTCCAAGCCATCACTCTATCCACTGTACCATCTAGCTGCCTTCCACTGAACCCCCTATCTACCTATGGCAATGAGAATTGAAGATACCATGGAATAGGGTAGTAAGGGTAACTGATGCGGAAGATATTTTTGGTCCAGGGAATTATTCTGACACTCTTTAGGTCTTACTATACTACAAACTATAATGTTTACAATCAGTCTTGACCTTAGTATCCTATTCCTGATTTTCAAAATGTTAAAATTTCTATCCACCTTCCTATGATCCACAAACTTTAAAAAAAAAAAACCATGTCTACGTCATTCAGACACAGAAAGGCAACACGGTACTTGATATCGAAAGGCGCATAGTTTCAAGGCGCAGCTTTGAGACTTGCTAGTTGTATGACCTAGAGCCAGTTACACAACTTCTTGGAAATTTCAGCTTCCTCCTATATAAGGAAAACAACTCTTGTCCTCCATATTCTACAGGGTTGTTACGAAGAAAGTGCTTTGTCAACATTAAAGCCCTACATAAATGTGAGTTATTACAATAATCATCATTCTAGATTCACATCAGAACCCTTCAATAGTTTAGTAGATAAGTCCCAGGGAACTGTCGGGGAAACAGAGAAGTCATATAGCTAATAAGCATCAAAGAGAAATGTTAACCTTAACCTTCCTGAATCTAAGTCCAGCTCTTTGTCCACTATGCCATGCAGATCTTGAGTTATTATTAATGATTTTTTTCACCGAGGGTCCCTCAGCCTATTCTATTGACTCAACACTATTCTGTGTCTCACCACAAATGATACCAAAATAATCTTCTTTATTATTCCTAATACTACATTCCAGTCAGTTGGACAGTCCCTTAAAATAGCATGGTCCAAACTCTACATTCCCAGTTCACAGGAATGTCATTGGGAAGCAAAACCAAAGATATTCCTAAATTCCTAACATATTATATCTGTTGGTCCCTACTACTCTTTCTAATGAGAAGTAAGGAGAACTATGCCCTCACCATCAGAAGACTTGGATTCAAGCCCTGGCTCCTCTACCTACAAGCCATGTGACCTTGGACAAGTTATCAACCCTCTCTGAGCCTCAGTTTTCTCATTTGTAAGATGGAGACCATCATGTCTGTGCTGTCTTGTGCTAGGATCTTTTGCCAATCAAATGACATATTGTACATGAGAATATTTCACAAACTATAATGTACTCTATGAATATATGGTTTTATTCTCAAAGGAAGAAATAAAATGGTTGTTATTACTTATTTGTCTATATTCTATAGTAATATGGTATAATGGAAAGAGTACATATTTGAATCAAAGGACCTGAGTTTCAGTTCTGGTGGCTGTGTAATCTTGGGTGAGTCACTAAACTTTTCTGGGATTTAGATTCCATATTTGTATAAGAAGGAGTTGGATTAGATGACCTAAGTTCCCTTCAACCTCTATACCTAAAGCAAACATGGAAGAAGGATTAAACTTTTTTGCCTTTCCTCTAGAAGGCACGTCTGCAAGCAGAAGTAGTAAAAGTAAGTAGAAGTCTCAGGAAAGCAAACATGCTTGATACAAGGGAAAGTTTCTGAACTAGATCCTTCCAAGAGTGAAATGGGATGCCTAGAGAGCTTATATGTTTCCCTTCCCTGGAGATCTTAAAGCAAAGAGGCTGGATGACTAGTCGTTTGTCAGGTGTGTTAGAAGGAAATCCTTTTTCAATTAGATATTGGACTAAGTGGTCCTACTGTCCCTTCCAACTTAGAAATCCATTGATCCTCAATATTTATAATGTTACATGGTAATGTCCACTGAATTAGATGGCAGTCGTAAAATAGAGGGAGCCATCATTCTTGAAATAATGACAGAAAGATGGGAGACAATAAGAATGGGTAAAAGGAAAAAAGTGGCCAGTTTCTTTGATTAAAAAAATGATCCTGTAAAGAGGATTCACTCCATTTCTTTGCTTCTTTGAAGTTCAGAGAACTGGATTCAATTCAATGACATCTGGTAAATACAAAGATCAAAGTAAACAGCCTCTGCTCTCAAGAAGCTTACATTCCTTTGGGAGAAAATTACAGGGACAAATATTAATAAACAAAGAACATACAAAGTAATTTCCAGGGGAAGGGGAGCCATCAGGAAGAATTTGAAGGGCAGTTTGTTAAGAATAGAGAGTTCCAGAGGCACAATAGAAATGTCAGCAAGAGGAGGAGGATATCTTGTCCCCTTTCAATTTCATTTGGAAATACCACCTTATCCTAAATAGGGAATGCATAAATGAATTTCATTCTCTAGAAATGAAAATCTGTCTAAAGGTAAAGCAGCAGAGACACCTGCCAAGATCACAACTGTCACAGAGAAGTGAAAAGAAAACCAAGCAGGCAGGCAAAGAAACTTCCTTCTGTACTAAGGATAAAAGCCAGAATAGACTGGGTTCTAATTGGTTTTGCATAAGTGATGCCACCTTGAGCCATGTGCTATAACACATCTAATTAATGTAATTTTCACTTTAGAATGAGCATTTGCTTTTTTTTCCAACAATGAAAAAGGGAAGGAAATCCTCTGTTGAATTGACTCTCTAAAAGAAATAACCAAGACCAAAAAAAAATCAAGTGACATATTTCTCTGAATTGAATTTTCAGTCATGTCTCCTTTGATACCTGTAGGAAATCATAAGATCCTGGGACTTAAATCTCAAGGTGACTTTAAAGATCATCTATTACAACCCCCTCATTTTAAAGAGGAAGAAATTTAGAAGTCAAGTAACTTGTGCAAGATCATCCCAGAGGTACCCTGTCATTCCATATTATAGGAGCTTGTTTCAATGATAACATCATGACTCTAGTAGCAGAAACATTTAAGAATTCATTTTACACATGACTTTTCCCTTATTTGGCATCCCCCAAAAAATGAGTGGGATAAATTTAGGTGGCAACAAAATGTAACAGGAAGAATATATGGACTTCTCAAATGGAAGGATAGGGTTGGAGGGAGGGATACAAGGAGAGAATCAGGTCAAACATTGCATATCTAAGATATTGCATATCTAATTGCACCTCTAAGAATGAGGCAATGGCTGTCTATACTGAAAGCTCTGCCAGGAAGAAGGGAATCTGATCCCCATCAAGTAAGCAGAAATCCATTTATTTGTCAGGGTCCACAGAAATGACTCAAAATGATCCTGCTCTCTCTGTGATAGAGAGCTGCTTCCTCAATAACCATGGACCCATAGCAATCTTGGCAGGATGTAGGTAGGGAAGGTATAGGTTATTTTAACGTTCCCTCCCCATTGAAACAGCCAGCAGGTATCAGCTAACAGCAAGGATGTTACCAAGCATAGGAGAAACTGTGGACACAACTATAAGGTATCAGTTATCAAACATGACATTGTCAAGGAAAATGGGAAGTTAGGGATGCTCTTTAAAACTCTTCATGTTGGTCTGTTTATGGTATGAATCAGGTCACAAGCAGCTAGCCATAGGAGACCCACAACACTCCTGAATGCTGCAGTAAACAGATTAATATGTAATTGAGAAACATTTAACGGAATAAATAAAAATACAATAAAACATAGTAATATTAAATATGTGGTTTTCTAAGTCAATACGTACCTGCAGGAATACTTACATGTGATTTAGGGACCCACCCACTGTTTCTATTTGAGTTTGGCACCACTGATATAAATCATCATTTCTACCACAATATACATAGAAGCAACTAAGGACACCCCCCAATACTAGAAACTAGCACAGTGCTTTTGACACTGTGGGTGCTTAATTAAAGTTTTTTATACTGTCCTGAATTACATTGGGGGTGGGGGGGAGAAGAAAGTATTCCCCATCTTATTTAAGATGATCATAGGTAATGTAGATATTGGGCATGCCAGATAGCATGCAAGACAAGGATATGATAATAAGGGAAATTACTTTTCTATTACATTAATAACCAATGATTAAATTAAGATCCAAGTTTTTTTTTTTTTATTATTATTATTTCCTCGTTCAGGGACCAGCCCCTGTAGGTCATTCAACCAGTCTCTGAAGGACAAGGCTGATGGATGAGACTGGCCTTGGAGTACTTGCTCAGCCACGTTGGGAGGCACCCACCCAACTAGGAGACCTTATTTCTGTTTAGAGTGTAAACACAATCTAATCTAAGTGAATTCCAGCCCCAAAGCCTCAAGGGCATCATATAACCTTGCACTCCTCCATTGGCATTTAAGGTAACCTGTCTCATGAAGGAGAAAACCAACCAGAGTGGTCTGGGTAGAGATGGATTCCTTTGTCCAGATTGCTGGAGGTGGCTGAGTCTCATGATCAAGCCATGTTCTCAGCACGAGGAGCTGAAGGCTTTCAGCCCACCTCCTCATTTAAAAGTCGACCTCTTCATTAATGGCTCACCAATCAGGGTTGATATCTCCTGCCAGGGACATTTCCTTTCCAAAAAAATATTTAAGGCATTCAGCATCTCCATGAGGTATCTTTGGTTACTTAGAGAAGCCACTGACCATGAATTTAGTGATTATCAGCTAATTAACAAACTGATTACTAATTATTCAGAAACTGTCTCTTGGGCTTTTCATTCATGTCAATAAACATTCCCTCCACTTGTAATAGGCCACTATCAAAGAAAATAAACTGAAATAGCTAAGTGAATCTCAACGTTTGCTAGCTAACTATGGTACAAGAATGTACAACAGGCTACAGTGAGCAAGGACAAACTTTCTTTTCCAATTAAGGACACAAAATCAAGGAAGCCTTTTAGCTTCATACCTTTATTCCAAAATCCCATATGGTGTATTCACCCTTTCTTGGACCTCAGAACACCATCAATCCTTGCTTACCATTAACTTTCCAAAACACTTAACTTACCCAAACTTTCTTGGACATTTTCCCAGGAGCAACAAGGTTGACTTGAAGATTTGGGTGGAAACTGAGGAATACCCTCTGAATGCTTTCAATCTTTGGATGTGTGGTGTCACTCAGATAAAACATCACAGAATCAGAGGACTGTGTGTTGAAAGAGAGCTTAGAGCTTCTCTAGGCTAATCTCATCCTGCCAAACTTTTCAGATTACAGATGGATGTTGGTATCAGGTAAATACAACCTAAAGTATATAATCCCTGCCTTCAAAGAGATTTTATTTCTAAAAAGAGAGTGGGCACCAAAACACTCACAGACAAATATATTAAACGACAGCTTTATGGTCACTCCTGGACGGCCACAAAGAGAAAGAAATCATAATCATACTTGTTCTTTCTTTTCTTCCCAACTGTCCTTACCCCCAACACATATACATACTTACTACCAATTAAATAGAGCATCTCTGTGGGTCAACAGACTCAGTTCAACCAGGGAGAAGGTAGAATGGAGAATCTGAAAGGCTCGAAAAGATAGCTTCTGTATGGCTATAACGGCTCCTGAGTTGACCTTACATATTAACATTAGAGGCAATCCAGAGTGAGATTTGGGCCAAAAATCTAAGAGAGAATTTCCTGCTGGTTAATACATCAAAGATCTTTGATCTTAGAAGCTGGTCTTAGAGAGTCACTTGAGGCTCAGAGAGGCTCAGTGACTTAGAAGGGACCCCAGAGGACATCTAGTCTAGCTTCTTAATTTTACAGATAAAGAAGCCAAGGCCCAGGGTGATTAAGGGATTTAGCCAGGGGTACACAGGTCGTGAGTCTTAGATTTGTTCTGTTTGACCTCAGGAAAGAATGGAAAATCTCTTCCCTAGGTCTATACATATATCCTGTGTCTCTGTTCTGCCCACTACTACATAGGCACCCCTGGTATGGAGGCTGCAAAGAGACAAACTTAGTCTTGATACAAGAAAGAACTTCCTAACAGTTAAGAGCCACCATGAAGTGCAAAGCACTGCCACAATAGGAAGTGGGTTTTCTTTCACAAGAGATCTACTAGCCAAGGCCAGATAAACACTAGCTGGGTACACTGTAGAGGAGTCTTGTGTTCAGATTTGGGTTAAATCTGATGGACTCAGAGCCTTCTTCCTCATCTCTCAGATTCTGTAAAATGTCTCCTTCTGTGGAATGATATGACAAGAAACCATTCTACTGATTCTCCAAAGACCAGGTGCTTTGGAGTGATCACATAGACAGAACAGGGATAATGTTCTGATTGCCATGATTCTGTACTAGGCAAGTCATTTACTCCCCCTGGGCTTCAATTTCCTTGTCTACAAAATGACAAGGTTTGTACTACAAGTGTTCTCGATCTTCTTCGTGCCATAAACCCTTTATCAGTCTGGATACCTTTCCAGAATGATATTTTTAAGTGTATAAAATAAAATGCATAAGAAACCAATTATATTAAAATATAGTATTCAGAAAAAAATTTAAGTTCGCAGACCCCCAAACTATGAACTCTTAGTTTAGGGAAACAAAAGAAAGATTTAGGAAGCAAACTGATCAGGAGAAAGGATGGAGGTATCATGTACATTCAATCTTTTCTGCTATGAAACTTATTAGTTTTTTTTTTTACCAGACATGTCAAATAGCCAACATCATGATGACTTTGAGTGTGCTAATCACACTAGAAGGAGCAAAAGATCATTGTTATTCTGACATTTTCTGGCATATAGACTCAAGTTATGTTACAAAGTAATATGATATAAAAGAATTACATTTATTTACACATATACATACACACAGAACCATCGTTTCTTCAGAATGAGTTGTAGTATCAAGATACTTGAGATAATGATGTTCAAAAATCATATATATGTATATATATATGTGTGTACATATATATATTTTATATGTGTGCATATGTGTATATATGTATATATGTGAGTACATATATATGTGTGTATATATATATGTTATTGATCTTATGCATCAGACAGGAAGATTAATGGTAATGGGAAAAACACCGACCTACCTAGAATTTGACTTCTCAGGTCAAGCAACGTCTCTCAATATTTGCTTCTCTAAGACGTTTTAGTCAATTCCAAAATGAGATTTTTCCTGGTAGAGACTTTTCTTTCTCTCTTCCTCGTTTAAAAGAAGTCATACTCCTCTCTTACCTGGGATGACACCTGCTAAGAGGTCTAAGAAAGAAGCACTTGGAAAACACTGTTTTCTATTTACTAATTTCTTTGGGCTCATTTCCCTAATTTCGTTCTTTTTATCTGCATTAATTTTCATCAATCCCTTTAAGAGCTATGTTTCTTTCTTTTTTTTATTTCCTAGGATGCATCATCAGCAAATGTTTATTAAATGACTAATAAAGAATTGATAATCAAGACAAGACAGGAGACACTAACAGAGTGCCTAGCTGTTCTTACCAAGTTCATATCACTATGCCCAAAGGAACAAAAGCCTCAGACACTAAAAGAGTTGGCAGATAGGATTACTAAGTCACTGCTGGTGGTCTTCAAAAGACCAGAAAGAATGAAAAAAAGGACCATAAGTGAGAGAAAAGCAAATGTTGTCCCAACATATCCCATCCTGCCCACCCCATATCCTGGTCATTGTGTTTATTTATAGGTGCTGTAATTTGGTGGGAGGGGATGGAGGGGAGGGAAGAACACACAAATTTCTAAGATATAATTCTGTCATCAAGGAGCTTATATTCCATTAATGGGTATGGCCTATACACAAATGACTACAAGGCAAAGAAAGATATGTGCAGAGGTCCATCTCTTTGATCTTAAACAGGAGATTTGTCTGATTTGTGTGTATCTGTGTGCGTGTGTTTCTGAACTTATCAGTTACTTTAATGTTGTGAAGATGAAACCTTAGAATAAGTCATGAAGAAGATAGACACACAGCTATTGAGTTAAGTATTGTTAAACTGTAGCTTGGGTTTTGGCCAGTATTGTTCAGACTTATCTATGTTGGTTTAATTCACCAGATAATTGTGCTTTTGTAACTTTTACTTTCACTATACAGGCATAGCATCTGAGTTGTATAGTATGAAGTTGTACTAGAATGTCCTTTGTGCCAGGGATAAGGTACATCACTCATTGGTTGGCAAAATCTCTACCCTAAGGAACAGACAAGGTTGTTTAGAAAAAAATACATAGAGGAAGAAAATGTCACAGGCAACAAATAACATTAATCGGCAAGCAGGGCTGACTCATCTCCCAATCTCATTGGTTATCTATGCCTTAGATTCGCCATCTTAAAAATGACCATTCTAATACCTGCCCTATTAACATATACTGACTTGGGCTGGGCTGGTAGTTCAGATTTGATATTGAAATATTTATGGACCATCAAACATTTACCAATAGAATTTACTCAGCCATAATATTCCAGGAATATTTAGCAAGAATTCATCATCGGAAAAAAAAGAAATCATCATTGATTCATTTGGGCACAATTTTTCCTGCCTCATCATTGGCCATATTGACTTCCTGGTCAGAAGTATGTGTCAAAGCCCTCAGGGTTCCTTGATTCTACTTGTAATGGCTTTGGTAGTTAGACCACTGGTAGCTTGTCAATAGCCTCCTGAACCTTAGTGCCTTGGGCTTATTGTCTCAAGGACAGCTTTACTATCTTTCTTTCTTTCTTTCTTTTTTGGGGGATTCAAGGGAGTAGGGGTGGAAACACAAACTAGCCTGGTCTATGTGACAGAATATGCAGTATATGCTGTGCCTACCAAACCTACATTTTCCACAAAGTTCTTATAAGGCATATATCTTTAGAAGATATATTTTACAAGACCTGTGATTCCACTGGACTAAGGAACTCCCAGTAAGAAAATTCCTTCTACAAATGCAGATTAACACTCATTCTACAATTGATAATCTTATAAAATTCCTAGGGGCACTGTGAGATAAGGTTGCACAAGCAATACATGTAAGCAGCAGAATTTAAACTTAGGTCCTCCTAACTCCAAAAGCAATAATAAAAAATAATACTCATAAAAGTGACTTTTTTAAAAAAGATATTATTTGTCTTAATAAAGGGCAACTAAGTGGTGTTGTGGATAGAACGCTGGACCTGAAATCAGGAAGACTGCTCTCCCTGGATTCAAATCTAGGGTCACAAAGAATCTGAAACAACAACAACATTTTATTACTGGCATCACCTCCACTAAACTCTTCCTCGATTCCTTATTGTGGCATTACATTTATTTACACATATACATACACACAGAGTCATTATTTCTTCAGAATGAGGTGTAGTATCCAGACACTTGAGATAATGATGTTCAAAAATCATATATATGTATACATATGTGTGTATGTATACATATATTTTATATTGTGTGACATGGAGGTTACAGGCTACACCAGCAGGGCGCAGGTTCTAAGAGGTCCCATCCCGCTACATAGCCAGAAAGGACCAGCTTAGCCAAAACCCAGAACAGCTCACTGTTAGAATGTTGACCACTTAGTAGATGAAGAAGTCTTGCCAGGGGCCCAAAAGGGTCATAATCTACTTTGACAAAGAGTCTCCCACAAAACCATAGATCATTATGAATATTATTACCTCTAGTCACTGACAAAATAGTATACAAAGGCATTCAGAAACAGAAGAATTAATATTTTTTTTGTTTGTTTGTGTCTTTGCTTCTGAGACTGTCTCCCTACCTTGCCCAGGCTTGAAGTGAAGGGGCTACTAATGGACTTGATCCAACTCCGATCAGCATGAGGACTTTGACCTGCTCTGCTTCTGGCCTTGACCAGTTAGCCCTCCCTTTGATAATACCTGATGCCCAGGGGCTTGCCATATTAATGTAGACACCCATTTATCGGCTTAGCCCACTGTAGCTCACAACTCCTGAGCTCAAGAGATCCAACGGCCTCAGCCACCCCAGCAGGAGGGATTACATGGATGTGTTACCACCTACAGCAATTAATTCTTTCAAAAATAAATTATCGAAGGAGCCAAAGAAGGAAACATCAATAGTGGGAATAAACAAAAACAGTGTCTAGCCTAGGCAGAATCACAAGTCAGCAAAATTAATGTATGAATCTATCCTACCTGCATTACGATGTGTCACTTTCTTTATTAAGGCTCCATTATCCCCCTTTCTATATAATGCTTAACTATTTACCCCTTCCATCAAGCCCTCCTATTTCTAAATGGTTGCTGTTGAGTCATTTCAATCACGTCCAACTCTCCATCATCCCGTTCAGGGTTTTCTTGGCAAAGGTACTGAAGTGGTTTACCATTTCCTTCTCCAGCTCAGAAACTGAAGCAAACAGGGTTAAGTGACTTGCCCAGGGTCACACAGGTAGTAAGTGTCAGAGCCTGGATTTGAACTCAGGTCTTCCTGACACCGGGCCTAGCCCAGTGTCTCTATCCACTGCACACCTAGACCTGGGAAAGACCTTAGCTTTAAAAGGCCAAGGTCCCCCCCTGTATCAGGGGCCACTGCCAGTCGTTTTGACTTATGTCTTACCACTGGAGTCCATCGACTCTGGAGGAGACAGTGAGGTTCTGCCTCACTTACATCCAATTCACTTGCAAATCAAGACATCACCTTCCTGATGTCATTGGTCCTCTTCAGACCAAACAACATCGCTATTACTTTTTAAATTAAATTTTATTTATGTTTTCAATCAAACATCTTTTCCTTTTTCTCATCCCTCTACCCGCTCTCATTCCCAATGAGAAAAGAAAAAAAGAAAAACAAGACCCTTGTCACAAATAAACTTTGTCAAGCAGAACAAATTCTCACATTAGCTATACCCAAAAATGTGTCTCATTCTTCATATTTAGCCCGATATTTCTCTTTCATGAGGTGGGTAGCATTCTTCATCACTGGTCCTCCAGAGTGGCTGATCACTGCTTTGATCAGAATTCAGTCATTCAAAATCTTCCATTTTTGCAATGTTTTAGGTAATAAATTCATTGAAAAAAACAGCATATTGGGACATTCAAGATTTTTCTATGTCACTTTTGAAGACAACTCAATTAACGTCAGAGGATCATAGACTTAGAGCTGAAAGGGACCTCAGAAGCTAACTAATAGTCAAATCAAATCACTATATACTTTTTCTAATCGTTTTTCTAAATATTAAGTGAACATTAAAAGGAAAGGCTGACAGAGAGCTGGCCTTGGAGTCAGGAAAACCTAGGTTTGAGGGCTGTCTCTGACACATATTCACTATGTGACTTTGGACAAGTAAGTGTCCCAGAGAACTCTCTGCAACTATAAATTACATCCCAGTAACCAGTCTGCATCAATACAAGGAGGGTTTGGAGTTTTTTTGCTGCAACAGAAGCACTGTTATAAATATTATACATATATATATATATATGTATATATATATGTGAATCCTTTTCCTCTGTCTTTAACCTCTTTTGTTTGTGTGTACATGTGTACATGTGTACGTGTATACGTGTGTGTGTGTGTGTGTGTGTGTGTGTGTATGTGCTAGGCAGAGTTAGGTGGTGCAGTGGATAGAATGCTGAGCCTAGGGTCAGAAAGGCTCATCTTCCCGAGTTCAAATCCAGCCTTAGAAACTTATTAGCTGTGTAACCCTGGCCAAGTAGATTAACTCTGTTTGCCTCAGTTTCCTCATCTGTAAAAATGAGCTGAAGAAGGAAATGACAAACCACTCCAGTGTCTTTGCTAGAAAACCCCAAATAAGGTCACAAAAAGTTGGACATAACTGAACAACAACAAAAAGTGGTATCATTGGGTCAGAACACAATTTACTGACTTTGGGAATATGATTCCAAATTGCTTTCCAATTCATGATAAAAAATGTTATCCACCTACAGATAAAAAACTGAAGGAATCTGAGTGAAGATTGAAGCATAATTTTTTCATTTTATTTTCCTTTCCTTTTTTGTAGCATGGCTAATATGGAAATATGTTTCACATGATTTCACATATAAAATTGATATCACATTTATTGCTTTCTCAATGGGTGGTAGAGGGATGGAAGGGAGAAAATTCAGAACTCAAAAAAAATTAATGAATGTTAAAAATAAATAATAAATAAATAAATATGCTTTGGAAAAAAAATTAAAGAGAAAAAACTGCTTTCCAGAATGGTTGTACTAATTCTCAGCTCCATTAACTGTGTACTAGTGTACCTCTCCTACCACAACAGTTCCTACAGCAGACATTTTTTTTAATTTTTGTCATCTTTGCCAATCTGCTTAATTTGTATTTCTCTTATTAGTAGTAATTTAGAACATTTATATGCAGTTGTTGATAGCTTATCTTATTTGGGGAAGCTGGTTCTTATCCTATCATTAGTTATTACAATTCCTTTCTCCCCTTTGTGGTCCACATTTTCAGGCTGATGCTTGTTTTGCTTCTGATTGTTCCCGATCTGATTTTACCTTCCCTCTTAGGGCCTCTCCCATCTTCCTGTTCCTTCCTATTTTCCTATTAAATTTGATCTCTGGGTTACTTTCCAGAGGTGCATTTATTATTTTACATTGTTTTAAACCATTGCCTGCCTTATCAGCAAGTGTTATTCTAGGCTTGTTTTCACCTCTCCTTTAAATTTTCTTTAATAGAGTCTGATGAGCTAGTAGATAATCTATTCTCGCTACTCTCTTTTCCCTTCAATTCTTATTTTTTTTGATACTTTGATAAATCCATGATTTCATCAATGTGGGCATTCCCTCCACCAATGCAAATCATAACCCTTTATTGTCTCTGTGATTCTTGTCCATTTTTATCCACAAAACCTCAGCAGAGGATCCATCCATTGAGCTAGGGGCACCCTTCTCTTAATATCTAGGGAATATAGATAAAGGAAGCATTGTATAGTGAAATACACACTGTATGTGAAGTCGGAATTTAAATCACATTTCTGCCACTTACCATCAAAGTGACCTTAAATAAATGACTTCACTTTTATGACTGTTTTCTCCTCTATAAAATGAAAAGGTTGAACTAGGTGACCTTGGTTATCCCTTTCTGAATCTCTGAGCCTATAATTCAATGTACTATCCAAGTTGTCCAATGCGTAGCATTCTGCCTGCATGACTGGATCACCTCCTTTTTACGTCATATGTGTCCTTAATACTATATTTCATGCCTAATATAACTCAATTAACAGTTGACTGCAGCCTGCTTCTACCATGAGTTTTTCCATTGTACTGTGGGTTACTTATATTTTTTAATTCCCTGAGATCATGGTTTTACTTGACTCACAGGCAAGTACCATTCCCAGAAAAATATTAGGGCTACATATTGGCTTTTTTTAACAGCAAGCAATTTGGCATCGTGAAGAGTATACCAGCCCCATCTTCCAAGTGTCTCTAATTTTATGATTCTCCTACTACTTAATTCTGACGCCGACTGATCTCCAAGCGCATCATCGTATATGCATGTGACTATGTAAAATTCATATACTGTTATAGTGGAAGTATGTAAATAGATTATTAGCTGTCTACTAAAGTGATTCTTTCTGTTATAATCAAAGGGCTTCCTGGAATTCCGTATCCTTGGTCTGATATTGTAACATCTCATTTGGCAGCCTCAATCAGAATGCCACTTCCTGCCCAACCCCTGATTAAATGAAGTTTCAATTTCAACTAGCAGACCCCCTTGGGAAATAGTTTATAAGTTCTTGCCCGTAACATAAACCTCAGAATTCAAGTGAAACAAAACTGATATACAGCTATGATTTTAGCACACCTCTTTTGCCCCTTGGATCAACGCAAAAGGTTTTCTTAGACACCCTACATAAAGCCATTTTATTAGCTAGATTTTTTCAGATCTACTACTAATCTCCCCTATTCCTCCCTAAAAGCATGCACAATGGATGTATGGAAATGGAGGTTCACCTAGGTCAGTATTAAAACATGGAAGTTTAATTAACACTTAATTAACACTTCATCAGCTGTTAGGTTTCCTTGCCTGTTTGAGGTAAATGAGAACTTCTCATAGATAGCCTGACTCTGCTTAAGGAAACAGGAAACCTTCTCACTCCATTGCTACATCTCCACACCCCACCGATATACTCCTATGTTATCTCCTAGGGGTACTACTTTTACATTTGAGCTCTCAAAACCTGCCTCTAGGATGATGAGGTAATTTCAGTGCTAATACCTTATCAGAAATCGGAAGTCAATTCAAAGATGTTTCTGAAATGCCTTCTCATTACAGTCTCAGTCCTTACTAGAACTTACACAAGTTACAAGTTACACAAGAAAGGTACTAAGCATAGACACAAAATACCAGACACTAGAGAAAGGCCACGTAGATGCGCACTGTATCCTGCAGTCATTTTCCTACCACTTAGGATGGCCATAAAAGTCTCAGAAATATAACCGCTTCAAGGAAATTTCTTTTCGGGAAACACAGTAAATGGAGCAGTGGCCTTCCCTGATCTTGGAGACTTGCTAGCTTATTCTTTTTAAAGTCATACAAATCACCCCAAGGAACAGAAGCCCTTCCTCTTCTTTAAATGTCCCTGTACACACCATTCCTGTATCCCCTGATGGCCCCATGACATAGATCATTGGCACTGTCCTTTGTACATCAAATCGAATCCTAATGCTTGTTAACGCGATGCTACCACCTACCATCTTTACACATTCTGAGCCTTCTTATGCTTTATATCCCTCACTCGAATCAAGGTCAACTGCAAGTCATGTCATCATTTCCCCAACGTCATGGTCCTCTTCAAAAATGAAGGACAAACACAACAACAGCAACAACATCCCCCCAGACTCCACCATATACTCTTTGGTCTAGTGACACTGGCCTCCTTCAACAAGACATTTCTCATAACTGGGCATTTTCTCTGGCTATTTCCTCTGTCTCATGGGAGACTCTCGCTCTTCATCTCAACCTCCCAGCTTCCCTGGCTTCCTTCAAGTCCCCGCTAAAATTTCACTTTCTACAGGAAGCCTTTCTCAATCCCTCCTAATTCTGCTGCCTTTTCTCTGTTAATTATTTCCTATCTACCCTGTATATAGTTTGTTTGTGCATATTTGTTTTCTTTGTGTCTCCCCTATTAAATGGTGAGCCCCTTAAGAGCAAGGGCTGTCTTTTGTACTTCTTTGCATTCCCATCATTTAACATAGTGATAGGCGCATACAGAGTAGGCACCTAAAAAATGCCTATTGACTGACCAACGCCCTTACTAGTGATAGTGTGACAGACTTGGTAAACATCTAAGGCAAATCCTCCTCTAGTCTCCCATATTGCAAGACCAGACAGTTCCCTAAGTAATAGATTGTAGTATAACTAAGCTTTGCCAGGTCAGTGAGTATTTATATTTTCCTTGGTGTATGTGGGAAGCACTATTGAAGTCTGCTTTAGGATAAAATAATTGGGTTTACAAATATTCAGTTCTCTGGCACAGAGTGCCCACTAATTGATGTTGGTTTTGGTACTGGTAGACTATTAAGGGGAAATGGTTGATCTTAACACCCTTGTGTAAATGATTTGTCTTTATTATTTTAAGTTGGACACAAAATCCATAGCAGCATTTTTTAAACATACCATTAAGCAAACTTGTCCCTCCAACCTTATTTGGTTTTGTAATCCTGTCACTTTTTATTTAAATGTATTTCTAGAACTCAAAATTATAGTCTATTCACTTCTTAAACAATTCATTCTGCATAGTAAACCCTCAACAAATATTTGTTTCTGGATGGGAAGAATTATTGAAGGCTACTTTGGGATACAGCCATTGAATTACAAATGAATGGAAGGCAGATCAGCCAACAAAAATCCACATTTTACTTTTCCTGATCCCTTTTATTTCTTCTCTACCCTTACCACCAGCATAACCTCTCTTTATATTTGTTATACTGTGGTCTCTTTGAATAACATAAACCAGCTCTAATTAGAAATTGACTCAGATTTCACCCAGTACTAAAACTGAACTCAAAAAAGTACCTTTGAAGTAAGGCCAAGAACATTATTACTTACTTCAGGAATTCTTTTAGCATACACATATTTCCTAGTTACCAACAGAAGTGATAGCAGAAGTCCTAAAGTATATCTAAGAAAAGGCCGCTCCGCAATGGCTATATCCCATATACCAAAACGAAGATCCAACATCATTGCAGCTGTGCCTGCTTGGAGAACTTACCATCATATCTCAAGGACATTTGGTGAGACTCAAGTGTCCCAAATAGGATCCAAATTAACCATTTCACCTTCACCTTTTCTAGCGCATAAAACAAATGTCTTTCATTGGGAAACTAAATCCTAGATCCAGACTCTGTTAATAGCTAAATGGCTCCAATTAAAAAAAAAAAAAGAATACTTGAATGACCTCACTTTCAAGTCAAATCAGAAATGAAGAAGCAGCTCATTGCACTTGCTACTTACCATTATTATGTGGTGCTGAAAGATTAAACCAGAAGCTGGTTTGTTTTACAAGGTGTGTAAAATCCCAGCCCCTTAGACATTCCTGCAGCTATACTAATCATTGGGAGTAATTCCTCACAATAGTCTTTTGCAGAGGGTTTTTTTTTAATCTAAGTGCCTGTCATTTATTTCACACCCATTTTGTTGGGAAAATGCAAACACAACTTAAGCCAGAAAGCCTCATCATGGAGGGAGATGCCAGGTGAAGCTCTAACCCTTTTAGCTACACAATACTTAGGGGATTAGTAAATCCATTGCTTGAACTCCCAACTACAGAATCTCTTCCTAAAAGTAAACTTAACTGAGCCCACTTTAAAATACTTACTTGAATAAAATATTCACTGGTTTCAACATAATCTTGCTAAAGGAAATCATGGAGTTAGATAATTTATTAAGGAAGGCAGTGCAGTAGAATGGAAAGAGCCATGAATTACAAGTCTGGGGATCTCGGTTCTAGAGCAGAGACATTTTTTAAAGGTCCCAAGATCAAAGCCTGGTCTACATCTTGGTGTTTATTAACCTCAGCTCAAGAAACAACAAATGCAAAGAGATTACTAAACAGAGATGCCATGTGGTCACAGTTATGTTGGCCCAATGGCAAGAATACAACAATCAAAACAGTCACCTCTCCCTAGATCCAGACACTTACAGCAATTCTTCCTCACTGGCCACCAGAGAAGAGACCTGTAGTTTTTCTACTGCAGACTTTTGTATGACTTCTCTATTCCAGCTCAGCTGCCAATTAAAAGGCATACCTCCCCCATAGAGTAAACAGGCAGAAAACATGCGAACAATACTTGTGCGTGCTCTGAATAGAGGGCAGACTCTTTATATTATGTATCATCATGTACTTCCAGAAGGAGGATCACCAAGCCACCCACCTGGGTTGACAGCATTCGAAGCCCTTTCAGCCTATTCCAGAGTCTCACTAATGTTAGCTATTCAAAATACAGAGAGAATTGATAAATATAGGAACAAGAGTCATTCACAAATAAATAAATGGTCAAAGGACAAGAACAGTTTTCAAATGAAGGAATACTAGCTTGCAACCATATATTAGCCCAAACAATAATAAGGGTAACATGAATTAAAACTCTGAGTTTCTACCTTACCACCATTAAATTGTCAAAGTGGCCAAAAAAAAACTAAAAAGGAAAAGGAAAATGATGACTGATGGCGAAGCTGCAAAAAGGCAAGCATACTAATTCACTTTTGGTGGAACTATGATTTGAGGCAGCCATTCCAGAAAGCAATTTAGAACTAGAACCAAAAAAATATTCTCTGACCCAAGAATGACACTACCAGTCATACATCCCAAAGAGAAAAGAAAAAGGGAAAGAAGCCTTATGTACAGAAATATTCATAACAGTACTTTTTATTATATCAAAGAACTAGAATAAAATGAGTATCTGTAAATTGGGAAATTGCTAAACAAAGTATGGTATATGAGCATAATAGATTATTATTATACTGTAAAAAGTAATGAACAGGATGGATTCAGAGAAATCTTGGAAGAAGTTTATGAATTGATATAGAGTGAAGATATTGTTGGAGATTGGGGACCACCCTGAGCAGAACCAAGGGAAGAATTTATAAAAGTGAATACAACATTGTAGAGAAAACCAACTGAATGATTTAAGAACTCTGATCAACACCAGAACCAATTAGATTCCAGAGCATCAATGATGAAGCATGCTACTCGCCTGGAAGAAAGGTAATAGATGAGAGGTACAGAGTGAAACATTATTTTGGACATGGCCAATGTATGGATATTTTTTTTGCTTGACTATGCTTATTCCCTGCCCCTACCAAGATGGGATGGGGAGAGAGTGAAGGAACAAGCATTCATTAAGTGCCTACTATGTGTCAGGTACTATGCTAAGTGCCTTACAAATATTTTATTGTCTAATGCTCACATCAACCCTGGGAGGTAGGTGCCTTTATCATCCTCATTTTACAATTGAGGAAATGAAGACAAGCAGAGGTTAAGTGACTTGCCCAAGATCACACAGTTAGTAAATTGTCTAAGGCCATATTTTAACTCAGGTCTTCCTGACTTCAGGCCCAGAGCTTTGTCGACTACTCCATCTAACTGCACAACATAATTGGAAAAGAGAGGAAAGTTGGTGATAGTGATGCAAAAAAGGTAAGAAAAGTGTCATTAAAGCATTTTTTAAATGCACAGGAAAGAAAAAAAAGAAGTTCAGAGATAGCTGCAATCAGGAAAGCTTTGAAACTGTTGAATTTATTATAAACTTTTTAAAAAACAAACTGTAATAAAGATTCTGGGCTTCATATGCAAGCTTCTTTTCCATTTTTAGTATATAGAAATGCCTATGTTCATCAAATTCAGAATTACAAAAGAAAATTAAAAACTTTAAGAAATAAAATAAAATTATGGACTTGGACTACTATACAATCCATATAAAACTCTAAATCTGATGATCCTAAAATAGCAAATAAATGATATTCCACATTGGCCAAGGTCAAAATGTTTTATATTTGCTGAGTATCTTTAAAAGCAACATACTTAATAGGTTATATTCCTTAAGTAGTACATATTATTTATGTAATGCACATCTACATGTTTGCATTTGTGTGTGTACTCATTGGACTATAGGAGAAAGGCAACAAAAACAGTACCTTCCTTTTACCTGACCCACCCACTTGGCTGCCTACCTAATTGAGTTTCCCAAACACCTAATGCTGTCTCACATGCAACATTGCCTAGTTCACAATCACAGGAAGAACTTCTAATGAGTCATCTTTTGCTTCCCAAACACACCCTTCAAACAAATTTTAATTTTATTTTTTTCCTTCAAGTTCCACTTGTTGCTGTTGTTGTTGGGTCATTTCAGTCCTGACATAGTCTTGGGTTAAAGGCTCAATTCATTTAAGTCTTCCACTTGTTTTACACATAATTTTGCCCTTTTAACTCTTTTGGGGATCATAATACATTTTAGCCAATCCATTTTTAGTTCCAACCATGATCTGGTTTACTTGAGATGCAACAGACAGCATACCACATTTGTGCTGGTGACATCAATTTCATATGCTTCATGAAATTTCTGGCTCTCAAAAAAAAAAAACAAACAAGCCTGCCACTGCCACCGCCACCTTCCTTTTTAACAGATGCTCTAGTGACCAAAAGCTTATTATCTGGACTGTAGCAACAATTGGTTGTTGAGAAGGTAGCAAGATTTGAAGCTGAAAAAAAAGTGGTTCCTTAAACTGTTGGATGTCTCATAGTTTTAAAGTTTCTTCTCCTCCTCAAAAGGCAAGGGCAGTGCCATCATAGGAAAATGTCACACAGGAAGTATCTGTGCCAGGATCATGAGCTTGCCAGCAGTAGAATTTGGTATGAACACTCATATTTCTATCCCAGAACTAGATTCTTCCATCCTGGCAACCAGCTGCAATGAGCTTCCCATCTCTACTGAATGTACAAGTGGTTGGAATTACATTTTTTCCCCTAAACTGTTCTTGGTTTAAACATACTTTTAGACTTCTTATCACTGTCCACATCCCAGGTTTGCACAGTCCTATCACTTGAAGAAGTAAAAAATTCTTTGTTTATTTTGGGATACTAGAAGCCAGTATTAAGCACTGTCCTGTAATCCTTGGTGTTGGCCATGTCTACATTGTCTCCTTTCACATATTCCATCATTAGGAGGCCATCTCTGTCAAGCACTTTGGCCTGAGAGTTTCCAGGCACCATAAGAATCACATCTCTTGTGCTCCTGTACTGTAGTGACTTAAGTTGACAACAATCACAGGGTTGAACAAAGGGAAACCTCCATCCCTAAAAAATCCCAAAATTTAACATCATCACCATATTCTCCTCTTACAAAATGGACACCTGAAGGGTCTAGATCTAAGGCAAAAATTGTTTTACTGCCATGCTGCAGAATGATTTCATGAGAATCAGGAATTTTTTGACAGGGTTTCAGTCATGTCCAACTCTTTGTGACCCCATTTGGGGTTTTCTTAGTGAAGATACTGGCATGGTTTGCCATTTCCTTTTCCAATTCATTTGACAGATGAGAAAACTGAGGCAACAGGGTTAAGTGACTTGCCCAGGGTTGCACAGCTAGTAAGTGTCTAAGGCTGGATTTGAATTCAGGTCTTCCTAACTCAAGGCCCAGTGCCATAGCCACTGCACCACCCAGCTGCCCCTAAGTTTCACTACCAAACAGAATATGGAAGCAAAGCACAGGATCAGAGTGTATCGTACTGTTCTGTAAAAAGAGTGAGGAACACTAGGGCTCAAAAAGAGCTGGTTTGACAAGAGAGGCAAGAATGACAGCAAGGGGTTGTTTTTAACTGTATTGGAAGAAAGAAAGGGTTAAAGAAGGGATGCTTCCTTTGCTTGGTATGGACGGGATGATGATGAAGCAGCAAGGCACCCTGAACGACATAAATAAAAAGGTAGCATGTGCCAGGCAAGTCAAACTGCTGCCACTACCTTGACCTCCATCTCCCCTCCAACTCAGATAGAGACAGCCTGGGACCCAGGCCCTAAAAGCCTTGTGAATATCAATGCTTCCAGCCTCATATTCCACAGACATCACCCCATGGAGATATAGCCTTGAACCTGCTCCTGTAGATGCTACAACCGAATCTACTGAAGACCCAAGAAAAAAAGTTCTTTCCACCAAAGTCCTTGGCACTATCAAATGGCTCCACATCAAACGCCGATATGATTGTGTCAGTGGAAGTGAAATTTTAAAAGCGACATTACCATTTGCTTTACTGATGCTTCCAAGGACCTTTCCATCTGACTTGCAGAAAAAACCTTCCTTATGGGCAGTTTCCATTAGAATGTGAGCTCTTTGAGATCAGGAACTGCCTTACTTTTCTATCTATATCACCAATACTCAGACAATGTTTTGTCTGAGAGTTTACTCATTATTTACTTATTCACTTATTCATATTAACTGTCAACAGAAAGAGGGATGAGCTACTCAGTTCACTTTTTGATTTAAAGTCAACAGACTTGGGTTTGAATCCCATTTCATACATTTACAAGCTTTGGTGAGCCAAAGTAAGTCAATTTTCCTTAGTTTTGTTTTCTGTAAAATGGAAGTGACAATATTTGGACTACTTAACTCAGAGTTTATGTTAAGAATATGTTTTGCAAGTCTTCAAGTGTCACATAAATGGAAATCGTTATTTTTACTAATTAGTACATAGTTGTGAATGCAGGTGCAAAAGTGCATCAATGTGTTTTATCTATTTCTATATGAAGAAAGTTCTCACTGAATCATGTCTTCAAAGATAATTGCTTTAGAAATGGCAAGACACCAGCCAAATCACCTTAGAATTGAAGAATTTTGAATTAAAAAGTTTTAGAACTTAAAGGAAATAGAGATATTGGTATAGATGTAGATGATAGAGATAGGAATAGATATAAATGTTTGCATATGTATCATAAACATATGTTGCATGTATATATATGTATATACATAAGTATATAGTGTGGGTATATATATTGTGTGGATGGAGACAGATTGATAGATAGACAGACAGACAGATAGATGACCAGCAGATTTCTCTGTGAGTGCAGGGTTTATCTGTTTAAGTGAGGAAATGGCATTCATCTTTTGGAATTTGGAGTGTTTGCCCTAAGGCTTGACCATTCTTCCCAGACCACACTTTCCTCCCCCACCAGGTGAACCCAGGAAGTACTACATGCTCTTATCACAAGCTTCTACTCTACCCCTCACTTTGGAGGCTACAGCTTCCCTGAGAAGCTTGCCAGTGTAAGCCACCTGAGCCTGGCTTATTAATGATTCCCTAGCCTAGAGGTAAACAATTCTGAGTCTTTGCTGCATTTGTCTCTGCTATTTAGGAGCTTAAAAGAGTTACTAATAAAGTTAAAGACATAAGTTTCTCTCTCAATTGACTCAGGTGCCAGGTGTCTTTTTTTTCCTTTTGCTGGGGAAGGGGAGAAAAGATTAGAAGAAAGAAAAGAATGCCTTGCAGACAGAAAAGTTTCCCTCAGTCTTTTTTTCTCTACCACAATGCTCCCTCTATTATAATCCTCCTGTATGCAATTAATTAACACATGAATCACAAAGAAGCTATCATGAGTCTATTTTACATGTAACAAATCAGGAATTAAAAATGACTTAAAGAAATAAAGAAATCATACAAAATGATTGCCAGGGGCATTGAAAAAGGGAGGAAAGGAATTAACCCTCCCATCCTTTTTATAGATCTCAAAGGTGTTACCACTGCCAAAAATCTCAATTTATCCCAGCCATGTCCATGAGCCTTTGCTCCTAATGAGGAAGAGCTTGGGAGCCCACCATGAACTAAACAGCAATGTCCAGATTCTAGTCTCCAAAATCCCATTATAAGGCACCTGAAGGGCATTCTGTCTCTCCTTCTGTCATTGAGTTCAAGCTGCTGTCATTGCCACTCTCCAAATCCCAATTCCAATTGGATTTCCCACTCAACCCTGCATGCCCTACTCCAGAGGTAGACCTCCTCAAAACTTTGCAGTTATCTCCTATATCCGCCAAACAAACTGCTCCTCCTGCTCCTGCAATGTTCAGTTCAAATTCTCCTGACATGACTGAAGTAAGCCCCACTACTCACACTCTCACAATCATGACTGGTTCAGAGCTACTTGCCCATGACTGTGATGTCCAGAATTCATACAGGTAAGTTTCTGAGCTTTTCTAGGATCACAGCGAAATTAGTCTGAACACCCAGTTTTACATAGAAAGTGACGTCCTTTGAGGTCTCTTCCTTCTCTTAAATTCAATAATTCTAAGGAATGAGCCCATTATCTTTTCGATACTTATGATTATTTACTTCCATTTTTGTCTGACTGGTTCCTTAAATGCCTACCTAGGTTTAACTGAAAAATAAATGGACTTTTCCATTAAATCCACACAACTCAGATCTCCAAGTTCCCACAGGAAAGTCATCGAATTATTTCCAAACCAATAAATCATTTGTGATCAGGTGAGTCATAGCAGTGTCCTGGCTACATGAAGGACCACATTTCACAAGCTTAGGGTACTCAAATTCAATTCCTTTCTGAGTGAGTATTTCATCCCCTTTTTGCTTTAGCAAAACAGAACACCAGTCCCAGAACACCACACTTTATGGAGAAAATCTAGAGTTCTGAAAGAACCAAACCCTAGACTTCTGTGCAGAATCTACTGTTCTAAACATCTTCACAATTCAGGGAGTCCAGTGATCTGAGTAAGACTAGAGAAGCCAACAGACACCCAAATGTAACCTCAGGTGACCCATGACCAACCCATTTCACCCCCATTTAACTCCTAGTAATTCCTGGGAGTCATCTGTCATTTCTCTGCACCTCTTTCTGTCAGTCCATCTGGAGAACTGAGAGTTGAAAAGAAATTTGACCTCAGGGATAACCAGATGGGGCATCTGAGAGAGTGTTCCTAAAAACATGTCAGAATAGGTTATACATAAGCAGCTGGAAAAAGAGAGATTTTCTTTTAAGTGTGTTAAGAAAACAAATACTTGTAGAGCTGGCTGGATTTTGATTTTCTGCTAATATCAAAGCTAAAGCTATGATGGTCCCATTTATGTTTAAAAAATATTCCATATTTATGGACTTTTCCAATCCATTTCAGCCTGGAAATTGGCATAGAATTCTAGCACAATATCATTCCAAAGTATTCCCTTTGTTGTTGCTCTTTGCAAGGCCAAAGTCCTAATTCAGGGGATGCTGGTTTAGCAAAAATAGGTATTTTTGGAATGCCAATTGTCAGAATAGAATTTTACCTGAACAAGAGTTAGTAGTGGTTAATGAGAGCAGAGAGAAAGCATGCCATAGTGGAACTGAATGAGATGCAATAAAATAGAAATGCATTTATTAAGTGCTTACTATATGCAGAGAGCAGGGAACAAATAGGAAAGCAAGATAGTCTTTGCCCTCAGAGAGATCACACTCCTGGAGAAGACAGCACATAAAAGAGAGATCAGTCGCCTTTAATTGGAAAGGCCTAGTGATACTTAGGCTCTGACAGAGAAGGTGATGGGGCAGATGGCAAAGCCCCAAAGACCTTGAGAAGAGATGGAAGGGTAGCTAGTCCTCCATCAAGAGGAGCATGGGTCCAAGGGAGAGAGGGAAGCAGAACTCTAAGATACCTTCCGCAGAGATGAGGATGGAGTACAGTGTATAAAATACAAGACTTGGCATCAGGAAAACCTGGGTTCTGGTTCTGCCTCTGACAGTAAAAGACTCTGAGTAAGTGACTTAATATCTCAGGGCCCCAGGCCTCCCTAATACTCTAAAGTTAGAGAGCATCATGCTCTATGTTAGTACAGGGGTTCCGTGTGTCAGTGAAATCCCTGGTTCAATTCAAGGGGGAAAAATTTGGAGTCAGAGACAGTAGGTTTAAATCTTGTCTCTGATACTTATTACCTAAGTGACATTGGGCAAGGCATTTAAATTCTGTGGACCTCAGTTTCCTCATCTATAACATAAAGGGGTTGAATTATATGACCTCTGAGATTTCTTCCAGGTCTGTATCTAGGGTTCTACAATCTTCTTTATTAAAGATAATCTTGAGTGATAACCAGCTAGTCTTATTAAGGGTGAGGAAAGAAAGGGAGTGGAGACAGATCCAGGGACAGGAGGGGAGGAAACAAAAAGTATATGGCCAATAAATAGGAGATTGTAGGATAAATCGATTACCTAATAGCATATCCATCAGTCAACGAGCATTTATTAAGTACTTGCTATGTATCAGACACTTAAGTTACCCTACTATTCTCCTGATTTGAGAGAGCATTTCACCACTACAATTAACATGCTTCCCAGATGAATAGAAAATCTTCATTCTAAATTTACACCATCATGTAGAATGCTCGAATGCATCCTTGAATGATGAATTTAAGGTTCCGCCCCAAAAGTCTACCTTTCTTATGAGTTATGGCATGATTTTTAGAATAACCCACTACAGTACTTCCAATTGAAAAGCTTTGTTGCACTAATTTTATAAATCTTCAGAATTCATTGCAAGAATAGGTTGGGGGAGGCGGGAACAGGAGAATAGTCCAGGGGAGTAGAAGAGGAAAAGGCTATTCCTCTCTTCCTCAAAAGGAAAACAATCAGGGCCAATAATTAAATCCAATATTTGTATGACCAAAGACTATTCAGTGGCTTAGCAACCACCAGAAAACCAAGTACTTCATTCATATTTAATTATATTAGTAGAAATAATAAATAGAGTTCCACTCAGGACTCCATGGGTATTTGAAACAAAAAACTGCAGACTCCAGTCTCTCACACAACTGACATGCCTTTCATTCCAATTTTCAAAGCTTAAGGTGGGAATGAGGCAAAGGCAGGAGATGTTTCCAGACTTGAGCACTCAAAAGTCCATTGCCAAGATGAAGGAGCAGCAGCTTAACGGGCCCCAAAATGGTGTATATAGTCATCCTTTTACCTGCAACTGCTTCCTCCTTAATCCAAAGCCCATGGAAAATCCAGCTCAATTCAAGGCTGGGTAAGGGGGAATTGCACAGAGGATGCTCAGAGATTCTCTGAGGGATTCTGGCAGAACGTAGCTATGTGATTCAGCTCTGTGCGGGCTTAATGCTTTATTAGAATTATATATCATAAGCATGCAACCTTCCATGGACTGACAGACAGCAAATCCTCATACCACACATATAAACCCCAAGGATCTTGGAGAATTCAACCAATAAATTGTACTGGAACCAAGCCATCATCACAACATACACTGAACCATTGTCCACAATCACCTGGACATAACAGGATTCATAAAAAACTAAGAATGGTTTTAAAAATTGGTGTTGCCATACCAAATGACATAAAACTCCTGACCTACATGGGACAAAAACCTATCAAAATATAGACCTAACACAGAGGATCAAAGTCATTGAGAAGAGGATGAAGTGCACGTGCTATAGTCCTATATGCTACTAGAATGATACCGTGTTTTTGGTGAGTTTAGAGTGACGAGCTTACATCCCCATACTTTTATTCAATTATAAAAAGCAGACATTATATCCATTTGTGCAAAAGAGCATAGACCATTTGATATGAAGGAATAGTATCAGAATAACAACTTAACCCGGGATTGTTTCTATCTGAAAGCCATCGAAAATTACAAGGAAAAAAAGGCTATGATAATGACCATTGATAACTGATGATCTCTAAGCTACATGGAACAAACAGTTTTTGAGATACATAAATATAGCAGGAGATATCAAAATCATGGGGCGACAGGGTGAATTACCTCTCATCCTTGTCATTCCATCTGGTACTGAAGCTGTACAAGATACATTCAACAAACCTGCAGAAGATGAACTTACATCCTAATATAATATTCACCTATAAAAATACTTGTTTTTATCATTTTGTGCAATAGTCACTCAGCCAATAAATTTATTAAGCACCCCCTATGTGCCAGATATATATCAATAGTCCAGAGAACATTTAATATAAAAGAATGCTAGGATATCTACTTGTCCAAGAATTAATCCTGTCTGAACTCTATTGAAAAATATGACAAAGATTATTTTCCATAATAGCAATAATAAACAACTTAACCAGCTTCTTCTCTAATGAAAGTCTAATCTGGTGGATTTTTTTATTTTTGCATTAAATTGTATTTTTTCAATCAATGAAAATCTACCTTCACTTACTCCCACCTCCCCTACTCCCATTGGAAAAGATAAAAAGCCAGTATCCACGTTAAAACATGTATAGACAAACAAACCAAATTCCCTCATTGGCCATGTCCAAAATACTTATGTCTCAATCTATATCCTGTGTCCATCACCTCTTGGTCAGGAGATGGTTGGCTTGTATCATCATGAGTCCTCTGGAGTTGTGGTTGAGCATTGCTTCGAACTTACCTTTCTTAAGCAGAGGTATCTAATTTATTAACAAAAAAATGATAATGCCATGGACACAGAGATCAGTAATATATTTTTGTATTTTACACGGGGAATTTACAACTTGCATTGCTCAAAAAATTAATAAACATTTACTAGAATGCAATATATTAGCTGAGAAGCAAAAAGGGGTTGCCAAAAAGTCCCAGAGGTTAAAGAACAATTCGTTATGGAATCAGCAACTACTGAATGAGCCACCCAAAAGCACCAAAACATTTCCACCACTTTGAAGAATAATCATAAAACCTTTAATTTAGTCCCTCATTCACTGCTGCCAATATATAAAACAGAGCTAAGCTGAGTGAGAATACTAGAGAATTTAATGTCTATGTGATAAAAATATTTTCTTTTTAAAATCTACCTCCACCACAATACTGTCTAAAAGAATTAATGTAAAACAGGGCATCTTGCAGCAAGATAGTTTAAGCTTGATATGTTTGCTAGTCTTAAATCCATTATCATCATTTCAGAATCAACCTGAATATAGCTTTTACGTCAAAGAGGGAGTCATTCCAAGACAGTATATCAATCAATTGATGTCCATGGATGCCATCAAGTTATATTCTTCCACTGAAAAGCAAAGTACCTTGATCTTTTCCCAGAAATCCAAATTTCCCAATAGGAAGAACACATTTAGGATAAATGACACCTACGTAACATACACATTTTGGAAGGGATGACTGATTGAGAAAATATCAACATAAAAACCCACTTACTGTTATTGAAGTGCATCGTCCCAAGACAGTTACATAAAAAGGAGTAAGAAGGCAAATATATGCTCTCAGAGCACAAGATAAGCAGGTTAAAAATTTTAGAAACGTTTTTTGATCAAATGGACCTTGCTTTGCAGACCGATAATAAATGGTGATCATGTGTTCACAAGATTTGTCAAATGTAATTACAACTGGGCTTATAGATTAATGTAGATTATGCAGAGAAATAGTAGAAACTGTGCGATATGTTACAAAAAATTGCAATAATTTAGCATTGCCAAATACCTAACAAAACATAACCTGGTGGCCAGAATTACATGTCAAATATTTGCTATTTTCCATAAATTAAGAGATAATAAATTCCTGGGGCATCTGAGTGGCAGAGTGGATACAGTGCTGGGCTCGGAGAAAGGAAGACCTGAGTTCAAATCTGGTGTCAGACACTTACTAGTTGTGTGGACAAGTCAACTAAATTGAGTTGGTTTTTTTCTTCAACTGTAAAATGGAGATGGGCAACTAGGTGGCACAGTGGATAAAGTGCCAAGCCTTAAGTCAGGAAGACTCACCTTCATGAGTTCAGATCTGGCCTCAGACACTGGCTTCATTACCCTGAGCAAATCACTTAACCCTATTTCCCTCAGTGTCCTTGTCTAGAAAATGAGCTGAAGTGGTAAGTGGCAAACCACTTCAGCATTTTTGCCCAATAGGGTTTTCTATCTCTTAACTAAACAAACCAAAAATGTCTAAAGAAATCAGATAGAGGTTTGTCAGTAACACAAAGCCACAAGTCATAAATGAGGTAGATGAGTGATGTCCAAGACCCAGAAGCAAAGACATGGAAGAAACTAGAAAATGAGTCAGAAAACTAGAGTGGTGAACCAAAAAGAAGTGGAACAGGAGGGAGACTTCCCAAGGGCAGTGTATATCACTGTTGTTCAGTTATTTCAGTAGCATCCAACTCTTCAAGACCCTATTTGGGGTTTTCTTGGCAAAGATACTGGAGTGGTTTGTCATTTCCTTCTCCAGTTCATTTTACAGATGAGGAACTGAGGCAAACAGGGTTAAGTGACTTGCCTAGGATAATGTAGCTAGTAAGGGTCTGAGGCCAGATTTGAACTGAGGAAGATGAGTCTTCCTGACTCCAGGCTCAGCACTGTATCCACTGTGCCACCTGGCTGCCCTAAAATAATACTAAGACAGATAACGATTGATTGAAGACTACCAGTGAGTAGGAACCCACTACCTTCTAAGGAAGCTCATTCCATTTTGGGACATCTCTTATATGGAGAGATTTTACTGACCGCACCTAAATGTCCCTCTTTGCAACTTCTATCCTCTACTCCTACTTCTGACCTGTAGAACCAAGCTGAACAAACCAAATCCTTCTTCCATGTGATAGCCTTCAAACATTTGCACAGGGCTATCACGTTCCTCCTGAAGCCTCTCTTCTCCAAGCTAGCCATCCTCCATTCCTTCAACCAGTCTTCACATGACATGGACTCTTTACCATCCCAGTTACCCTCCTCTGGATACTCTACAATTTATCAATGTCCTTCCTAAATAATTCCAACCAAGCTAAGCAATCATCTGGATACAGAGACTAACACAGGATGTAGAAGGATTAGCACCTCCTTATTTCTGGCTCTTGCCATTCTGTCCAAGTTGAGACCACTGTACAACCTGACCTGGAACCACCGATGACTATCCTTTGGGTCTCATCATTCACAGAGAGCTTCAGAAGAGAAAGATAGATATGGGGAAATGAAGAACTCGTGAAGATAATCAGATGTGGATTTTTTTAAACTAGGGTTTAACATACTGTCATCTTGTCCAGGGTGGAATGACTCTATCATGGTATTATGGATCAGTTCAGGTGGATGGTATTACCGTATAGAGCATGGAGGGCTAATGTGAATGAAGTGACAAAATGCCATTTTTTCTAATCCTTTGAATTATTGTGTGCCTTGCCCTACCATTTTTATCTCTGGGTTTGCTTACCTAACACAGGTGTACTTGTTTAATCTTTTCAATGTAAACAATGGGGATGAACAGGAAATTTATTGGCCAGCTAAGATTTTTTAAAGACTCCCACAGAAAAAAAAAGGGCAGGTACCTGAGGATGAACCAAAAAGAGTGACACCAGTACATAAGAATGTCAGGGAAGCTAAAGTCTACACCAAGCTGAGGCTTGAAATACAGGCTAATGACAACAAAAGGGGCTGTTGTAGCTATGTTGAAGTAAAGAGCAGATCAGAGAAAAGATAGGGCTGCTTCTTTGGGTGGATGGGACAAGAGAAGGCAGAACTGTTCAACTTAGGCTTGGTTTTTGTTTTCTCTATCCAAAGGAATGGTCTTCAACCTGTTGAGAATACAATGAAATAAAAATGATTAATACTAACTGGTGACATTTATATACCTCCTTAAGGGATCTAGAACATTTTCCATCCATTATCTCATTTGCTCCTCATGACAACCCTGTGAGTTAAATGCTATTACCATCCAATTTTATATGTAAGAAAAGTGAGGCTCAGAAAGGTTGTGGCATCCTGAGTCAAAGTCCTAATACCTGTGTGAGGAAGGATTGAAATCTAAGCCTTTCTGACTCTACGTCCAGTATTCTATTAATGAATGAAGGCAAGAATGAATGAAGCAATAGGTGAAAAAAAGCACTTATTCAATGCTTCCTATGTGCAAAGCATTGTGCTAAGCCTAGAGAATGCAAATAGAAAAGTAAGACACTCCCTGCTCTCCAGGAGCTCACATTCTAACGAGGGAGACAACACACATAGAAGGTTTCATCTTCAAGGCAAGTGGAAAGGTCCCGCGGTCTTGAGAGAACAGCAGCAAAGCAGAAGGTAAGTCCTCTTTTTTAACACCATTTCCATTGATAAAATCAGTTTTGTTTAACAGTGCCAAGGACTTTGGTGGCAAGAACTTCTTTTCTGGGTTTTCAATAGCGGCCGTAGCACCTACAGGAACTCATGCCAGGCTGCATCTCCATAAGACCAAGATGGCTGTGGACACTGAGCTAGAAGCACTAGTATTCCCAAGGCTCTTGAGTTTAGGGTCCTGGACTATTTCCATTGGAATCTGAGGGATGATGGCACTCACAATGGTAGGGTTGGTTTGATTTGCCTGGCGCATACTACTTCCTATCTCTCCCTCAGAGTGTCTTGCTGCTTCAGCGAGGCTGATTTGCTTGCTCTGTGGGTGGTGTTGGTGGGGATGGCTGGCCCCTTTTCCCACAGGAGTTGCGTCCCCAGATGATTGCTGCTAGGGTTGGTCTGGAACCAGGTCTGGTGGTTTGAGGGTCATTGATGTTCCTGAGGCTCTTTGGTTCATGGTCCAAGGGGAGATAGTAGCCAATGTGGTGGTAGTTTGACTTGACTGGTACATGCTGCCTCATTTTTTTCCTCAGGTTATCTAAGCAGAAAGAGCAAGACCCAAGGAATACAGATGGACAAATGTCCATCCTTCAAACTAAAGGCACATGAGATTGTCCATTTCTAAAACATATTATTAAAGCAAAGCCTTGGGAACAGCAATCTCCAAAGCGGAGGCTACATACCTCAAAGGGTCATGGGCATGGGAGTACGCAAACATCCAATAGAGGGTGAAAAGATGAGTCATATCCCAGTTTTCTTGCATTAGCCAATCATGGGGCTTGTCTCCAGTAGGGCCTACTACTTCCTATACCTATTATCACCTAACACTTCCCTCTCTTCCCCCCCACACCGATCTCCCACCATTCTGCAAACTCCCAAAATGCCTCCGACTCAGGGCAGTTATGACCTAACCATGACCTGGGCTTTCACAGCTGTTACTTATAATCCTAAGAAAATCTCCTATCCTCCCAAGCATACCCACACACAGTTCCTGGATTATGTTGTGGATACAATAGTGTTGCAACAATCTGCTAGCAGCTGCTGTAGGAGTGTAAGACCCGGCAACAATCAGCACACAGAAGATTACCAACACAGCTTCTTTTGATCTGCTTTACTAAAGAAAGCAACGTTAAGGGGTTGATCATCTTGCTTTAATCCAGGATACAAATATCATTCACTTAGTTCAGGGGAAAAAGCCAGCACCCTGAACTTCAGAGCAAATACAAACAAATTACAAACATCAACAGACAGACCAAATACAATTCATAGTTACCAAGAAAACCATCAACATCTGAGTTCAGCCAGAAGTTCAACAATGGCTGGCCCAGAGTCACGCAATACTCCTGCTGTGGGTCAGAGCTCTGAAAAAAGAAAGCCAACCTCTTGTTTTATATCTTTTTTTCAGGGTCAAGGGTGAGTCACACATGTGACTCACCCACATGACCTAAAATCATCACAAAAATGTGACTTAAACCCATGTGGTCTAAAAGCCTCTGATATCACAAACGTGTCACTCAAACCCATGTAAACTAGGCTTTCCCTTGAGGCAAGGAGGTCATCAAGGACTCCTAATTTAATCAAGCAAATAAAGGCCAAACTCTTCAAGGGCACTTGGTTGAATTAGGTGCTAAAAGCCCATTCTGATTACCAATACAAGTAGCCACTCCTAAGAGGGCTCTAGGGTGAGCAGGCAGAGAAGGGGCTGTAACCTGTATTTCAGATCTTGTTCTTTCATCCATAACCCACCTCTTCTTCCAAACTTTCCTATTTCTATTAAATGTATTACCATCTTTCTAGTTATCCAGGTTTACATCTTTGGTGTTTTCCTTACTTTCTCACCCTCATTCATTACATACATCTTGTTATTTCTGTCTCCATAATATCTCTCACTTCTGTTCTCTTCTCAAACAGACACAATTCTCATCACTTCACCTAATGGGTCTTCCTACCTCAGATCTCTCTGCCTCTCAGAATCCCTTGTTTCTTTCAAGAATCAGTTCCAATGCTACTACCTTCATGAAGCCCTCCAATAGCCATTCTCTTGTTCCCAGCCCCCAGTGCTCTCTTTAACTAATATTTACCTTGTATTTATTCTGTATACATTCTGTACATACAGAGAGAGATAGGTGTGCATACATGTTCTCTCCCTGATTAAATACAAGCTTCCTAAGGGCAGAAACTCATTTTTTTCTTTTTTCCTTCAATGGCTAGTATAATACCTAACCTATAATTCTGAGGTTAAGAAATATATGTTGATTGATTATTGGAGAGAAATTCCAAATTGACAAAACTACAGATCAATCTGAACATTTGAGAAATTCTTCTACTTGGTTACAATATCTATAAACTTAGTTGAATTCTCAAATTCATGAAATAAGCCCCAGGAAGAATAAGACACATATTTTTCTGAAAAAAATTATAGGAGAAGAGATATCCAATACATTGCAAAAAAAATTATACTCAAGTATTGGGGAAATGAAAAATGTTCACTATAAAGTATTTCTTTGGCAGATGTGCACAAAAAATAAAGCATCAAAAATGTTTCTCTGTTCCTTCCCCCCAAGACTACGAATGCCAAAATTTTAGCAACAAGGAGATTTGAGTTATCTTCTAACAAAATATTTAAGATTGTTGTTGAAATTAAAGCTATTATGCATTTTCCCTTTCCAAAGAGACAAATGTCCCAAATTTGCTAACTTTTCTGTGATCACAAGTGGTTTGCATTATTATGCTCTCTATCAGCTATTTCAGAGTAGGAGAAATGAATACACAGTCTTCCCCATTAGAGGTAAAGGTGACTTTTTAAACAATTGTTCATATCTGTTGTTTTTCATCACTTTTTAAATATATACTTTCCATCTCCTCTATGTAAGAGCCGTCCCTTCTAACCAAAGAAAAAATGTTTAGCAAAAGTAAATAATATATCAACAAAGTCTGACATGAAATTCCATGATACATGCCCACAGTCCCTCCCCTCCATCTGCCAAAAAAAAATTCTCTTTCTGGCTTTCCTTTTGGGTTTTGATTTATTTTATATCCTGCAAATTCACTGAATTGATTAATTATTTCAATTGTTTTTTGGTTTACTCTCTTCAGAGTCTGGGAAGTAGGAAGAACAGGTCTAGATTTCACCAGGTCTACGAACTTGGATAGGAGAAAAGAAACTTTTTTTTTTATTTTCACTAACATCTAACTAGAATTTAGCATTTCCTTGCATTATGCATGTAGACAAAAACAAAAACAAAAACACCTTATTCTGAGGAGTCTTCTATAGGCTTCACCAGACATTAAAAAAAAGGTTAAGAACCCCTGATTTGAAGCTATAAATCCTTATTAAGGTATCTTTTTTAAAAAAATCACAGCTATTAAAACCAACTATCAAAGTAAGGCAAACTTAGAAATATATGGATATGTGTGTGCTGTCTGTATATGTAAATGTATGTATGTATGTATAGACATAAAATGCTTAAGCACCCCACCGTGTTTAAGTATAAATATATACATGCATATAAGTATATATGCATATGTATATATGATATTGAGTTGTCTCAATTCTATTTATTCTTCCATTAATCTAATTATTTTATATTTTTGTTGATATTCACCCAGAGAGAGATATGTGTGTTTATATATGTGTGTATTTACACACACACACACACACACACACGCACACACAGCATGGGGGAGGTGTGTTTAAGAACTTTTTTACTGATAGGAGACCTTTTGGAGAACACCTATTTAAACGATCATAAGATTTAGAGCTGAACGTGATCTTAGAAATAGTCTGGTTCAATACCCTCAGTTTTACAGAATAAGAAAAAGAGGACCAAAAAGATGAATTATGCAATGTCACATGTAGAAATTGCCAGAGCTAGCATTCATGCCCAGATACTCTTATTTCTTGTAGCCACTTAGAAACAAAAATAGTATCCTAAAAAAAAACAAAACAGGATGAATTCAAAATCTAGTCATGCCAGACTAACCTCGTTTCCCTTTTTAATATTTACTAGATTGCATATGCATGGAGCTGGTGGAGATAGTTAACATATTGATTGGCAAAAACAGGATACAAAAATATGTGGCCCCCAGAGATCCTTATGTAGAGGCCCCTGTTTCTATTTGAGTTTGACACCATGGTTATATAGTGTGTGCGCATGCTGTGCACACACCGTATCTCTCCAAAGACCATTTGCATAAAACTTCCCTTACTAATGAAGATGGATTATTCAATGATCTGTACCTATGGGAGGGGCAGAGTTGGCAAGAGCTTCGGAGAAGGATCCTAGTCTTCTGGCTTCCAGTTTTGAGAGAGAAAATGTGTGTTTCCAGATCCTCTTCAAGTCCCTGAAGGAGGAGAAAGACCCTAGGATGAAGCCAAGCTGGGTATATGGACATTATCGGGTTGTCAGCTCTTGTACATTTCATTTTCTTGCCCAGTTCTTCCTTTCCCATCAAAGACCTAAAGAGATTTTGGAACTGCCAGCTTTCTCTCCCAAATTTGCATCTCTTTTCTCCCAAGTGCTCATCAACTCTGCCCCTCATGTTGGCAGGAACATTAAATAATCAATGTCTACCAATGAGAAGAGTCCAATACAAATGAGCTTTGAGGTGAGGGTACACATATGCAGGCACGCGCGCGCTCACACACACACGTATATATATACCAACACACCCTCATACGTACATATGTGTTTATGTACGTATAAGTATATAAATACATGTATATAATGCACATATATAGTATGCTTATAGCCTAACTAAATATTATCATAAAATAATTGGACTGTTTTATATTAAGGCATCCGAGAAAAATGTCTTGTCATATATATGTACATTTCTGTGTGTGTATACACATGTATATATTTAAAAGAGTAATAGTTGATACTTGTATATTATTTTACATTTTGCAATTTATCTCATTTCATCTTACAGTCACTCCATAAATTCAGTCATACAGATATTTTATAGGGAGACAAACCAAGATCCAGAGAGATAGGTCATTCATCCACAATCATACTGCTGATAAATGACAGAGGAAGGAGTCAAATCCAGGTCTCTCCTGCCTTCAGCTACACTGCCCTTTCCACTGTATCCCCACTGCCTCTCCTATAACGAGTAATGGGACCAGTTTTCTCATGTGACTTATGGGAATCAGTCTTATGACTTCATGGTAACACCTAGTACATAGGGATGCCAAATAAAGCATATGAAAGTTTTCACACCTACCTTTTAAGTGCAGATGCATTGGCAAAGCTAGGAGGGGATTAACAGCCTTTTAAAAACCTGCATATTTCATCAGAAAGAAAAAGCGACTGGATTAGTAGAGTGTTTTCCACATTGCTGGCCAACGCAGTATGTCTCTTTTCCATGCCAAATTATTTTTTTAGGGGGAGAAAAGGGGGCCATTTTCGAAGAAAAAAAAGAATTAAGGATTTGTTTTGTAATTGTTTTGTTCTGCCATAATATTTCAAGCAATGCTTTCCTTAATTCTCGGATGAGAACTATTTTTCTCATTCACAAAACATGGAAATCTGAGCAAACCTTCAGTGCTGTGACTCAGCAGCTTGGTTAATCTTAGTGGATGAGGCTATAGCTAGAGTGGAAGTTTCTACATGCTTGCTAATAGCCTAATCACCTTTTCCAGAAATAACAAATTAATCTGTGTAACTAGATTTAGAGCAAGAGCTGTGAGTTCCTCCCTAACCTCGTAGGGAGTCTCAACAAATTGTATGCCATATAATTGTATACTACTCCTTTTAACTAACACTTATTGAGATTCTACTGGGGGAGAGGGGGCAACTGTGCAACCTGATAGGGGGAAGCAAAGATAATTAGGATAACAGCAAGAGCTAACCTCGCATAGAGTTTTAAGATTTATAGAGCGCCATGTGTGTACGTATATGTGTACATGTACATATATGTGTACGTATGTATAATCTTATCTGATCCTCACAGTAACCCTAGGAGGTATGTGCCATTAATACCACCACCACCCCCCCTTTACAGGTGAGGAAATTGAGATTGAGAGAGTTTAAATGATTTACCCTGAGTCACACAGCTAGTAACCGTCTAAGTCAGGATTTGAATAGTGGCCTTCCTGAACCCAAATTCAGCACCCCAGCCATTATGCTACCTATCTGTCTCCAAAATTCACCCCCTGACCTCAAGAAGTTTACAATCTACTATGGCAAAAGAAAAATAAGACATTATATGCCTAAGCATGAAATGAAGTAGAATGTGATATATGTAGACAAAACCAAGTGATATGACCATTTTGTTAGAGGAAAGATTGTTTTTGCCTAGAAAGGATCAGGAAAGGCTTTGTAATCCAAACGCCATTTAAGCCAATCCTTTAAAGATTAGAACTGGGAAAGACGTGAGGGGAAGGCATTTATGGCACATGGAGTGGCATGGAGAAAGATTCAGAGGTCAAAACGTATGAGGTATAGGCAACGGTGTCTAACATTCATTGGACAATGGTATAATATTAATTAAGGTGGGACCTTTTTACTGTTTTAGAATGCTAAACTAATTAAATGTCTTTGATTGAGTCTAACTAGGTGCTAAACCCCAGGCCCAAACCCCTAATTGCTAGGTGCTAAGCCAAAATGGGTGTGAAGTCCCCAGGACCCTAAGGAGAGTTGCTAAGACCAGAGCCAATACTATGCGCCTAAGTTCTGGCCACTCAGATGACATTTGCTGTATAAAAAGAGAGAACAGAGTTGTTTGCTTGAGGCTCTCACTCCTGGAGGAGCGTTGATGTGGAGACTCTGGGCAGTCACTCTAAGGGCCTCCCAGCTCGTCAACCCAGATGTTGATGGTTTCTTGGTAACTATGAATTGTGATCTGGCCTGTTTATATCATGTATGTTTGTAACTTGTTTGTAATTGCTCTGAAGTTCAGGTTGCTGGCTTTTCCTCCTGAATAAGTGAGTTTATGTGTATATGTTGGATTAAAATAGGATTGTTAACCCCTTAACATTGCTTTCCTTAGTGAAGCTGATCAAAACAACCTGTGCTGACAGCGTTCTTGTTGTTGGGCTTCTGTTGGTCTTTTCACCCCTACAACAGCTGCTAGCCGAATTGCTGTAACAAATGGTGAGCCCTTGAATGATGAGTAAGGGGGGGGGGGGGGTACATGATGAGGACTATACATTAGGATGCCTAATCTGGTGGGCATCATGTATAATGAATTGGCTGGGAGTAACAAGGAGACTGGCAAGGGAAAGACAAGATGAGCAGGAATTAGAAATAGTCGAGGTAATGAGGGCCTAGACCAGGGTTTCTTAAACTTTTTCCACTCACAGGACCTCTTTAGGACTTCTTAAACTGTGGGTTGCAACCCCATGTAGACTAAAGGGGTAGCAGTTAGAGTGGAAAGATGATGAATATGAAATAGATATTTCTGAGACACAATCAATAGATTATGGCGACTGAATGGTTTTAGGGATGGAGGAAGGAGAACTGGAAAAGGCAATATTAAGGTATCAAAAAGTTCTATATTACTAGCAAAAACAATGTTGAAATTATCACGGGATCTGATTCAGTCAGGCCAGACTAGGTCCCTTTCCCCAAAGGCAGCAGAGGGGCCTGGTAGACAGAAAGCTAGAATGATTGACAGAGACCATGATTGTGCCCCACTGAACACCAAAGGAATCCTACCATGTGCACTCCCTCATATAACTTACTTATGGTTGGGCGATTCAAAAGGTGCCTAGGGTCTGATTACGCTAGATTGATGCATTTTAAAAAGATGTTAGCTCCCTTTGTCCTCCTAAGTTATAATACAATACTAGACCTAAGTGTTGAAGATTCTCAGATCTAACCTATGGTTCTGAATCCTGGAATAACCATATGCGTTCTTTCCCCCTTAGAAACTAGAACCATCTAAGACTTGGGTGACCTGGCAAAGCTGCTTAGCACATGTATCCAAGTATCCTTTTTGTATGTATGTAAATCTCAATGGTTGATATATTGCCAACAACCCCCATAGTTAGACTTAAGGAATGTGGGGCTCTCTCTCTAGTCCTTGAAGTTTAGAGCCAGACTAAACAGGATCCAGGCTCTTGAAGGAGGTCAAAAGAGGTCATCCCATCATGGGTGAAATAACCTCCTTTCTTTGTGGTCATCTTCAAGAGGCAAGGGCATGGGGGTGGGTCAGGAACACAAGAATTAGCCCTACGATCACATTATTAAGTATGAAAGTGATGTGTTTTTTAATTTTTATCCAAATTAGGGGATGTAAGGGCAGAGACACTTGTTGACTGACAAATCTTATCTCTGGATCCAGCTGGGCTTGTGAAAATGGCAGCGTCAGCCAACACTGCACACGCACAGTTTCTGAGATGCCTGCTGGCACCTGCTTTACAAAGAATTCCTGCTGTTCACAGGCCTTTCCAAGAGCTTTTACTAATCTCGGTTACGGAAATGTGGGCCTGTCAGCAGTCTTAGAGCTCTCCGTGTTCAATGAGTCAAATCAGACTGAGAAGGAGAGGTTTCCAGGGGAAATGGCCACAAATCTCTTTCTTTACTACAAGATACAGACTGGGATGAATGGGGGGCAAGGTAACTTGTCACATCAAGATGCTTGAGCAGCTAAGTCTAAGTGGGCAGCATGAAATAGGCTGACGTCAGAGTAGAGCAGAAAGGGTGTTGACCTTAGAGTCCCAGGACTTGAGTTCAGATCATAATCCTGCCTCTTGCCATCTAAATGACCCTATGTGCTGTATAACCACTTTGAGCCTCCGTTCCTTCATCTGTGCAATGAGGAGGTTAGGCTAAATTACCTCTAAATTCCCTTCCTGCTCTGGAATTGTTATATATAAGCCAACAAAATTCCTTCAGAAACAGAGGAAATACCAATAAAACACCTGCCCTTTTCCTCCCCACCCCCTACTCAGTCACAGAGGCAATGTTTTCTGTGGCACAGGGTCTACATACCAATGGATTGGAGAAAAGCTAACCAGCATATCCCTTACATTCAAGAAGAGATCTAGGAAAGCCTCTGAAGCCTTTTAAGTTGGGCTATAATAGGAGGGGAAAGACTGAGAATTCTCACCGTGGAAAGCTTGAGGCAACACCTACAGGACTGGGATAGGATAAACAATTGTCAGCATAAACTCAGAAAAGAAAGATTAAACGTCTGACAAAGAGAAGCTGCAGACACAGAGCTCCTGGATTTGGAGGAACATTTTTAGAACATATAGTAATACAGGAAAAATAAAAGTCTCATATCATTAAGAGTGACCTAGAAGGTCCAACACTTTACTTTTATCCCTCCTCCCCAAAAAAAGCATTAGAAGTCACATACTAACCCTGTGATACTTAATGTTTTTCTTTAAAGCTAACAAGGAAAAAAAAATTTCTGTACTATATCTAGCAAGGGTAATAAAAAAGGAATAGAAATAGCAATCTGCTTCATCCCACAAATGACTGGAAAATTCAGTAAAATGACCATTTTTTTAAAAAAATAACTTAAGAGGGGAGGGGGAAGGGGTAGAAAGAGACTAGAAACCAAGCTGTATAGGAGATACTTAGCCTAAAGATGAAAAAACTTAGATCAAACACACTGTCTGCAAACATTTTAAGAGCTATCAAGGCAAAAATAAAGATAGGAAGGAAAGGAGAAAAAAGAGAGAAAGAGAAAAAGAGAGAGAGAGAGGGAGGAAAGAAAGGAAGGAAAAGAGAAAGAGAGACAGAGACAGAGAGACAGACAAAGAGAGAGACAGAGAGAGAAAGAAAGAGACAGAGAGACAGACACAGACATAGAGACAGAGGGACAGACACAGACAGAGAGACAGACAGACAGAGAGAAAGAGACAGAGACAGACAGAGAGAGAGAAAGACAGAGACAAGGGAGGGAGGAAGGGAGGAAAGAAGGAAAGAAAGAAGGATAGAAAGAAAGAAGGAAAGAGAGAAAGAAGGAAAGAAAGAAGGAAAGAAAGAAAGAAAGAAAGAAAGAAGGAAAGAAAGAAAGAAAGAAAGAAAGAAAGAAAGAAAGAAAGAGAGAAAGAGAGAAAGAAAGAGAGAAAGAAAGAGAGAAAGAAAGAGAGAAAGGAAGGAAGGAAGGAAGGAAGGAAGGAAGGAAGGAAGGAAGGAAGGAAGGAAGGAAGGAAGGAAGGAAGGAAGGAAGGAAGAAAGAGAGAAAGAGAGAAAGGAAGAAAGAAAGAATCCTCCTAAGACTTGAGAGGACCTCAGAAAGGACTCCAGGGGCTGAGATTTGGTCTGAATGAGTTGTGAACATCTCTAGGCCAACTCCACAGAATCAACAGTGGGCTATGAGAGAAGCAGACGAATCCTCAAGAAATTTCACCTCAGGAACTTTCACCTCACCAACGTTTACCTCACAAACTTTCATCTCATGAAGAGCAGATGCTGAGTGAAGAAAGATGAAGAACCCCCTGCTGTTTCTGAAAGCCAGGCCTAGCAGTGCTGACCAGACTGATCCTAGGCCCTGGCTGTGGGCAAGGAGAAGCAGGCATAAGCCTGGGTGAGTGCCATACCACAGCTTGGCTGGGGCTTGGGGAGGAAGAGAGGAGTCTGTGAGGTTGAATTCCTGGACAGAATTCAGAAAACAACAGTAAAAAGGACTTGAGGTCTAGGGCAACATTACCCACAACTCAGGATTAAAACGTAATAATAATAATAATAAGCTGCTAAAAATAAAATAAGACAAATTAAAAATGAAATGAGTAAGCAAAGGAAAAAGAACTCAACCATTGATAGCTACTTTGGTGTAAAATATGATCTAGGTTCATATTCAAAGGAAGATAGTGGAGTTAAAAAAAAAGCCACTCCCACCCTAAAGAGTCTAGTGGTCACAAGCCCTGAAAGAAATTTTGGAAGAACTTAAAAGGGAATTTTAAAATCAAATAAGAGAAAATGAGGAAAAATTAGGAAAAAAGCAATTCAAGAAAATTATGAAAAGAAAGGCAATTAGAAAAGGAGATACAAAAATTTAAGGAAGAAAATAACTCCTTGAAAACTGAAACTGAATGACTTTATAAAACACCAGGATATACCACATTTCCTCATGTATAGGACGTACCTTAATTTGGGGGCCCGAAATTTGAAAAAAAAAGTGTTACATAAAGTTACTGAACTCAAGTTTTATTCATCTGCTCATAGCTTTCAGGCATCTTCTGGGCAAATCTGGTGTGTGTATGCATGCTTAGTCCATTCTATTTCATGAACCTGAACCACCAATTGTGTCCTCCTTTGAAAGCAGTAACTTCTTTTTTATCAGCAATTCTTCTTGCCTCACGCTGAACCATCTTTGTGGACACAGGAATTCCAATTGCCCTCTGCTCTTCAATCCATATCTTCAATTCCCTCTCTAAATCAGGCCATTTTGCACACTTGCCTCTTCCGCTGTAGAGTTTTCAGTAGGGTTTCTTCTTCCTGTAGCCAGTCTCGGATTGTTCTCTCAGTTGGAGGAGGACCAAACTTATGTTCAGCAGCATGATTTCCATTCATTTTTGCAAACTGGATCACTTTTAACTCAAATTCAGCACTGTACGAAAATCTTTTCTTAGCCATTTCTGGGCAGAATGTGGCAAAACGTAACCTAATATGCTGGTAACAAATGCAAAACAATGAGTGCAAAGACAAGTTTGAAAAAGTGGGAAAGGAAAGTAAAAAAATCTACAACAATGAGTGCAAAAACAAGCACAAAAAAGGGGGAAATGCAAGTAAAAAAATCTACAACCACTGTATAAGACACCCAGTTTTTAGACCACAAATTTTTTGAAAAGGGGTGCATCTTATACTTGGGGAAATATGGTAATAAAACTAGAAAAAAATAGAAGAGAGTCTGAAACATCTCATTAGAAAAACAACTGATCTGGAGAAGAGATCAAGGAGAGACAATATAAGAATTGTCAGTCTACCTGAAAGTTATGATCAAAAAAAGAATCTGTAACATACTATTACAAGAAATTATTTTTTAAAATTACCCTGAAGTTCGAGAAGAAGATGGTAAAGTAGAAATAGAAAGAATCCACTGATCACCACCTGAAAGAGATCCTAGGAAGAAAACTTATAGGAACGCCATAGCCAAGTTTCAAACCTCCCAGGTTAAAGAGAAAATATTGCAAGTAACAAGGAAAAAAAAATTTAAATACTGCAGAAAAACAATCAGGATTTCACAAGACCTAGAAGCTTCTACATAAAAGATTGTAGGTCTTAGAATATTATATTTTGAAGAGCAAAGGAGCTAGGGTTGCATCCAAGAATAATTTATTCAACAAAGTTGAGTATAATCCTGAAAAAAATGGACATTTGATAAACTGAAAGACTTGTAGGTATTTGTAACAAAAAGACCAAAACTCAATGGAATATGAAAGACCTAAGACATATGAGGAAATCATTAAAGACTAATTATAAGGCACTGATAAAGATTAAACTGTTTACTTATGATATACGAAAATTTATCGGTATTCTTGGAACTGTCATCATTACTAAGGTACTTTGAAAGAAAGGTTGTGGCCAAGTTGTGCATGGTAGGTAATTCTAAAAAGCAAAATTGGGTAGGAAAAGGTGAAAAGGAGCAATTATCTCATAAAAAACAGGGCATGAATTAGAAGTATGTACAAAATAATGTTACATATCTGTATGTGGATAGATGGATAATATACATGTAAAAGGATTTGTTCTGTCATGTTTGGATTCAGTCAAAGGGCCACACTTGAGGACCTAGAGGCCCACATGTCGCCTCGAAGCCACAGGTTCCCCACCCCGGTGGGTACCATATACCTCAATCCATCATACAGATGAAGATGCTCTAGTTGAGATTCAAGTTTCAAGGCTAATTCATCATAGGATTATAGATTTTGAGCTGGAAGGGAATTCAGAAAGCATTTTGTCCAACTGTCTCATTTTACAGATGAGAAACCTCAAAGCTAAGGATAGCTTTTCTAGAGCTAAAGATAGATTTTCTCAGAGTCACACAGCTACTAAGTATAAGCTAACAAGTAAGATAGGAACATAGGTCTTCCTGTCACCAGATGGAGGGCTCTATCTACTTGCCATGTTGTCACTAATTAAACCAGATGACTCTTAATATCCATTTCATCTCATGGATTCTATAACTCGATGATCAATTTTATTTCCTAAGGAGATTTTCCTCCTAGAAGGAGCCATGTGCTGATCAATGAGCACCACTATTCTAGGATTTTTTTTTAAATAGCTATATTTCTCATTTTATGATAATAAATTTGTATTTTTATGTGAATCCATTTCTAGGAGCCTGATCACCTCTGGGAATATTGATAAAATCAAGTTTCTAAAGCAATGCATCTAGATCAGAGGTCATCATACAAAGACTGCTAGCCAGCTCCGCTCCACTCTCTCATCTTGTAATTGCAACATTCAGCATCAATCTATTTTTTAAAATAAATAAATAAAAATAAAAGATAAATATAAATAAATAGAGATTAGCTGAGTAATTTATCTTTTACTGTCCGTAGACATACATTTAATACTTTAATATGAAATATTTATGTCCTTTAAATGAGGCAACAAGATTGGATTAGGTGAAAAGGGGAAAGAATGGGGCCATTTTCTTTTTTTTAATCATCATCATCATTATTAATTTTGAGAGGCTATTTTCTCAACTTGGCACCCTTTATTAAATTTGAAACATTTTCAAAAGCCATTATATCCTACTTTAACAAAACCCTATTCTTACATATAAGAAGAATTTTCAAAAAAAATAGTTCATAAATTAATTTTGATCTAGAGGTGAAAATGGCAATATATCAAAATACAAAGAAGCCCTTTCTCTTTTCTGAGACAGCAGTTCTATCATGGTTTCTACCAGGAAATGACTTATCCCTTGAGAATATTTTAATTTTATGAAACCAACCAAATGTTGAATCTAACCAGCTGCTTAATATGTCACAAATGTGCTATGCTGCCATAATAAATACTGATGGATAGTAATCAACCGCTATTTAAGTAACCAAGAAAGAATAGCTGCATAGATTTTCTTTTTTATTTGGTAATGTCATAGAAGTACAGAAGCCCAGAGTTAGATCTGAAAGGAACTTTAGAGACCAAACCATGCCCAAATGGGGGCTCCCACTAGGATATCCTTGACAAGTGGTCATCCAGACCTCCACCTAAAAATATCCGGTCACAGAGAACTCACTAACTTCCAAGGCAGCTATGCCTACCTTTAGACAACCTTAATCATTGCTTCCTGTTATCTTCAGGATAAAATATAAATTTCTTTGTTTATGACTTAAAGCTAATTAAAACCTGGCCCCTTTCTACCTTCCCAGTCTTCTTACGCATTCCTCCTTTCCATGTACTCTACAATCTAGTCATCCCAGTTTATTTGTTCACACATGATGATACATCTCCCATTTCTATACCTCTGAATTGACCGTCCCCCAGACCTGAAATGTTATTCTTCTTCCCTGCCACCTCTTTGAATCCCTGACTTCCTTCAAGACTCGGCCCATCTAAGATCCCAGCTAAGCAAGAGACTGTTCCTTATCCCCCTGGCACCTTGTCATTTAAGTTTACCTTCTTTCTACTAAACTTTAAGTTTAGCTTAAAACTATACTAAGACTTTAGGCTCTGTCTCTCTCTCTGTGTCTGTCTCTATATATGTGTGTGCATGTGTGCATATGTGTATATATGTATATATATGTATATATGTATTTTATATGAGCTGTCTTCCATATGACAATTTATCTCTCTTCTTTCTTGAATGCAACGAGCATCTCTCTCCTGATTCATTCCTAACTCATAGGATCATGGATTTAGAACTGAGGGACCTTAAGAGTCATCAGTTCCAACCCCATAACTTTACAGATAAGGAAACTGAGGCACAGAGCCATTAAATGACTTTCCTAAGATGACATGGGTTAGTATCTAAAGGTAGAATTTGAACTCAGGTCTTCTAGACTCCAAGCCCAGTGTCCTAACTATTAGACTACATTGCCTCTCAAATGATCATCATAGAGCATAGTCTCAAGTCACCTTGCCATATACACTGCTTCTCAATGGCTTTTATAAGCTTACTATAAGATCTGATTCCTTTAAGGACACATTTCTGCATAGGGATTTTTGCAGTCTCATTTCATTTTCTTTGAAAACAATCATGTTTTTAGGGGAAAATAAAACTAATGTGAAACATGATGACACATCATAAAATTGAAATTAATGCTCCAAACCATCATTGATGGAAAGCTGCTGCAAGAAGAAAATGCCCTCAATGTGTTAGAAAAAATAAGCCCATGCAAAATGCAAACCATGTGTGGTGCAGTGCATTAAATGATGTCTTCGATCCAGATTGATTCCCTTGGGCTCTATTCAGACGGATGTTACACACCCCAAATGCATATTTAATTTTGTGATCTGTGCCTTGAGGACCCATTTAGATGAAAATTGGCAGCTCTGAGAGAGTCTGTTCTAGCCCCTTTGGCAGGAACTCAACTCAGAAGACTTCATAGGGTGGGGGATGGGGTAGTGGGGGAAGTAGAAGAAGGGAGAGACAAAGGCAAAGAAGTGGCACTTGTTGTCCCCATCCCTGCTTGCCTGTGGCAAAGTGAAGGAACATGGTCCAGAGGAAAATACAGCAATCTTCACTCTAAATCTAAAAGAGGCCCTGAAGGTAACAACATCCCAGTAACCTAATTCTGCCATACTGAGATATAGGGCTGACCTATCTCATAATGGTGAAGTAGGTGAAAATCAGCCTCACCTCCTGTTTTCATGGGACCTTTCTTCTATCCAGATGTCCTCACTCCTTGAGGATTGAACAAATCATTATTTTCTCCTAGTGATTGACAAATGCCCTGAAGATATGTGAGAAATAAAAGTTTAAGTTATAATCTCTCAGGAGAACTTTTTTATTTTAAAAGAGGGCCCTTCAATGTTTCTACTGAGGGTATTTTAATTTTAATAAAGGTTTTTTGAATACCAAAAACTCCTCCTTTGTCGTTGTTCAGTTTTCCTGACCCCATTTGGAGTTTTCTCAACAAAGATACCGGAGTGGTTTGCCATTTCCTTCTCCAGCTCCTTTTACAGAGGGAGGAAATTGAGGCAAAGAAGGTTAAGTGACTTGTCCAGGGTCACACAGCTAGTAATTGTCTCAGGCCAGATTTGAACTCAGAAAGATGAGTCTTCATGACTCCAGGCCTAGTGCTCTATCCACTGTGCCACCTACTTACCTGCTAACCCTGCTACAGGGGAAGCTGAGGCTGGTGGATCCCTTGAGCTCAGGAATGCCAAGCTGCAGTGGGCTAAGACAGTCTAGTTTGCCTACTAAATCCCCTGAGCACCTGGGAAACAGAGTGGGCCAAAGCTTCTGTGCCAATAGAAATGCGATTCACTGTGAGTCATAGGTATACTTCCAACCCACTTGCAAGTCCCCCCCAAAAAAACACCAAAAAAGGCTCAAGGGAATAAATGTCTAATAACAGAAGTTCAGACATAATAACAAACAGTGGGGGAGATATTTGGAGGTGTGGGGGCAGGGGTGACTAGAAGGTCAGCCCCATGAGTTATACTTGCTAAGGTCGGTAGTAGTATTTTGAGCAATGAAGCGTGGTAGATAGAGTAGCATGCTAGGTGTCTGATCCCTGCTCTGCTCCTAAGGAACAACCCTGGGAACGTCACCTAACCTCCTTGGAATGTGATTAACTATGAAATCAGGAAGCAGACTATAATGTTCCCTCCCAGTCTGATGTGGAAAATTGGGGGAAGGAGTACAGAGAGGAGTTTCAGGTTAGGATAAACATGACTTAGTCATCAACCAAAATATAGATTCTCTGACTCAATCCCTCACTGGCTTGACAGCAAAGATTCGGTTTGCCCTTGAGACTTACATAGTAACCTGTGCTTAGTGAGACAGTAGTTTAAAGGAGATTCTTGCCCCCTCACTTCCTATCCCCAGATAGTGAACTAGTTCTCTGGTCCGAGTGTGGGCTTGGCCTAGATTAGGGGCTCTTAATTTTTTGTGGGTGTCATTGATCCCTTTGACATCTGGTGAAACCTATAGACTCCTCAGAATGATTTTTTTAAGTGTGTAAAATAAAATATTTAGGATTACAAAGGAAACCAGTTATGCCGAAGTAGAGTTATCAAAACTTTTTTTTTAAGTTTGCAGGCCTAGATCAAGACCATTTCAATAGACCCCCAGGACAGTCTCAGAGAAACCCGGGAAGCCTTACATGAACCGATGCAGATTAAAATAAGCAAAACTAAGAGAACAAGTTATACAATAACACCATTGTGAAGACAAACAACCTTGAAAGACTTTGAACTCTGATCAACACACTGACTAACCATGATTCTGAAAGACTCATGATGAAACATGCTACCCATTTCCAAACATAAAGGTAATGGACTCAAAGAACAGATTGAGACATGTTTTATTTGGACATGGCCAATGTGGGAATTTGTTTTGTTTGACTACACATATTTGTAAAAAGGTTTCATTTTTCTTTCTTTCTCAATTGGGAAGATAGGAGAAGAAAAGATAGATTTTTATTTATTTTAAAAAATTAAAATTTAATTTAAAAATTTAAAACCAATACACCCCCAGAAGGCCAAATTAGTTCTCAGGGTACTTTTTTTTTAAAATGACAGAATCAAAAAATTTTGTCAATTAATTTTCATTTAGCATGGCTTCAAATGCCCTCAACAGCTGGTCTCTGGACATCTTCTAGCTTGTAAAAGTCCCTCCCAAAATATATCCCAGAACTGAACAATGTTCTATAAGTAATCTGGCTAGGCGTTGGGGGTGGGGAGAGTACAATGATACTATCATCACTCTAGTTTTAGACAACTACATGTCTATTAATATAAAGATCACAGTAGTTTCTTGGCTCATTACATCAAACTGGTGACTCATATCGAATTTATATATCATTAAAACTCTCAGATCTTTTTCATACCAATGGCTATGTTCCCTCAAACTATTCTTAATGCAGTTGATTTTAACCTACTTTCATAATTATTCTTATCAAAGTTCATCTTATTAAATTTAGTTCATCATTCCAGCCTTTTGAGACCTTTCTGCATTCATAATCTGTCATCCAGCATATTAGCTATTGCTTCTAACTTCATACTATTCAAGTCCGTGGTGTATTTTTATCCAAGTCATTGATAAAAATGTTAAACAGAAGAGGGTCATGGACTACCCCTATTACTTTGGTAAAAATTCCCCCCCTGTCTATATTGTGATGAGTCCTGAATAATTTCATATCAACATCAATCCATTAATTAACATTATGAATCTGATGATTCAGCCATTGCACACAAGATATGGGGGACTTTACTGGTTCAAATCCAGGCATATGATGTATATAGCATTCCCTTTATCTACCATTTTAGTAACCCTACCAAAAAAGAAATGTTGATTTTAATGAACCCATTCCTGTTGTTATTGTTGAGTTGTTTCAGTCATAATCGACTCTTCACAACCCCATTTGGGGTTTTCTTGGCAAAGATACTGGAGTAGTTTACCATTTCCTTCTCCAATTCATTTTACAGAACTAAGGCAAACAGGGTTAAGCGACTTGCCCAGGGTCACACAACTAATAAGTGTCTGAGGCTGCATTGGAACTCAAGTCCTCCTGACTCCAGGACCAGTGCTCCATCCACTGTGCCACCTACTGCCTGTAATGAATCTACACCTGCTCCTAATCAATTCCCTTTCCAAGTGCTCAAAAACCAGCCATTTAGAATTTTTCCAGGAATGAAGGTCAATTTCACCAGCCTAAAGTTCGCAGAATCTACCTTCTACCCCTTTAGAAAACTGATACTTACATAGCTCCAGTCCTGGGATCTCTCTCTAATTCCCTGTGATTTTTTAAAGGATCATGACAGTTTAGCAATCGCTTTTATAAGTTCCTTCAGTAGCCTTGAATGTAATCCCTTTGGGCCAGAAAGCTTTCATTTCTTTAGCTAAGATTTTTCTTACCATCGCTTTGTTTAGCTGGGGTTTTAATTCTCTCCTTAACCTTTTTGTTCTATCCTTTTTAGTTCAAGGATGGTTCTTGATAGAGAACAGAAACAAAGTTGGAGTTGAATACTTCTGCCTTCTTTGAAACATCTGTTACTGTCACTTCATTCACCCTAAATAGAGGGCCTACTCACCTTGTGTGTTGTTAAGCAAAATTGTCTCATTAGCATGGCTTTTGTTTCTTTTGAGTGGAAGTACTTTCAGCTGTTAAGTGCTAAGCCCTAGGCCCAGGGCCCTGTCAGGTGTGAAACCTGTGTGGGTGTGGATTGGTGA
>CM053627.1:76494077-76508692 GCA_028646595.1 Phalanger gymnotis
TCAAGTTTTTGCTGCGGTGGGGCCTAAATAAATTTCTTGTTGTTTTCTCCTTAGAGAATCTCTCATACCTTGCGATTTCGGACCATTCAAACATATACATGATTATATTTGAGATCATAAATTCGGCCTTCCTACTACACCTTGTCCCCAGGAGAGCTAAAGAATATCTTTTTAATATTCTTAGCATTTTCCAAAAACCTCAGCTCCTAATAGGTTTTAGTCTTCCTGAGACTCATTCTCATTGGTCTGTGCAGCTCTTTTGTATTCAGTACTTTATCATATTCCCTTTACTCCCATTTTTTAACATAACCTTTTGAAACTTGAGCCAGTTATAGAGTTCTTCATGCAGTCACATGTTGTCTTTAAAGACTACCATCTTCTCTTCTTTATCAGGATCATTCACAACTATCTTATTTAGAATTGCTTTCTTGATAGCTACTATTGCCATTTCTCTTGAACTGAATTCTCATACCATAGAATCTTACTTACCTTTTTCTAGACTTTTTGGAAACCTATTCTCCTGAAACCCGGAATGCCTGCCAAATTATGACACTAAGATGACATAGTTACTTCTAAATGAACTCTAAGATAACATGATTACTTCCTCTCAAGGTTCCCATTCTTTCCAATCAACTAATTAGTTGTTCCATGGTCAGACCCAGGTCAAGAATAACAGTTCTCATCACTTCCTCTAGCTTCTCAAAAATAAATTTCTCATCAAGGAAAGTTAAGAATTTATCAGCTGTTATGTTTTCAGCAGAACAAGAGACAAAGATTGGATCCGTGATTTCATTGATATGAGGAACTCAAGTTGAAGAAATTTCCTTTATCAATTCAAATCTACTCCATCTTTATAATGATAGTCTTAAAGAGTGACCTATAGAGCTAAGAGATTAAGCATTTTTCCTAGAGCCACACGACAGTAGATCACAGAGGCAAGACTTCAATCTAGGTATTCCTGCTTCCAAGGTCCAGACTATAAACTACACCACACTGGTGCCAACAAATTTATGAAGCATTGGAGTCACACACCACAATAATACCTGCCTCTGTGTTACAAACTCATCAATCTCTTACCACCAACCTATCAATCTATAGCACACTCCCACCATGGTATCACTGTTGTTTCTCATTTCTTTTCTCTTCCCCTTAATTCCCTCTACCACACTTCTCTCCTCAGCTCCATGGATGTATATATTTTCTTGACATAAAGTGCTATTTGACCATCCCATCTATTTAATCTGTTCTTTTTGAGGAAAGTATGCTCTTCCACTGACATATTCAAGTCATGAATCCCAACCCATCAAGTCACCATGATATCAATGAGGCCATCCTTAATTCCCTATCTTAAGATCTCTAATTCTCTTTATTAATGCAATTAGATTGAACAGATTGTCCATACTCTGCACACTTTTGTATAGACACCTAAGGCTATGAGTATCATCACCGTCCCTCTTCTGAGACAGCTCCCTTTGACTTGGTGGGCTTCTCTTTCCACGGTACTTGGTTCAGCCTCTCTACCCGGGTTCTTTTCTTCCTTTCCTTTCTATCTTCAATTTGAAATTTAAATTGGGCTGAGAAGACTGCTTATAAGCATAGTCAGAGCAAAAGGAATTGGATAATTTTAAGGCACATTGTTATCGTGCTAGAGTTGAAATCTCCCATCACAACAATATCTTGCCTTGATGATAATTTGATCATCTGTGTCATTAACTCCCCATCAATTTCTTCGAGTTGACACAGCAATCTATAACATTCCCGCCACAATATCACTCCTAGTTCTCCTTTCTTATCTCCCAGTATCACTTCTGTTTTTCATTCCTTTTCTCCTAATATCAATTCCATTTCTCATTCCTTTTTCCCTCCCCTTAATGCTCTCAGCAAACTCAACACAGGATGATATGCCTATGCCTGTTCTAAGAATGTACCTGCCATGAGTCCAGAACATTTGTAAGAGTGGGTCAGAGTACTTCTCCCCTGTCTTGGAGAGACACTGACAAATTTTTAATCCCCAACTCTCCTTTTTAACCAGAAGTTTCTGATGTTAAATCACTTTCTAAATAATGACAATTTCTAAGATTGCAGTTTCCAACATTAGCCACATTTTAAATGAATGTTTCCCTCTTTAGCAAAGCTCTAGACCTCTGGCTGAGATTTAAGAAGACCCCTTATCAGCAACACATTTACAAGCCATTTCTTAGAGTGGTTTATTTCTGCAACTGATTAATCTCATTCAGCATTAATAGACCCTTTTTAATGGCTGACGTTGATTCTGACCTTGTCCCAAAATTGCAGGGACAATTCCTGTTTGGAGAGTATAAGATTCATAGGCATTAACTAAACCTGGCAGGCAAAAATAAAGCATACACAACTTCAGGATGAGTTTTCAAGTCACTGCTTTTATTGTAGAATATAGGCTTTGGATTATCAGGGAAAAAATGTTTAAGAGTAAATACTAAAAAAGTAAAGTTCATTTGCCTTCCTAAAAAAAAAAGTTGATGAGTTTTAAAGGGGTGGGGAGAGAGATAAAGAGGGAGAAGGGAGAGGGCAGGAAGGAGAGGGAGAGAGGGTGAGAGGGAAGAGAGGGGGGAGAGGAAGGGAGAGGGGAGACGGCAAGGGGGAGGGGGGAGGAGGTAGAGAGAGAGAGATTGAGATTTAGAAAAAAAGAGCTTAATAATAAGGCTTGTTTCACGTCTAATTGATGGAAAACACAAGTATGTATTGAGAACCTATTATACCACTTAGCAATGAGTATGTTGCCATGCAGGATACATTAACAAAAACACAAGTATGGTCTCTGCCGTTACGGAGTTAGTTTACAATTTCATATGGGAGACACAAGACAAAGAAAGCAATAGCAAATATAATAATAGCTTACCTTTATATTACATTTACTATATGCCAAGTGCTTTATAATTGTCATCTCAATTTGACCCTCACAACAACTCTGGAGGTAGGTGCTATTATTATCCCCATTTTACAGGTGAGGAAACTGAGGTAAATAGAGGTTAAGTGACTCGCCCAGGGTCACATAGCTATTACAGGTCGGAGACCAGATTTGAATTCAGATGTCCCTGACTCCAGGTCTGGTGCCCTATCAACTGTACCACTTAGCTGCCCCCTGATAGTACATAATATGTGTATATAATAGTGTATAATAAGTGTGTGCCAAATTGTGGGGTAGGGGTACTCAGAGTTATAGGGGTTTCAAAAACAGGGAAATCAGGGAGGGTTGGATCAACTGCCTCTTTAGAGGATGAGAAAAACCAGGGTCAGTGTAGAGGAGAAAGGAGAGAACGCCAGCAGTGGGGAATAAGATGGATAGAAGCATGGAGATGGAAGTGACCGTGCTGTCTTCATGTGACAGCTGACTTGACTTGAGTAGATGGTGTCTGTAGAGCAACAATGGGAAGTATGGTTGGTTTGGTTTGGAAGCCAACAGGAGTAATCTTGATCATGTGGAAGCAGTAGGGGCAGGGGTCAAAGGAAGATTTCTGAGCATGATAGCGATTCTATTCCATGAAGGTTTATCTGAGAGGTAGCATGGAATAGTGGATAGAAAGCTACCCTCAAATTTTATCATTTTAATACTAGCCATGGAGTTTTCTTGGCAAAGTTACTGTAGTGGTTTGCCATTTCCTTCTCCAGATCATTTTACAGATAAGGAAACTGAAGCAAACAGGGTTACGTGACTTGCTTAGGGTCACATAGCTAGTAAGTGTCTGAGGGCAGATTTGAACTCAGGAAGATTAGTAGAGAGTATGTCCTCCTGCATGGCATAGCTTAAAGTTAAGCCTCTCTGCCACTACAAAGCAGTGACCCAGGAGGGGACTCGCTATGCCAGCAAATTTGGAAAACTCAACAGTGGTCACTGGATTGGAAAGATCAGTTTATGCCCAAATCTTAAAGAATCTTAAAGCTTAAGAATACTCAAATTAACAAAAAAAATTGTACTCCTTTCACACACCAACAAGGTTATGTTTAAGATTCTGCAAGCTAGGCTTCAGCAATATGTGAACCAAGAAATACCAGAAGAGCAAGCTGTTTTTCAAGGAGGCAGAGGAACTAGAAACCAAATTGCCAACATTCATTGGATTTTGGAAAAGGCAAGAGAGCTCCAGGAAAAAAACATACTTCTGATTCATCGACTACACTAAAGCCTTTGACTGTGTGAATCACAATAAAATGTGGCAAGTCCTCAAAGAGATGGGAATACCATATCATCTTACTTGTCTCCTAAGAAACCTGCATGTGGGCCAAGAAGCAACAGTTAAAACAACTGACTGGTTTAAGATTGGACAAGTAGTACGACAAGGCTGCATATTGTCACTTCATTTAATTAATTTATATGCTGAGTACGTCATGCAAATTGCCAGGCTGAACTAATCAAATGATGGAATTAAGGAGAAATATCAACAATCTCAGATATGCAGATGATACCCCTTTGAGGGCAGGAAGCGAAGAAGAATTAAGAAGCCTCTTGATGAGGGTGAAAGAGGAGCATGTAAAGGTTGGCTTGAAGCTTAACATCAAAAATACTAAGATCTGGGCAACCAGACTCATCATTTCCTGCCAAATAGAGGGAATAGAAATGGAAACAGTATCGAATTTTATATTCTTGGGCTCAAAGATTACTGCAAATAGTAAACGCAGCTACCAAATTAAAAGACACTTGATCCTTGGAAGAAAAGCTATGACAAATCTGGACAACGTATCAAAAAGCTAAGACATCACCTTGCCAACAAAGGTCATATAGAAAAAGCTATCGTTTTTCCAGTAGTAATGTACAGCTGTGAGAGTTAGATTGTAAGGAAAGCTGAGTGCCACAGAATCAATGCTTTCAAATTGTGGTGCTGCAGAAGACTTTTGAGAGTCCCTTGAACAGCAGGGAGATCACATCAGTCAATACTTAAAGAAATTAATTCAGACTATTAATTGAAAGGTCAAATACTGAAGCTGCAGCTTAAATACTTTGGCCACATAACGAGAAGATAGGACTTATTGAAAAAGACTCTGATGTTGGGAAAGACTGAAGGAAAAAGGAAAAAGGGATGACAGAGGATTAGATAGATAGATAATGTCATGGAAGCAAAGAACATGAGCCTGGAAAGACTAGGAGATTGCAGAAGATAGAAGGGCCTGGTGTGCTACAGTTCTATAGGGTCATAAAGATTCGACATAACTGAATGACTGAATAAGAACAACTTAGTATCTCAGTGCCACAAGCCACTCTCTAAGACTATAAATTGCAGAACAGATGCCACGTTATATTGGTGGAAAGAGTTTTCTCCCTTGGCCTTCCCTACACCAGTGAAATCACAAGCCTGCCAGAAAGCCATCAATGATGCATAGGATTGATTGGAAAGGGAAGAGCCCAGAGTCAGAGATGTCAGGTAGGAGTCTTTGGCAATAATCCAGATGTGAGGAAGTAAAGGCCTGGACCAGTTAATCCAGAATGGAGAGAAAGGATCATAAACAGGGGGATTTTAAAGAAAAGTCAGCAAAACTAAATAATTAACCCACTTTGGGGAACGAAAAAGGGAGATGAGTCAAAGATGACTCCAAAGTTTTGGGCTGAAGTGACTAAACTGAGGCTTATGGTATATTTCAGTCCATGGTGCTTTTTTTTTGTCTAAACACTGACTCAATGTAAAGACGTTGAACAACTCATAAAATTCCCCCAATGTCTGAGTTCTCTACATATTTTAAATAGAGATACAGTCAACTCTTGTTCATCAGTGGTAAAGGGAAACACAGAGCAATGACATCAGAGGAAAACCTAAGTCTTGGTCACCTCCTGGAAGGACCCTGGCTTTGAAAGAGAAGTTAAAAAGAACGTAACCCGAAACCCAGAACTGAATGTCAACTCTATGATTCAATCATTCAGAGATGATAATACACAATCTAAGCCTCTATATTAGATTACTAATAATAAACAGGAAATCTGGGGATCTCATCTGGTTCTTCCAAGGTAGCTCAGTGGATAGAGTGCCAGGCCTGGAGTCAAGAAGACTCATCTTCCTGTGCTCTAATCTGACCTCAGATACTTACTAGCTATATGAGCCCAAGCAAGTCACTTAACCCTGTTTGCCTCAGTTTCCTCATCTGTAAAATAAACTGGAGAAAAGAATGGCAAACTACTCCAGTATCTTTGCCAAGAAAACCCCAGATGGGGTCAGGAAGAGTCAGACCTGATTGAATAACAACAACAAAGGACCATGTAGCCTATTTTGCCTAACAGCCCCATTCCAGCCCTTCTTGATTTTCCTGTCTTAGGAACTTCTCCAGTACTGAAGGTCTATACCACGTGATTTAACACACACTCCAGGACCCCTTTATTGGAAGAGTCATTATTTCACCTTGATCACTCCAGTAACTGGGGGAGGTAGCAGGGAGTTAAGACCTATGATTTCAATACTATAGGGAACTCTCAGTAAGGCAACTCCCTCTACTAATGCGGATCAGAAATTCTCTTTCAATTTATGGTCTTAGAGAACAATTTTGGTTACTGAGAGGTGGTTTGCACAAGGTTATAAACACGTATCAAAGGAAAGACTTGCACCCTGGTCACCACGATTCTGAGGCTGGCTTTCTACCTACCCCACCACCAGGCTACCTTAATGATTAACCTGAATTTTGCTACTCAATAAACATTTATAGCCATGAGCTTTCCATTCCTGAAAGTTCAGAGTTGGTACCCTGACACTATAACTGAATGGACCACAGGGCACAGCTGAACCTCCCAGCAATGTAACAGAAAGCAGGGTTCATAGGACCACAGATTTAAAGCTGGAAGAGACCTCATATCTAGCTAAAACCTCTTATTTTCTAAATGAGGATGCTGAGTCCCAGAGAGGTTGTGAGTGTCTTACACTGGTAGTAAAACTAATAGCTTATGGTTACAAATTTCTTCTTAAATCCCGTTTAATAGACAGTAGCTACACTAATTTTGGTGTTTTAATATGTCTTATAAAAGATAGAGTGCATAGTTTTAACCAAGAAAGCAGTTGTTTGGGAGATCCAGTCCTTTTTTGGAAGTTGGAATAACGAGGCTATTTTTCACAGGCAAAATCTAATAAGGACATTAAACACTTCCAAAACTCTTTTTGTATAATGTGCTGACGAGGTCCAATTTAATGCCTTCCACATTAGGCCATCTTGGAGTCCTGGATGAGTGACTGCAAACCACGCTCCATAGCAGGACCCGAAGTACAAGCATTGGTCTTTACACCTGTAAATTTGTGTGCCCAGAGAGCATTTATGAGTAGTAGCAACAGTCGCAGTCCCAAAACATAATGAAAAACAACAGAATTCATTTAGAACACCAGTGTCGGGAGACAGAAGCAATTCTTGTTTCAGACTTCATCCTATTGGATTTTTACAAAGTATCATTCATACGCTTCAGGGTCAGATGTTGACCCGGGTTCAATTCAACTCGGCAGGACAGCAGAATTTGTGTAATGGTCACAGGTGTGGGGCAGTTAGGTGATACATTGGATAGAGCCCCAGGTCTGAAGTCAGGAAGACCTGACCTCAAATTCAGCCTTCAACATTTACTCACAGAGTGACTGGGCAAGTTTCTCTTTGCTTCCATTTTCTCACCTGTAAAGTGGAGACGGTAATAGCACCGACCTGCAGGGTTGCTGTGAGGCTCGAATGAGGTAATAATTGTAAAGTGCCCAGCACATAACATGTGCTATATAAATGTTAGTTACTACTACTACTACTACTACTACTACCACTACTACTACTACTACTACCACTACTACCACCACCGCCACCGCCACCACCACTACTACTATCCCTACTCCTACCACTACCACTGCTACTGCTGCTGCTGCTACTACTACTACTACCACCACTATTGTCACTACTACTAGTAGTAGTATGATGTGGTTATTGTTATATGGAGTTGGAAAAACTTTAGATATTTCCTTATCCAATCCCAAGTAGCTAGGTGGTGAAATGTATAGAGTCATGGAGTCAGGAAGACTCATCTTCCTGAGTTCAAATCTGGCCTCAGACACTGACTAGCCGTGTGACCCTGGGCAAGTCACTTAACCCTGTTAGCCTCAGTTTCCCCATCTGTAAAATGAGCTGGAGAAAGAAATGGCAAATCACTTCAGTAAAACCCCAAGCAGGGTCACAAAGAGTCAGACGCAACTGAAAAATGACAGAACAAGAACAATCCAATCACCTCAGTTTACAGATGAGAATCCTGAGGCCCAGAGAGGAGAGGTAATTCGCCCAAGGTCACACAGGTAGTAAGCGGCAGAGCAGGTCCTCTGACTCCATACCTAGCACTTTCCACCCGCTTTATGTCACAAAGATGGCAAGACTAAGACCTCAACAGACACCTTGATAATGATTATCCAGGGCAACGAAGCCCTTTGAAGGCATTCACTTCTTTGTACGCCCAGCACCCAGCACCTAGCATCTTGCACATGGTAGGCCCTTAATAAGTACCCATAGAATCAAGATAACAAAAAGTCATTTGCAAATTGTTGAATTAGAATTTAAATATAATCTATCTATCGTGTCACAAAGGCGTGTGTTAGTTAAGTACAACCCTATACTTTTGTGCCACCTACATAAGCTGTTAAAACGTTGACTGAACTTGCAAGGAAATACAAGTAAAATAAATTCTAGCATAATTTTGGAAATTCTAATGCTTTCATTAACAGACCTTTATAATTCTAATAACGGAAGAAGACTTTAGTTCATATGAATTAGGAAATTAAGAATAGTAGAATTAACCATAAATAAACTTACTAATTGCTTTCCTAGCTTTGGATATTAGTTGATACATTTGTCTCTGTAAACTGACTCCACGTGGAACACCTTGAAGGTTTAGAACAATTATATTACAGAGATCCTTTCCTCTGGAGAGATAAAGGTAATAATTCACTTCTGGGATCCTGAAATCATTTATTTTGCCCCATTTTTCTGTAGCTATTCACTACCAAGAAGTGTTTGGTCTATCAGGCCTAAGTGAATTTAAATCATTGCTACTTCATATCTCTGAGCCTTGGTCTTTTCATCTATAAAGAACAGAGATTGAACCAGAGATGTTTAAGATTTCTTCAAACTCTTAACATTCTATGGCTATGTGAATGAAGTGTCTACAAAATTTGTGGCAGATTGCCTATTTCAAAAGAAGCAACGTAATATTAGATCATAGATTTAGATCTAGAAAGGAATTCAGAGGCTGGCAAGTCCAGTTCCCTCATTTTACAAATTAGGAAACTGAGTCAGAGAGAGTTTAAGGGACTAGAACCAGGGTCCCAAAGCTAGAAAGTAAGGATGTAAACTCAGATCTTCCTTGATTATTCATGATACCACCTAACTAAAGAGTAGATAAGAAAGTGGCCTTGAAGCCAGGACAACCTGTCTCTTAACACCTATTGGCTGTGTGACCCTGGAAAAGTCACTCAACCTCTCCATGGTGTACGTAGATCTCTAAAACTATACCTTGAAAAAAAGTGATTCTGATTTCCATTAGTAGTGGGAATTTCATCTTCTGGGAGTTCACTACATCAATAACATTGGGTCAGGTCCCCATCATTCTCAAGCTGAAATGTTCTCTCATCATTTGTTCCTTGCTGTTAATTGTTTTGAGACATTCTTAGGAGCTTTATTTTTTCACTTACTGAAACTGAGACAAAATATACATATCCGATAAAAAAAAAACCATGCCTATCCTTGGATTTGTTGCAAATTCTGGGTAGCAGAAGGATTAGGAGAAAACTATGACTGTAGCCCCTCTAGAGATAGTAAAACCAAAGAATGCAGAAAGGGGGAGTTTATGATTCACATTTACCCTATATATAGCTTGCTTTGTATATATTTGTTTGCATGTTGTCTCCCCCATTAGATTGGAAGTTCCTGGAGGGCAAGGATGACCTTTTGCCTCTTTTTATATATCCCCAGCACTCAGCACAGTGCCTGGTCCATATTAGGCACTTAATAAATGTTTGATTGATTGATCCAAACAACTGGTGGGATATCCCCATAAATGCCCGACTCTGATGAAGATGAAGATTCAGGCTTCAAGGAAGAATGGTGAGGGGAGACAGGGGATGACAAAGAGGAATTATTATTACCCAGAGTCTGAAGCAAATGAGAGAATATTATTCTTCTAAAAGATATATATTTTTATCGCATTTGTAGGCTCTAAGCACCAAGGGAAGCAGAGAAAAAATCCCAGCATATCAGGTAATCTTCTACAAGAAATTTACAGAAATACATGGTCAAGAATTGAACCAAAAGATAAAAAAGTAGAGAGCTGGCAATCTGCACTGGCAAAAGGACTCTGGCCATTGATGAAATCAGACACAGACCCTAACGAGGACCCTACAAAACACTCAAATCAATATGTCCTTAGAAAAACCACAAATTCCAGGGAACAAACCATAAAAGAGAATTAGACCAGGAAAATCTTCCATAAATTTACTGGAAGTCTTACAACCTTAAAGTCTCTCTCTGCAGCTGAAAATTCACTGCCTGGTCATTTGTTCCTTAACTGAGGGGCTATAAAACCGTGGTTGAAAGCAACAGCTTTTTACTGATAGCTCAGCAGAGATTACTTGGGGTCAGTAGGAAAACAAACAATGCTCTCCTTTCCTAGACCTCTGGGGCAGCTGGAACATTTATTATATTTAACCATTTGGCTAGGTAGTAGTGCCCAGAGCATATTGAGTCTGGCCCAAGTGCCACAAAAGTTATGTTAGAGAATCCCTGCCACATCAGATTCTCAAAGGAATGTCTCTATAAAGTTACTCTTGGCTTGGACACATCCATTAAACTCTCTGGGCCTCAGTTTCTTTAGCTATAAAATGAAGGGGCTGAGCTGGGTAATCTCTAGTCTTTTCTAGTTCTCTTGCCATGATACTATTGTGATCCTTAAGACACTTCCTTTTTCCCTGTCCCCAAATGTTTCCTAAGAGAATGAGTCTATAGCCCCATCCCCACCCTACACCACCACTGCAGTCACCACCACCAATTTCCCTCCACCTTGTTTGGCTGGTGATGAAAGGAGAAAGTGGGGAAAACAGAAGGAAAAGGGGGCATCCACAGTGCAACGGGTAATGAAGAAGAAAAGAAAAAGGCTGAAGAAGCTTTTTGCCTTCATGTTGTGTTCTTCAATCAACAAGCATTTATTAAGCTTCTGCTCTGTGTCAGGCACTGTGCTAGGCCCGGGATATATTATGTTAGGCTCCTCTACCAGACAGATACTAACAAAGACTTGAATGTCAGATAGAGAGAGAGGTTGGAAGGACGTGGAGACAGAGTGAGACAGACAGAAAGACAAGAGAGCTACCCACCCTCTTTTCTCCCCCCTTCTTTGAAGAGCTGGTCAAGATAGGACTTGGGGGAGAGAGTCAGATGCTAGAATTTTCCATATGTAGTAGCCTTGGAAATAATAGTTAATCAAAGATTTGTTTGCTTTTCTAGTTTTTAATAAAATTTTATTCTGCAATATTGTGAACTACACACCTGTAAACAGAGAATGGCCTCCCGTGAACTGAGTGGTAATATCAGCAGGGGTGCTGGTAAACATTTAACAACTAGCTGGGGGTGGGGGAGATGCACTGCAAGACACACTTTTAAGTTTAATTTGCATTATTGACATTTTTTCCATCACTTTCTTAAGTCAACAAAAAAATAAATAAATAAATCAAGCCCTGATTCCTAATGTTTGCCAGTTTCGGAGAAATAAATGCTCACCATGAATTTACTTGCCCCAAGATTCCTGTTGTTCCTACTTCAGTCTCTCCTCTCCTCTTTTGTCAAAATTTTGTCCAAAAAACACTCCCATGTTACCATGTTACCTCTTCTACCTTTTAAAGGATGAAACTGTAATTCAAGAAAGTCGCAAATTTATCAACCGCTCTATTTTGGGCAAGGTCTCAGCAGCAAATGTCCACATAGTTGATTTTTCCCAACAATATAATATCTTTCTTCTGTGACAGGTTTATGACCTGTTTTCTAGCAAATTTTTAGAGGGCAAAGATCACACCATACTTCATTGCATCCCCCACAACACCTAATGCAATCTTATTCACATAGTAGGTGCTAAGAAAATATCTGCTTTTGTAAAAAGGCATTTATTAAGTGCCTACTATGTTCCAATGCTTGAAGGTTTGCTTTACACATAAATTGTATACCATTTGATCCTCCCGACAACTTAGAGAGGTAGGTGCTATTTTTTATACCAAATTTACAGATGAAGAAAGTTGAGGCAAACTTTTGTTAGATTACTTGCCCAGGTCACACAGCTATTAAGTATTTGAGGCTGAATTTTAACTCAGGTTTTCATGCTTCCAAGTCCAGGGTTCTATCTATGGTACCACATGGCTGTTCAATTTTAAAAGCTTCTGTGTGACCTTAAACTAGTTATTGACTTAACCTAGCCTTAATCTCGTTGGCAAAAGTGGAAAGATTAGTTCATTAAGATCCCTCCTGGTTCTAAATGTCTGTGTTCCATAATCTAGGTATAAATTAATCAAAATTAGTCAAAATCACCTAACAAATGGCCACTGTGTGCAGAAGTGTTAAGGAATTAGGAAATATTTAGTCTGGAGTAGAGACAACTAAGAGATTTATTTGTAATTTATTATTTAATTTATTCATAAATATATTATAAACTATAAATATTTAGTTTATTATCAACAGTCTTTCAATTAGATGAAGAATCAGAGATTTAGAGCCATAGAGAGAGGTTTAGCAGTTATCTCACCTAACTCCCTCATGTTAAAGATGAAGAAACTGAGGTCCAGAGATTCATGTGAATTTCCTAAGGATACAATGGGTAGTAAGCAAGAGAATCAGGATTTGAATCCAGATCCAATGACTCCAAATACAATGTGCTTTCCACTGTACTTCACTACCTTTCAGAAAGAGTGAGCAGCCACCCTCTGCTAATCAAGGACAAAAGAAAACAGGCAGCATGAAGTAGATATAAGGGAGAACTTTCCTGAGGTGAGTCAGGCTTTAGAACACAGATGTCACTACTTAATGCAGTGAGGAGATTGCCATTCCATGAAGTATTTTAAAACGTTCTGGTTTGCGTAGGATGGTTTAAATATGATCCCATCCGAAGACAAGGGGATAGATGACGTGACCATTCTAGGTCTCTCTCAATTCTGTGATTCTATGAGAAAAATCCCTTGGAGTACGCCATGTTGGGTCCTGAAACAGTCATCTGTACTTAAACCACATTGACTTTCAAGAGATCCCACAGATAAAGTGCTCAGATAGAGATCTGGGCTCCATTCCCAGCTCTATCACTGACTTTGCTGTGGGACACTGGGAACGTCATTTGATATCTCTGCATCTCTGCCTCCCTATCTCTGTATGAGGATAATGTCTCCCTTATAGACCTCACCTGGATATCAGGAAATACCAGCAGGTGATTTGAGAAAAACACAATGTAAATCTGGTTTTTTTTTCTCCTTTGTCCTCTTCTCAGGCTCAATTTTGGTTTTGTTTTTTTTTTTTGTATCTTCAAGTCAATCCATACCAGTACCTGTCCCCCAAGAAACATTATTCTCAATTTTCAGGCTAGTCTTGGGAAAAATACCACAAACTGGTCTTTGAGCATCTCTGTTCCAGAACAGAAGCCAATGTTCCCGTTTTTAAGATTATAGTTTTTAAATGGGGAACCAGAAGTGGAATTTCTCTGCTGGTTTGAAATGCATGGATTGTGTGAGACAGAAGAATAGAGAGGGGAGGGGGGAGATCCAAGAACCTAAGCACTTTAAAATGGCCGTAAAATTCACCACCTGTGGCTCTTGGTTGTTTTCAGTAATAAAAACTGAAATTATCAACAGCCAAAGAAGTTTGAGATTTTGATTGCTAAAGACGTGGGGATATTTTTTTCCTCCTTAACTGCACAAAGCCCTGTTTTAGACCTTGTAATGCAAAGTTCTCCGCATGTGTTAACAAAAAAAAAAACCCAGGTTGAACCACCTGCATGAGATCCAGGCCTAGCTGCCTGGTTAGCACAGATGCTACCAACCTTTCAGGTATTTTCAGGGGTTTGTCACCTGGGATGAAACCCCTCACCATTTTTTTAAAAGAAACTCAGATTATAGGACCGTAAAGGATAAAAAAAGATATTGGCCCTCAAATATGGGTGGGAAAATATGGACTTATAGTTGTGCTACTACATATTTAGAAAACACACACACCAAAATCCTTCTAGAAATTTTAATTTAAACCCACACAGACATTAATTCTCATAGGTATCATTTATAGCCTTAGCCTGCCACCTACTGGACAGTATGGGAACACTTTAGCTGTAAGAAAAAATAGATTGGCTTAAATAATACACAATTCCTATTTCTATAGATACTTAAAGGTTTGCAGAGTATTCAAAGCTCATGATTCTTTGAAGGAAGTAGTGTGTTATGACCTCCATTTTGCAGAGAAGAAAACCAATACTGTAAGAAAAGAAATCCATAGAAGCACAGCATTTTAGAGTTGGAAGAGACCTACCTCAGCAGCCATCTAGTCCAACTCCTGGTGAAAGGAATCCCCACAATAACATATCCGATCAGTTTTCATTCAGTCTATGCTTGAAGACTTCCAAGGAGGGGGAACCCATCACCTCT
>CM053627.1:76508792-76537134 GCA_028646595.1 Phalanger gymnotis
AGGAAGGAAGGAAGGAAGGAAGGAAGGAAGGAAGGAAGGAAGGAAGGGAGGGAGGGAGGGAGGGAGGGAGAGAAAGGGAGGAGAGAGAGAGAGGAAGAAGAAGGAAGACATTTACTGGCTTATTAACTTTCATTGGACTTCTATGGACCTTAATACTCTTGACTAGGAAATTCCCTAGTAATTCTCCCAAAATGATAGGAAATTTCATTCCAACCCTTTGGGAGCATTATAACTCCATATGGTAGTGTTGAATATAGCTATTATCAATGATAATTCATCATTAGGCTCCCTCATGAGCTTCTCTTACCTAGGCTAAACATCTCCAGTTCTTCCAATTGCTCTTCATATGAGGTTAACTCTAGGTCCTTTACCATACTGACTTACTGGCCGTCTCCCTCGGAACATTCTGTAGTGTATCAGTTTTTCTTAACCTGTGGCCTCAGAATTGAATACAGTACTCTAGATAGGCTGACAAGGTCAAAATAAGGTATGACTATCACTGCCTTGAAGCTGTCATTCCCTTAATGCAACCCAAGATCGAACAGTTTTTTGGCTTCTGCAACCCACTGCTAACTTCTACTGAACTTGCAGCTGACTAAGCCCCACCAGATCTTTCTCAGACAAACTGCTATCTAGTCACATCCTGCCATTTTGTACTTGTTGAAGTTAATTTTTGTACCCAAGTGTAAACCTATATTTATTCCTATTGCGTTTCATCTTACTGGATTCAACATAATGTTCTAGCCAAGGGGCCCCAACTAAAAGCTAGGGTTTTTTTTTTACATTTTCAAACAAAGTTTTATTGTATTTTAAAGTGTAAAAAAATATTATCTCTCAGGCTATTAAAAAAAAAACAAAAGAAAACCAGGCAGCAGACAGGATTTGCATCCCTGCTCTAGCCTCTAAAATCCTTTTGACTCCTGAATCCTAGCTTTGCATCATTTACAATAGTGATGAGTCTGCCATCTATGACTTTATCCAAGCATTGATAAAAATGTTAAACAGTACAGGGCCAAGCACATCCTCCTGCCACATTGACAATGAACCATTAACAACTATTCTTTGAGCTCAGCCATCCAAGCAGTTCTGATAAGTATTATTATCAAGTGCACATCTCTCCAAGAGACTTTCTCCAAAAGAATAGTATGAGATAAAAGTTTTGCAAAAATCTAGGTAAACTATTTCCCCCAGCATTCCTCTCTTTTATTAGGCTACTAGTCCTATCCAGTAAAGGAACTGAAATTAGTCTGATGTGGCTCATTCTTGATGAAGCCCAAAGGCGCCCTTCATCATCAAGGCCTACATTAAGATATTCACCACTTTTTAATGATCCATTCTAGAATTTTCTGAAGAATCAAAGTCAAGTTCACTGGCCTATAGTCTATAAACTATGTTTACTACTCTTTTCTGGAAATTATAACCAGAACCAGAAATGTAAGGGAGTGTTTTAAGTTGCTTCTTAGTCAACTGGAGAATGGCTAAACCTTTTCTGATACATAAATGAATATATCAGTATATTATTGTTTAATAAGAAATTGTAAAGATGATTTGGGGGAATCTTGGGGAGTATGAACTGACATAAACTAAAGTAAGCAGAAGCAGGAAAACAATGCATACAAGGACAACAACACTAAAGAAAAACAACTTTGAAATACTTAAGAACTTTGATGAAAGCAATGGTCAACCATGTCTCCAGAGGCCCTTTGCTGAATCATGTTACCCACCTTCTAACAGAAAGGTGATTAACACAAGGTACAGAGATACACATTTTTAGACATGGACACTGTATGAATTTGTTTTGCATGTCTGTGTTCATTCGTTAACAAGAGTTTTTATTTTCTTTTATTTTTCTTAGTCAATGGGGGAGAAGAGAAAGGAGGGTTAGCAAAAGTGGTGCCAAAAAAAAAAAAAAGGAGGGCCATTGTAAGATTTTTTTAAATGCACAAAGCAAACAGAAGTTTAGAAGGAAGCCCAGACTAGCAGGATAGTTTTGAAGTTCTTAAGTCTTTCAAAGTGATTTTTCTGTATAATGTTTTTATTATTATATAAATTGTTATACAGGTTCTCACTTCACTCTGCCTCATTTCATTGAGGTCTTTTGAGGTTTCTCTGAAACCTTTCATTTCATCATTTCTTATGGTACAATAATAATCCTTCACTTATCATAATTTGTTTAGTCATTCCCCAATGAGTGGGCACCACCTTAGCTTCCAGTTCTTTCCTTCAACAAAAAGCACTGCTATAATTTTGGACAAGTGGGACTCTTTCTTCTTTCTTTGATCTCTTTGGAGTTTTGACCAATTAATAGTATTTCTAGGTCAAAGAATATTCACAGTTTAGGCAAAATTTTTTGCACATAGTTCCAAACTGTTTTCCAGAATGGCTAAACCAATTCACAGATCCATAAATGGTTCACTTGCAGGTCTGTTTTTGCACAGCCCCTCCAACATTTTCTGTTTTCCTTTTTTTGTTATCTTTAACAATCTAATAGCTAACATTTATATAGTACTTCCTGTATGGCAGGCCCTGAGTGCTTTACAATTATTATCTCATTTGGCACTCACAACAACCCTGAGAGGTTAGTGCTATTATCATGCCCATGTTGCAGCTGAGGAAACAGAAGCAGACCCAGGCCAAGTGACTTGCCCAGAGTCACACAGATAGTGTGACGGGCATAACGTAGAATCTCAGAGTTGCTTTCATTTACATTTCTCTCATTACTATTGTTTAGAACATTTTTCCTGTATGGATAGTTTGGACTTCTTCCTTTGAGAACTTTCTGCTTATATCACTTAACTATTAGAGAATAACTGTCATCCTTACATATTTAAAGCAGCTATTTATGTATCTTAGATACCAGATCTTTATTAAACAACCTTACTAAAAATGTTTTTTCCAGTAGGTTGTTTCTCTTCTAATTTTAACTACATTAATTTTTAATGTGTAAAAACCTTTAAATTTTATATAAGCATATGTGCTCATTTTACCTCCTATGATTCTCTCTATCCCTTCTCTGGTCATTAGTTCATCTGGTCATAGGATCTTCCTTTATCCACAGTGGCAAAAGATGTTTTCTTCCTTGATCCTCTAATTTTTTTTATACTATGACCTTTTATCTTGAGGTCATCTATCCATATGGAGCTTCCTGTGGTATTTGGTATGTGATACTTGTCTAAAAGTAATTCATTTTTTAATTTAATATTTTATTTTTCCCAATTACATGTAAAAACATTAACATTTTTTTTCAAATTTTGAGCTCCAAATTCTCTCCCTCCAACCCCTTCCATCTTATTGAAAAGGCAAGCAATTTTATGTAGGTTATACATGTGTAGTTATGCAAAATACAATTCCATGTATGTCATTCTGTGAAAGAAAATACAGAAAAAAAACAAGAAAAATAAAGAAATTAAAGAAAAAGTATTTTTGATTTGCATTCAGGTTCCATCAGTTCTTTCTCTGGAGATGGATAGCACCTTTCATCACAAATCCTACAAAACTGCCTTGGGTCATTGTGTTTCTAATAGTTAAGTCATTCACAGTTGATCATCATACTATACACAGTGTTCTCCTTGTTCTGCTCATTTTACTTTTCATCAGTTCATGTAAGTCTTTTCAGGTTTTTCTGAGAAGACCCTGCTCCCCATTTCTTATAGCACAACAGTATTCCATCACAATCATATACAACAACTTGTTCTGCCATTCCCCAGCTGATGGACAACCCCTGAATTTCCAATTCTTTACCACCACTAAAAGAGCTTCAATAAACATTTTTGTGCAAGTAGGTCCTTTTCCTTTTTTATTTTTATATCTTTGGGATATAGACCTAGTAGTGGTATTACTATGCCCTAGGGTATGCATAGTTTTATTTAGCCCTTTGGGGATAGTTTCAAATTGCTCTCCAGAATGGTTGAATCAGCATACAACTTCAGTAACAGTGTATCCAAGTTTTAATTTTCCCACATCCCCTCCAACATTTGTCATTTTCCTTTTTTGTCACATTAGCCAATCTGATAGGTGTGGGGTGGTAACTCAGAGTTGGTTTAATCTGCATTTCTCTGATCAATAGTGATTCAGAACTTTTTTGATTACTTTGTCTGAAAACTGCCTGTTCATATCCTTTGACCATTTATCAGTTGAGGAATGGCTCTTATTTCTTTAAATTTTACTCCATTTTCTACATATTTAAAGAAATCAGAGAAACTTTCTGTAACAATAATTTTTCACAGTAATAATTGCCAACTATGTATTTCCCTCTGTCTTATTTCCCCCCTATTTATCTTACTCTCTCCTATCACTCTGTCCATTCTCAAGTGTCTAAATGTAATTTCTGCCAGAAAGCTTTCTAGTTTTTCCAAGAATTTTTTGTGGGAACAGTAAGTGAGCTAGATAACATATGAGGTCCTTTTGAGCTCTTAGATTCTTTGGGTATTTTGTGGGTTAGCATCAGTTCTGTGCTGTAGCCAGCTCATACTTACTCATGAAAGCCTGATTGTTAAATTTTCAGCATAAGCATTTTCACCTCAGAAGTCAGTAAATAACACAATTCAAGTCTTGATTTCTTGTTGTATTGACTGCATAGATTTTTTTTAAAGTGAAAGGGAAAATATTAGTAATCAATGAATAGTCAATAAACATTTATTAAATGCCTACTACGGGCCAGGCACTATGCTAAGTGTTAGGGAATACAAAGAAAAGCAAAAGACAATCCCTGCCCTCAAGAGTCTCTCTGTCTAATGAGGGAGACAACACAAAAGAAGCTACAAAGATTGGAGGGAGGAGGATGGGGGGTTAGCCGGGTGGAAAATGATGAGGTGGCTTCCCTGGGCCCCCTCCTTAAATGGAGGATCTGGGAGGAGCTCTCCAATGTCTACCCTCTCCAATCAGAAGGAGAGAGGGAGGAACGCCAGGGCCAGGGGGTACTTGAGGAGGTGTGAGTTTCAGAACTGATGCAGTCTTGCAGGAAGATGATTTACTGGAGACAATGATGAAGTCTAGAGATCAACTAAGTGGGAAATGATTCGGATAAAGTTTTAAAATGTTTTATACAAACATGGTTTGGGGTTTTTCCAGAGTCAATTGTCAAACATTTACCAGCACAACTCTAGTCAGCCTTTTCTCTAAACCATAGTTCATGAGTTCCCCTAATATGTTTACTTTCACTAGGCAGTCAGAGAACATATAATTCACAACAACAGTATTTAATGAAATGACAGTTAAAAACAACAAAATATTCTCCCCATAAACCTTGAGTTCACTCTCTCCTAAACACACACACACACACCACATTCCACTCCATGTTTGACCGTGTACATACTATGTTTGCCCATATTCAATGGGGAAAATGGACCTGCAGAGGAATCATTTCATCCTGTTTGTCTCAGTTTCCTCATCTGTAAAATTAGCTGGAGAAGAAAATGGCAAACCCCTTCAGTATCTTTGCCAAGAAAACCACAAAGAGGATCACAAAGAGTCAGACACAACTGAAACAGGAATCATATCAGAGGCATGGCCACCTGAACAGGCAACTCACACCTTGAACTCTGCAAAGATGTCTTCTGATAACGTCACTGCTTTTTACTGGACCTGATCCTCCCCCTAAGTGTTAAATCTGAGTTCCAACTAGTCGTCAGCAATATATCTTCAGAGTGACTTAATACCCCATTCAACACACCTTACAGATGTGGACATGTGAGAGTAAGCTACTCTCTGCACAGAGGGTCACAGCTCTGATCCCCATCCATCATTCACTAGAAAGTGCAATGGTTAATCAGCCTCTCCCTCTACAGCCTTTATAGCCTGCTCCTCTGCTTCAGTAATAGCCCTCAGCTGAAGTACCGTCATCACTTCCACCTGTTACTCTCTCCTCTGCAATTAATAAGCCTCATCCTTGGGAGAACGGTTCCAGCTCTCCTCAGTCAACCCTCTGGGTTAATGACTATAAAGTTTTTTCAGGCCTCTTCAGTTATTCCTGTTGACCAGTGACTACGAAGGTCTTCCCCTCAGCCAGGTGGCACAAGAAGGTAACAAGCCAGGCTAAGGCCATGCCTGCTCTTTAACCCTTCTTAAAACCCTTCTGTTTTACTTTATAGGTCTTATCTTGCCCCTGTCTAAGCAAATACCGATTTCTCTACTCCCTCAAATTAAAAAAGTTGGGGGTTGAGTGTTACTGTGGTGAGGAAGCTGTTTTTAACCTCTCCCTCATCATGCTTCTATATTCTGTACAGGAAGTAACAATTGTAGGGTGGCTACATGATGCAGTGGATAGAGTATAGGACCTGAAGTCAGGAAGACTCATCTTCCCGAGTTCAAATCCAGCCTCAGGCACTTACTCTCCGTGTGACCCGGGGCAAGCGATCTAACCCTGTTTGCCTCAGTTTCCTCATCTTTAAAATGAGCTGGAGAAGAAAATGGCAAACCCCTCCAGTATCTTTGCCAAGAAAACCCCAAATGGGGTCACAAAGAATCAGACACGACGGAAAAACAACTGAAAATAACTACCATGCTAGGTACTGAAGGTTTTGCCTCACTTTCCCCCAGGAACATATCACAGTCTGGTCTCTCTATATATGTTTTAAATTTCTTCTAACAAAGAATCAACTTTATTTTCATTTGAGAAAAGGAGAAACTTCTTATATAGAAATAAAGGAGCAATTCTTTCTATAGCAGAGGTTGTTGTTTGTACTTTGTTCTTGAAGAGGATCATGACATCAGGGAGACGATGCCATGACATGCAAGTAAATTGGATTTAAGTGAAGGAAGGCTGTGCAAAGTCACCAGGCTCCCTTTCTCCTCTGGGGCCATCTGGGTCCAGTGGCAAGATACAGATCAGGATGACTGGAGATGGCCCTCCCTTCTATAGCAGGAATAGAGACAAAGACCAGACCCGTGACTTCATTGGTTAGGGAACTCTCAGGTGAGAAATTCCTTCTGCTAGCACAGGTTAGCACCTTCCCTGAAACATTTAGTTTGGAAATATACTTTTAGAATTATTATGTTCCAGTCTCTTGTATAACTCATGGTACTTCATAGTTTCTACTCTATTCCCAATGTAGTCATGTTTGGTAGTATGGTTTTGTAATTCCTAGTAGTTATACTGTGTGTATAAAAGGCTTCCCCTTTTCATAATGTACCTTTAATGTGATAGCTGTGAAATGTAAAGATGAAAGAGGAAGGAAGCTGATAACGACAGCTATTAAACCTTTCTAAGATGAATAGTTTAAAAGGCTAATGCCAACAATTCTGGTCTTACACAAAGAGCTTCTTAAGAAATAAATGAATGAAAACAGAAAAATTGAGCAGAACTGAACCTTAAAGAATGCCTGCTCTATGAACCACCAATCTTAAGATCTTTCCATCTCTCAAAATCACAAGAAATTCATACTCTGTCCTCAGCCTATCCCCCTCCTCTGGCTTCCAGACAAGAATGAAACCCTTACTCCTACAATTCTCATGTACAAGATAAGAATTTTACCCAAACAAGATCCAAAAGCCTGATCAATTGATCAACAAGCATTTATTAATATATTCATTATTTCTTAAGTGATTATTCAATATCCAGCACTGTGCTAGGCACTTGGAATACAAAGACAAAAGATGAAACTGACTCTGCCCTCAAGAAGCTTACATTTGATCAGTAATGCATAAGTTTTCTGACTTAATTTTAGCTCTGTCCATACCACATGTCTCACAGTCAGGATTAGAACTAACTACTAGGAAGATACGTCACGGAAACTGTAGAAACTGAACAGCTCCCCTTCCTAAAGTAGTGGCTACTGTGGTCAAAGGGCTTTTCCTGAGCCTATAGTATACACAGAACCAACAACTAACATTTATTTCAGTGAGGTTCACCTGAGGGGGAGAGAAGAGAGAGTTCCCCATTCCAATAATTTGCATCAGTATTTAATCTAATTACCTACTGACAGTATTGTCTTATGCACAGCCCACACTGGGATTCAATTTCTTCTGCCTTATGACTGATCTGTTTACTATCCACCTCCACAAAAAGAACTTACAGAATCTCAATGCAGGCTTTTTTTTACTTTACTTTTCTTTAGAGGGTTTTTTTGGGGGGGTCTGCATTTTCTTTTGCAGCATGGGTAATATGGAAATATGTTTTTCATGATAGCATATGTACGAATTATAATAAATTTCTTTTCTTTTCCTCTAAATAGAATTTCCTTTTTTTCCAATTACATGTAGAGATAATTTTTGACATTCATTTTTTATAAGATTTGGGGTTCCAATTTTTCTCTCCCTCTCTCCCTTCCCAAGATGGCAAGCAATCTGATACAGGTTATACATGTGAAACCATGTATAAAAACTTCTTGCCTTCTCAAAGAGTGGGGCAGAGAGGAAGAGAGATAATTTGGAACTTAAAATTTTTATAAATGAAAGTCAACTTTTAAATTTTTTTACACGTACTTAAGAAAAATTTAATTTAATTTAATAAATGGATGAAGAAATCAATGAATGGATAGATTAATTAATGAATGTATTAATGGCTGCTCTGTTTAGTCAAATGACATTTTTGGAACTATATTCCACAGCAAGGATTCTAGATTTTCTTGCTGTCGTTTTCAGGCCGAAATACACTGGATGGCTTTCATTCTTCACTTTTTCAAATGAATGAGAAATTTAGCAATAAGCTAGAGAAGGTGGGGGGGATATCTAAATGGGCTTCATTTTATCACAGAATAAGATCATAACCTTGAAGCTGGAATAGACCTTAGAAGTCATCTAGTACAACATCCTCATTTTACAGAAAAGGAATCTAAGGTTAAGGAGAGGTTAAACAAGCTGCCAAGAGCCACATATATAGAAAGAATCAGAGGCAAGGTTTGAACCCAGGTCCCCTAATTCTAAAGCCAACGTTCTTTCTACTGGAAACTGAGGAAGAGAAAGGTTCGGCAACTTGCCTATAGTCACAAAGGTAGTAAGTGACAGTTGCGTTATGAAAGTAGCTCCTCACTATTACCCAAGTGATAAATGATCGAAACATATGAACAGTTTTCAGGTGAAGTAATCAAAGCTATCTATAGCCATATTAAAAATACTCTAAGTCACTATTGATTAGGGAAATGCAAATCAAGACAATTCTGAGGTACTATGTCATACCTATTGGATTGGCTAATTGGACAGAAAAGGAAAGTGACAAATGTTGGGGGGGGCACATGGGAAAAATGAGACATTAATGTACTATTGGTGGAGTTGTGACCTGATTCAACCATTCTGTAGAGTAATTTTGAACTATGCCCAAAGGTCTATAAAACCATGCATACCCTTTGACCTAGTAATACCACTATTAGGTCTGCATTCCAAAAGAGATAAAAAACAAAAAGTAAAAGGACCTATATGTACAAAACTATTTATAACTGCTCTTTTCTGGGAGCAAAGAACAGGAAAATGAGGGGATGCCTATCAACTGGGGAATGGCTGAACAAATTGTGGTATGTGATTACAATGAAAACTATTGTGCTATAAGAAGTGATGAGCAGGATGCTCTCAGATAAACCTGAAAAGATTTTCACAAGCTGATGCAAAGTAAAATGCCCTGTGTACTAAATAACAGTAATATTGGGAGATGATCACCTCTGAATGACTAGTCTCGGCAAAACAATAATCCAAGACAACTCTGAAGGACTTATAATGAAAAATACTATCCGTCCCCAGAGAAAGAACTGATAGTTTCTAAAAGAAGTTTGAAGGATATTTTTTTTTTACTTTATTTTTCTTGAGGGTTTTTTTGGGTCTGTGTTTTCTTTCACAACATAACTATTATAGAAAAGTTTTGCGTGGCTACACATGTATAACCTATATCAAATTGTTTGCCTTCCCAATGGGTAGGGGGAGGGAAGGGAAGAAGGGAGAAAGGGAGAGAATTTGGAACTCAAGGTTTTGAAAATGAACGTTGAGAAGTGGGAAAAAATAAAATAATAAATAATTTTAAAAAGAAAAAAAGAAAGTAGCTCCTCTGCAATACTAGGTCTGTATTCTGAAGAGAGAAAAAACGAAAAGGGAAAGGTCCTATATGTACAAAAATATTTATAGCAGCCCTTTTTTTGGTAGTAAAGAGTTGGAAATTGAGGAGATGACTATCAATTAGGAGGTGGCTAAACAAGTTCTGTTATATGATTGCAGTGGGATATTATTGTGCTATAAGAAATAATGAGCAGGATGATTTCAGAAAAACCTGGAAAGACTTACATGAACTGATGTAAAGTGAAATGAGCAGAACAGCATTGTATGACGATCAACTGTAAAAGACTTAGCTATTCTCATCAATAAAATGATCCAAGGTAATTTCAAAGGAAATATGATGAAAAATGCTGTCCCCAAAGAAAGAACTGATGAAGTGTGAATGCATATTGAACCATACTTTTTTTTAAACTTTCTTCATTTTTCTTGTTGGGGTTGTTTTTTTGGTGTATGTTTTCTTTTACAACATGAGAAATATGAAAATATGTTTTACATTACTGTACACGTATAACCTATCTCAAATTGTGTGACTTATCAATTAGGGAAGAGGGGAGGAGGCAGAGAATTTGGAATTTAAAATTTTAAAAAGAATGTTAAAAATAGTTTTAGATATAATTAGGGGGAAATAAAATATTAATTTAAAAAAAATAAAATACAAGGGCAGCCATGTGGTGCAGTGAGTAGAGCACTGGCCCTGCAGTCAGGAGGATCTGAGTTCAAATGTGGCCTCAGACACTGGGAACACTTACTAGCTGTGTGACCTTGGGCAAGTCACTTAACCCCAACTGCCCTGCCTTCTACCCTCCAAAAAAATAAAATAAAAAATGCCAGCTGTTCACTAGGATGATGAACACAAGAGAAAATATTCCTAAGGACATTAAGAGCAATGTAGAGCAGCTAAGTGATGCAGTGGATAGAGTGCCAGGCATGGAGACAGGAAGACTCCTCTTTGTAAGTTCAAATCCAGCCTCAGACACTCATTCTCTGTATAACCCTGGGCAAGCCAGTTAACCCTGCTTACTTCAGTTTCCTCATCTATAAAATGAACTGGAGAAAGAAATGACAAACCACTCCAGTACCTTTGCCAAGTAAACCCCAAATGGTGTCATGAAGAGTCAGACATGAGTGGAAAATGACAACAAAATATTTTTAAATTAATTTTAAAATTCTCATCTTTTCAAATAAAGTATTCTAAATTGAAGAAGACCAGTTGATATGGAAACACTCCTCCCAGTAACCCTCACCTAGTATTCCCACATAAGTTTATGACTGTGATATCATTTGCACTGTTTTCATTAATTTCTCTGTCTTTACTGTTTGAAGTTTGTTTCCTTGGACTTTGTTTTGCTTTGTTTGTGAGAGAGAGAGAGAGAGAGAGAGAGAAAGAGAGAGAGAGAGAGAGAGAGAGAGAGAGAGAGAGAGAGAGAGAGAGAGAAAGAGAGAAAGGAAGGGAGGGAGGAAGGAAGGGAAAGTCCTCTTTCTGCAAATTGGTGTCCACTGTACCAAATATCTTGTTTGCTTGGTTTTTGGTCTGGACCAGTAATTTCACTGATGTTGTGAACTCCCAGTGATGAAATCCCCTCTATCAACATAGATCAGCAATTATTCTTCAGCAAGTTGTCTGAGACAGTAAGAGATTGACTTGTCCATAATTACGTAGCCAGGATATGTCAGGACTTCAATCCAAATCTTGACTGAAGCTTGCCTTCATAATGGACACTTTCCCATCCTGTTTCTCCCATATTAGCTTTTTGAGTATGTTAATATTCAGCAGACCTTTATGGAGTACCCACTATGAGGTTTGGTCCTGGGAGAGATACAAAAACAAATAACACACAGTCCTACTCTCCATGGGCCTACAATCTAGAAAGGGAAATACTAAATGTATATAAATAGTGATAATACAATAAGGTAAAAACAAAATAACTTCACAAGAAGGTGCAAGGAAACAGAGGCTGAGATAGTTCATATGCCCAGGGTCACACAGCTAATAAGTATCTGAGACAGATCTTGATCTCAGGTCTTCCTGACTCTACGCCCAGCACTCTAGTTACTGTGCCACCTGGCAGCCTGAAAGCAGGTGTACCCATTGTCGGATTCGTGAACGAGAGATATAGTTTCATGTTTTACTGACTGAGCTGACAAAACCTATTTTGAATTACATGTAAAGTAATTCACATTGTATATGCTGTGTCCCAACAATCACAATCCATGTAATTTTAAGCTATTAAGGCTTTAATGCTTCTTTCAACACAACCCTAGGAAGTAGGTTATGCAAGGATTTCTATAATAGACACAGAAACAGAGGCTCGTGGAAATACCATAATTTGTCTCCAGTTGGAGAACAAGGTAGAGTCAGAGCAAGCTGCCTCAATTGCAACTTCAGGCTAGAGTTTTTCCCAAGCCTTCATGAAGTATCATATAGTAGAAGGAACTTTGGATTTGGAGTCAAAAGACCCAGCTTTGAATCCTGGCTCTGCTACCTACAGAATTACTGTAGATGAGTCACTTAACTCTCTGGGCCTCAGTTTCCTCACCCGTAAAATGAAAAAGTTGAGCTAAAAGACCTCTAAGTTCCCTTACAGAACTAAATCCTAATCTGTCTTCCAACAACATAAATGATTTAATCACCCCTGTGGCCAGTGTTAACCTAATACATATTATCGATTCAGTTTCACAACAAAATATAGTTCCTCACAACTTCACAAAAGTTCTTTGAGATGAAAAAACTAGTTATTTAGCCTGGAAGAGAGAAGATGATTTAGGAAGATGTAATAAGTGTCTTCAAATATTCAAAGAGCCGTCAAACAGAAGGAAGATTAGATTTGTTCTGTTGTCCCCAGAAAGCTAAAGTAGAAATAGTGGATAAAAGCTGAGAGGGAGCTCCAGGTTCAGCATAAGGAAAAATGTCCTAAGAATTAAAGTTGTCCAGAAGTGAACTGGGATCCCTTAGGAGGCATCACATTGCCTCCTCACAAGGAATGTTCGAGCAGAGATGTGGTAATAGCATTAAGGTTTGCAGAACACTTTACAGATATCTCATTTTATCACAATGTGAGGTATTATTATCCCAATTTCACAGATGAGGAAACTGAGGCAAACAGCAGTTAAGTGATTTGCCCAGGGTCACACAGTTAAGTGTCTGAAGCAAAATTTGTACTCAGATCTTCCAAACTCCATATCCAGCACTTTATCTACCTTTATTAGGGATAGGGAATTTCTATTCAAGAACAGAATGAAATGATGGCCTCTGCGGTCCCTACCCACTCTGAGATACCATGTTGTCAAAGCTTAGTGAGATTTTGAGTTCTTTGGGACAGGGATGGTTGATCATGGAGAAACTTTGTCCTGTATGTACTTATGTATTTTCCCATGTACCCCCTAGTCCTTATTCTCATATAATTGTACTGTATTTGAATAAGGCAGACGGAAGGGGTATTTTGCGTCTGCCACTATTCATTTCAACTTAATTATGTAAGAACTTCCTCTCTTGGACCTCATTATGACCGACTCATTGATCCTTAAGGAAGCCTTTTCTAGCACCTAGCAAGAAAGGCTGTGTGTGCCAGTAAGTACTATTTTGATAATGAAGTAATAACATGAGGTTTGTGATCCATCGTAATACAGTAATTCCACTGTAGCATTTGCCAACACAGGATTCCAATTTCACTGAAAGATTAGCCAGAACCAAGATCAAATGTCTGTCTGGAGGACAAAGCTGTTGTGTCTGCATTATTGAGTTGCTTGGAGCCAAACTGCTCTCTGACTAGAACCAATAAAGGAATCAACAAACATTGATGAAGCAACTCAGAAGGCTGAGCTGAAGGGAGTTGCTTAATGTCTCAGATGGATCAAGTTACAGAATTGGGCTTCAGACTCTGATCTTCTGAATATATATCGAGAAAGAGAGGGAGACAAAATGTATATGCTTAATATATAATATTATAATGTATAATATAATTAGAATGATTATAAGTGCTATAGTTATTCTAATTATAATATTCAAAAATATGCATTTAACATACATATATATTCACTGCACCATGCTGTCCCTCCAGTTTATCAGTGACTTGAAGGAAGATACAGATAGCATGCTTAGCAAATTTGCAGATGACAATAAGTTAGTAAATGAGCTCTTTGTTAAGAGTTTATAGTGCTGGGCACTGTAAGCTAAGGGCTAAGTGCTAGGGACACAAAGAAAGGAGAAAAAACAACTAGTCTGTGACCTCAAGGAGCTTACATTCTAATTGGGAGGCAACATATAAAAAAAACATATAGAAGATTTTTGTTGTTAGTCATTTTTCAGTCATGTCCGACTCTTCGTGACCCCATTTTAGGGTTTTCTTGGCCAAGATACTACAGTGGGTTGCCATTTCCTTCTCCAGCTCATTTTACAGATGAGGAAATTGAGGCAGTGTTAAGTGACTTGCCCAAGGTCACACAACCAGAGTGTGAGGCTGGAGTTAAACTCAATTCTTCCTGACTCCCAGTGCACTATCTACTACACACTTACACAGAAGGCGTATACAAAATAAATCAAGATAATCTGAAAGGGGAAGCTTGGAAAATATAGCTAATATTTTAGATAACTGAGTAAGAATCAAGCATGTGAGTAGGAACAGAGGAGGGGAATGGTGAGAGTAAACTAGGATTTGGAGAGGAATAAACATAAACAGAACAAAAATGCAAGGGATTCAAGAGTAGATTATAATATAGAGTTTAATTGGCTAACTATAAAGTTAATAATTATTATTATTATTATAGCTAGAACTTTTAAAGTTTGCAAAATGCTTTTACAAATATCTCGTTTTATCCTCTCAAAAGTCCTGGGAGGTTGGTGCTATTATTATCCCCGTTTTACAGATGAGGAAACTGAGGCAGTCAGAGGATAAGTGACATGCCCAGGGCCACACAGCTAGCAGGTCTAACCTCACATCTTCCTGATTTCAGGTCCAGCAGTCTATGCACAGTATTACGGAACTGTCTGTGAAGGGAAGCAAGGAGTGCAAGCATTGGAGGTTAAAGAATAGGTTTTGGAGGAGGGATGAGGCATGGAGAGAGATGGAATGATAGCCTCAGACACTTAGTAGCTGTGTGATCCTCAGCAAATCACTTCACCCCGTTTGCCTCAGTTTCCTCATCTGTAAAATGAGCCAGAGAAGAAAATGGCAAACCACTACAGAGTATTTGCCAAGAAAACCCCAAATGGGGTCACAAAGGGTTAGATACAACTGACAAACAACAAGAGGGGTGTCAGGCTTTTTGATCAAGGAAGCAGAACACTTATGAGTAATGATGAGATGCAGTGTGTGACCATCCCTCTGTGTGGCTGAGTGGATGTAATTTAAAGACAATAAGGAAATAAAAGGCTAGGAAATTTGAGGGAACATCAGTATAAATGTATCCACATCTGGGATGGAAAAAGAGCTGGGTGGAAGATGGTGAGCAAAATGGTTGAGAACAAAGGGAAATAATCTGGAAGCAAGCCCACGACAGTTACCAGGAGTTGTATAAGGTAGAAAGTAGGTATTAGGTCGCTCCAGCCTGGCACATCATGGCTTGGGGAGGTAAAGCCACAATACTCCATCTCGACCCTTCCGGGAGTTCAGTGAAATTCATAGTTTTAATGAAACTGGCATAAGTGAAAAGAAGAGACTATCTAGGACCAGAGTTTACCTCATTTTTGAAAGTTTGCTTCCTCGTGGAAGGAGAAATAAAAAGAAAATACTTAGATAGGGATTTGGGGGAAGAACACCTAAAGAGAACACAGACAATGATAAAATTACCTTACCAGGAATTAAATGGCCTATAAGTTACTTACCCAGAGTCATATAGTTAATGTCAGAGGCAGGACTTGAACCCAGGTCTTCCTGATTCCAAGGCCAGCTCTTCTGTGCTTGTTGTTATTGTTGTTCAGACATGACCAACTCTCTGTGACCCCATTTGGGGTTTTCTTGGCAGAGATACTGGAGTGGTTTGACATTTCCTTCTCTGGTTCATTTTACAGATGAGGAAACTGAGGCAAACAGGGTAAAGTGACTTGCCAGTGTTACACAGCTAGGAAGTATCTGAGGCTGGATTTGAACTCGGGTCTTCCCAACTTCAAACCTTATCCCCTGCACCACCTAGCTGCCTTTCACTATGCAACCTCTCCTTCAAATGTTCACCTAATATTCAGAAAGTTTTTAGAAAAAACAATCCAAATAAGTTTGTTCATGCGATTTGGCCTCTGAGGTCCCTTTCTGCTCTAGACCACTTTCCTACAATCTCAAATGAATTGGCAGCTAGGTGGCGCCATAGTGGATAGAGCACTAGGCCTGGAGTTAGGAAGAGCTGAGTTCAAACATGGCCTCAGGCATTTACTAGCTGTGTGACCTTGTGTAAGTCACTTAACCTCTGTTTGCCTCAGTTTCCTCAACTATACAATGGAGATAATAGTTTCTATTTCCCAAGGTTGTTGTGAGGATTATATAAGATAATAAGTTGTAAAGCACTTAGCACACTGCCTGGCACATACTAGATGCATTATATAAATGTTAATCATTATTACTGATTGTCCTCGAAAGTTACAGAGAGTAATCTTGAATTTCCAAATGTACTGTTCTTTCACTAATGCTATTATCCAGCAGCACTGTAAAAATGAATGACTTTGAAAGGCTTAAGATCAGTGCAATTTTCAAGCATGGTGACATAGGTCCAATGATGAAGAGTGCTTCACATAGTTGATGGGCCAAATATGCAAAAAAGACAAATTTTGGGACATGGCCAGTAGGAAATTTTGTTTTACTAGACTATGCATATTCGTTACAAAGAAAAAAATAAATGCTTGATAATTGAAAATTTAAAAAATAAAACTTTAAAAAAGTAACAGGGGTGTTATTATAATAACATTTCAGACTTCCTGAGTTGGAAGGGACCATATAGTCCCAAACTCTTCATTTTAAAGATGAGGAGATTGAGGACCAGACATATTAATTTAGTCATCTAAACTCACATAGTAAATTAGTAACAGAGCTGAGATTAGAACCCAGGTTCCTGACTTGGAACCTAATGTTCTTTTCCCTACACCACGATGTGCTGAAATTGCCTACTAATAATAGTCTCTCCATTCTTACAAAAGTGCTCACATAAAACCAATATAGCTGACTCCTCCTTGTAGGGGCGCTCATATATATAATACAGCAGACCAACAGGCCAATCAGAGTCTATGGTTTCTCTTTTTTCAATTTAATTATTTAATTTATTTAATATTTTTAGTTTTCAACATTGATTTCCACAAGATTATGAATTACAAATTTTCTCCCCATTTGTACCCTCCCCTCACTCCAAGATGGCATATATTCTGATTACCCCATTCTGCAGTCAGTCCTCCCTTCTGTCACCCCACTCCCCTCACCCAGTCCCCTTCCCCTTACTTTCTTGTAGGGCAAGATAGATTTCTATACCCCATTGTCTGTATATCTTATTTCCCAGTTGCATGCAAAAACAACTTTTTTTTGAACATCTCCTTTTAAAACTTTTAGTTCCAAATTCTCTCCCCCTCTTCCCTCCCCACCCACCTGCCCTAAGAAGGCAAGCAATTCAACATAGGTCATACATGTATCAATATGCAAAACACTTCCACAATAGTCATATTGTGAAAGACTAACTGTATTTCCCTCCATCCTATCCTGTCTCCCTTTATTCAATTTTCTCCCCTGACCCTGTCCCTTTTCAGAAGTGTTTGTTTTTGATTACTTCCTCTCCCTATCTGCCCTCCCTTCTATTGTTCCCCCTTTTTTATCCCCTTCCTCCTTCTTTCCTGTAGGGTAAGGTACCCAACTGCGTGTGTATGTTATTCCCTCCTCGAGCCAAATCTGAGGAGAGCAAGATTCCCTCATTCCCCCTCACCTGCCCCCTCTTCCCTTCCAACAGAACTGCTTTTTTTGCCACTTTTATGTGAGATAATTTACCCCATTCTATCTCTCCCTTTCTCCCTCTCTCAATATATTCCTCACTCATTCCTTAATTTTATTTTATTTTTTTAAGATATCATCCCTTCATATTCAACTCACTCTGTGCCCTCTGTCTATATGTCTATATCTATCTATCTATCTATCTATCTATCTATCTATCTATCTATCTATGTATGTGTGTATATATGTATGTGTGTATGTATATATGTAAGTATGTATGTATGTATATTCCCTTCAACTACCCTAATACTGACAAAGGTCTCATGAATTATAAACATCATCTTTTCTTGTAGAAATAGAAACAAAACAGTTCAACTTTAGTAAGTCCCTTATGATTTCTCTTTCTTCTTTACCTTTTCATGCGCCTCTTGATTCTTGTATTTGAAAAACAAATTTTCTATTCAGCTCTGGTCTTTTCATCAAGAAAGCTTGAAAGTCCTCTATTTTATTGAAAATCCATATTTTGCCTTGGAGTATTATACTCAGTTTTGCTGGGTAGGTGATTCTTGGTTTTAATCCTAGCTCATTTCACCACTATTATATATTATATTCCAAACCCTTTTATCCCTTAATTTAGAAGCTGCTAGATCTTGTGTTATCCTGATTGTGTTTCCACAATACTCAAATACTCAACTTTCTGGCTGCTTGCAGTATTTTCTCCTTGACCTGAGAACTCTGAAATTTGGTGACAACATTCCTAGGAGTTTTCTTTTGGGGATCTTTTTCAGGAGGTGATCTGTGGATTCTTTCAATTTCTATTTTATCCTCTGGTTCTAGAATATCAGGACAGTTTTCCTTGACAATTTCTTGAAAGATGATATCTAGGCTCTTTTTTTATCATGGCTTTCAGCTAGTTCAATAATTTTTAAATTATCTCCCCTGGATCTATTCTCCAGGTCAGTGGTTTTTCCAATGAGATATTTCACATTGTCTTCCATTTTTTCATTCCTTTGGTTCTGTTTTATAATTTCTTGGTTTCCCATAAAGTCACTAGCTTCCACTTGCTCTATTCTAATTTTTAAGGTGGTATTTTCTTCATTGGCCTCCTTTTCCATTTGGCTAATTCTGCCTTTTAAGGCATTCTTCTCTTCATTGGCTTTTTGGAGCTCTTTGGCCATTTGGGTTAGTCTATTTTTTAAGGTGTTATTTTCTTCAGTATTTTTGGGGGTCTCCTTTAGCAAGTTGTTGACTTGTTTTTCATGATTTTCTTGCATCACTCTCATTTCTCTTCCCAATTTTTCCTCTGCTTCTCTTATTTGCTTTTCCAAATCCTTTTTGAGCTTTTCCATGGCCTGAGACCAATTCATATTTTTCTTGGAGGCTTTTGATGTAGGCTCTATGACTTTGTTGACTTCTTTTGGCTGTATGTTTTGATCTTCTTTGTCACCAAAAAAAGATTCTAAAGTATGAGTCTGAGTCTGTTTTCACTACCAGTTCATGTCCTCAGTCACCTACTTGACCCTTGAGCTTTTTGTCAGTGTATGACTGCTTGTAGAGTAGAGAGTACTTTGTCCCAAGCTTTAGGGTCCAAGCACTGCTGTTTCTAGAGCTACTTCTACCCCTCCATTGCCACAAGCTCTGCCACAGCAGTGCTCCTCCTCTCCCGAGAACCACCAACCAGGACCACAACCCAGATCCAAGCAGGGTAAAGCACTCTCTGCACTCCCGCTCTGATCTGCCACTCGATTCCTCCCACCACATGGGTCAGGGCCTCAGGAAGCAGCCACAGAAGCTTCCTGCTGTTGCTGCTGCTGCCATACCACTTCCACTGCTCCCAGGGATGGGACCAGACCATTCTCTCACCCTGATCCAGCAACTTTCCCACTAACCTGCTCCATGGTCTTCAGCATTTGTGGGTTCAGAAGTCTGGTAACTGCTACAGCTCAGTGGTTCATGGCCCTAAGGCCTGCTCTGGCTGACTCCAGGTCTGGCCTGTCCTGGCGTGTTGCTCCACTCCCAGCACTGTACGATAGACCCTTCCCAGTGATCATCCAGGCTGTCCTGGCTGGAGCCCTGCTTCCCTCTGCTATTTCGTGTGTTCCACAGCTCTAGAATTTGTTCAGAGCCATTTTTACAGGTGTTTGGAGGGATTTGGGGGAGAGCTTAAGAGAGTCCCTACTTTCCAGCTGCCATCTTGTATCTGTCCCACCCCAGCCCCGAGTCAGTGGTTTCTAATACTGTCACACCTGAAAGAGTAGGAAAGGGCTCAAAAAGTGCCATCAACAATGTAAAAATGGCACTCAATTTTGAGTCAGAAAATCTAGGTTCAGAATCTAGCTTCGCCAACTGCTATGTGTATGACCTCACAAAAGTCATTTCACTGCTCTGGGCTTTAGTTGTCCTGGGCTTATCTTTAAAATAAGGCAGATGAAAGATTGGTAGATTGGACTAGATGGAAAGTCTCTTCCAGATCTAAACTCTATGATTCTATGGGAGAGGATCCCCAGAAGTGTCAAACAGTCCCAGGTTAGAAACAGTTAGAATTCTCTGTTAGCACTAAACCATATGATTCCGCTGCCTTGTGACTCAGAATCTTCACCGTCCAGTCTTTCTGTGGGGTATTCTGAGTCTAAAGCATGACATAGCTTCCAGCACAGCCAAACGAACAAGACTTTCCAGGGAATTATATGTGATAGAGTAAAGCAAAAAAACCAGACCCCCAGAGAAAGCTGCCCAGACTCCCTAGAGCCACACACCATTCTGCCATGTAGAGAGCTTGCATAGCTTTTTCTCCCATCTCTCCTGTCAATACATTCAGTTCCACAGTCAGATTGTTAGGGTCATATTAGTTAAAACCTTCTAAGAAACAAAGGACAAATATTATTAAGTATCTACTATGTTCCTGAGTTGCAGAGTGCAACTCTGCTTCATTTGAATCCAATTCACGCAGAAGTCAAGACATCGCCCATGATATCATTGGTTCTCTTCGAAAACAAAAGACGAACAACTATGTTCCTGACAAAATGTTAAGTACTGAGGATACGCAGACAAGATGCTTATATTTATTATACCGGGGGAAACAAAATGTATATGGGAAAAATAGATACAAAATAACTTTCTGGAGGAAGCCACTAGGAATTGGGGAGTGAGGGAACAGGTTTGGCATTCTACAGGAGCTTGAGCTGAACTTTGCTGGAAGTTAGGGATAGATATTATAGGTAGAGGCAAGGAGGGAGTACAGTCCAGGCATGGGAGACAGAACGTGCAAAAGCACAGAAATGAAAGAGAGAATTTCACATATAGGGAACGATAAGAGGGCCACTTTGGCTGGCATGTAGTGTGAATAAAGGAATGTGCAATAAGCCTGAAAAACCCTGAAGCCTGAATGTAAAAAAAAATTAAACACCAAATAGAAGAGTTTTTATTTTATCCGTTAAATGGTGAGAGACCCCTGGAGCTTCCTAAGCAATGAGATGACACTGTCAGATCTGTGCTTTAGGATTCTGTTATTGCAATAGTCCAGGTGAGTGGTGATGAGAGCCTGAACTAGGGAGGTGACTGTATGAGAAATGAAAGGGAGATGGACAACAAAGCATATTGTAAAGGCCAAGTCAACAAGGCTTGGCAAATGATGGCTAGGTGAGGGAGGGAGAAGGAAGAATTAGGATGATTTCAAGCCCACAAACCTGAAAAGAATTCATGGAGTTTTTTCACTATGAAAAAATGCCTTAATGGTGTTATCTATACAGCATTTGATGGCAAAGAACAGGAAAACAGCAAGTGCAGAGCCCAATGAGACATAAATATCCGAATAACAAGTTTGTGAGTGAATAAAAAGAGTTCCTACAGCATTCAACATAATTTAGAGAGTAAGCGGTACACAGGTTTACATCATCTCCTCTTCAGTCTCCTCCTCAAATTCTCCCTCCTCCTTAGCTGTGAGCTGATATTCAGGAACCAAATCATTCATGTTGCTATCTGCCTCAGTGAATTCCATTTCAACCATGTTCTCTCCAGTAGACCAGTGGAAGAAAGCCATTCTGTGAAACATGGCTTTACACTGCTCAGGAATGTGCTTAAAGAGCTCTTGGCAGTACCATTACCAATGAGGGTGGCAGGCATTTTCAGGCCCTGGGTGGGATGTCACAAGTGCCAGTTTTCACATGATTGGGGATCTATTTAACAAAGTAAATACTGTTCTTGTTTTGAACATTGAGCATTTGCTCATCTACCTCCTTCATGGACATACAACCTTTGAACACGGCTGCCACCATAAGATAGCACCCGTGTCATAGATCACAAGCAGCCATTGTGTTCTTTGCATGCAAACATCTGCTGGGTGAACTCTAGCACAGTCAAAGCACGGTACTGCGGGCTATCACAGCTAGTCAGTGGAGCAAAGCCAGGCATAAAGAAGGACAGAGGGAGAAAGGGGACCATGTTCATTGTCAGCTTATGCAAGTCAGTGTTAAGTTGCCCTGGCAGGAGGTGACACCACTCATGGTTCAGGTCACCAGATATGGGAATGGTCAGTTTCAGGGTTCTAAAACAGTTATCATAGAGGGCTTCCTTATCAACACAATTGCATAAAACATAGCAAAATGCCATAAAATACCATACTAGAAAAGGGGAGGTTAGGAAGAAGGATGGGTTTATGGGAAAAAGACAAGGAGTTCTCTTTCAGATATGTTGAGCAATAGATGTTAATATGGGAGTTTCCCATAGTCATCCTCAGAGCAGGATAGCAGCAGGTGTTTTTGTTAGAACTATAAAACTAGTTAGAACTATAGGCCAATGACTTCTTGACCCCTCAGCTCAATACCCTGCTTTTCTGGTTATAGTTATGCTATCCACGTAGGCTCTTTGTTTAAGAGCCACATTAACGTAAGGGATCATGCCCACTTTAGAAACTATTACTCAATAGTTTTTCAAAACAGTTTTCCAAAGTCCAAGAAATTTAGCCAGCTTCTTTACCATATAATCAATCTTTCTCTTCTTTGGCTTCAAGATAGAAACCAGATTCTGAAAATCAGGATAAGAACTTTGCCCAAATTAGATGTTTTGTGCCATCTGTGTCATTCTAATTCAAATTCTATCCCTATCACATGGGTGCCCACCAGAACTAAGCATTAGAAGACAGCTCAGAGACAATTATGTGGCCTAATAGACAGAGTACTGGACCTGGAGTCAGGAGGAACTGAATTCAGATCCTGCTTCAGACATTTATTTGCTAAGTGACTCAAGAAAAGTCACTTAGTTTTCTCATCTGTAAAATGGGGATAATCACAGCACCTACTTCACAGAGTTGTGATCAAATGAGGTAAAAAGCATTTTACAAGCTTATATATGTACATTATATATGTACATACATATATATGTATATATGCCTATATATGAGCTTACATGTAGATATATATAATACTGATTAATTATATTAAGCTATATAAATAATAATTATTATGCCAAGAAGAGAATGGAAATGACAATGGAACTGTTTCTGGTTCATTTATAAGGAAATGTTCCCCAGACTTAGGGATAGTGACCAGACCTGTTATATATATTGATATGGATGAGTCAAGTTGCTCTGTCAATGAGGGTCAGCACCTTCTCTGAAACTTTGGCTCCTAGAGCACTGAAAAATCATTCACCAGAGGAACATAGTATATGTGGAGAGGTAGCACTTGAACTCAGATCTTCCTGGCCCTGAGACCAGCTCATTCCACCATTGTCCTTGAGTTAACAAGCATTCATTAATCCTATTAAGCATTCCTGTACAAAGCATGCCTTTTTGTGTTTCATCTATCAGTGACAATGTTTTTATTTTCTGAAAAGGCATCCTACCCAGATTCACTGTTTCCAAAATATCCCTCCTAATCATTGTATAGAGCCCCTTCCTGCTGACCACACTCTTCTGTACTGAGAAAAGGCAGGGGACTCAGACACATGTTTTGTAAATGAAAAATAGACAATCCTGGAGGAAGATCAAACACATTTCCATTTCACTGAATATTTTTTTTTTGGCAAATTTCCAATTGTCTCGTGTTTTTATAATAATCTCTTGGCATTTTACTGCACTGGGGGCCTAGTAGGGATTTTGGTAGTAGTGATTTTTTTTTTTCAAAGCCAGTACATCAGTAGATAGATGCCTAATTGACCCTTCAGGATATTAAGCTGGATACTTAGGCAAGGCAGCCAAGTCTGACACAGTGTCTCATAAAATAAGGGGCTGCTCCGTGGTGCAATCCTTTAGAAGTCTTGTGCTCTAAAGCCTGACCAAGGTAAAAGCAGGAATCTGATAGCCAGTGCAATACCCTCTAGTTAATGGGTACGTAACCCGAGAGCCACTGCCAGGCTGCATATCAGTTACTGTTCTACTTGGCTGCACTGGGGACTCACTTTCAGTTCAAAGACCCACTTCATGCTGCTCTTGTCTCATGACAGGGCTGGTTGGAAGGTATCAATGGGACACATTCTACCTTGTACCGAAGGACCCATTGTTTTCTCCCCTTAAAGGGAGAGGTTAAACTCTTTCTCCTGATGACCTTTCTTGGCCTTCCCCAATTCCCATCCCCCTCTAGGAGCTGTCACTCCTGGCCAGTCCACTTTTTCTCTCTCTTCATATGCCGTTGTTTGAAGTTGGGAGACCTGCAATTTGAAGCAAGGCTGTATATACCAAGTTCCAATTAAGGCTCCTAGCATTAAAGCTCCCCACCTCCTGGCCCCCACACCAGCACAATCACTTGTAGATCTGAAAACTACAGACAGTTTGTCACAAAAGCTGAAGCACTCTCTTTCCAAGCCAAAGAAATAAAGAAAAATTGCATCTCTAGCTGCATCTTCTGAGGCAGAATTCTCCCAAGGACTTGCAAGGGAGTTCCTTTTCATGTCCATTAAGCACATGGATATTTTTGTCCAAGTTTCCAATAAACCAACAAGGCCATCAGCTGCCCGATTATCAGAAGCATCCCCTGTTTTTGTTCTCTAATTCTTTTCAGAGGCATTGGGGTGGAAATGTATCTCTCACTGCCCCTGGTAGGTTTCTGTCACATCAGCAGGAAGTCTAGAGGTGGGCAGATGCTGAACAGCTTCCCTCACCAGTCAGAGTATTAAATGAAGAATGTTCCCTAAGAAATAACCCCCAGAAAATGCTATCCACATCCAGAGAAAGAACTACGGAGTCTGAACGCAGATCGAAGCATACTCTTTTCACTTTGTTGTTTTTTTTGTTTTTTATTTTATCTTTCTTGTGGTGTTTGTCTTTTGTTCAGGTTCTTCTTTTATCATATGACTAATGTGGAAATACGTTTAACATGATTGTACATGTGTAACCTATATCAGATTGCTTGCTGTCTTGCGGAGGGAACAGGGGAAGGAGGGAAGGAGAAAATTTTGGAACTCAAAATCTTACCAAAAATAGATGCTGAAAACTATCTTTACATATGATTGGATATCACAATAATCCCCAGGGTCAGATGGATTTACAAGGGAATTCTACCAAATGTTTAAAGAACAATTAATTCAGATATTATATAAACTATTTGAAAAAAAGGCAAAGGAGTCCCATCAAATTGCTTTTATGACATAAAAACGGTTCTGATACCTAAACTAGGAAGAACAAAAACAGGGGGAAAAAACCTATTGATCAGGTTTGCTAATGAATATTGCTGCAAAAAAATTAAATAAAATACTAGCAAGGGGTTACAGCAATATATCACAAAGATCATATACTGTGGACCAGGTGGTATTTATGCTAAGAATGCAGGACTGGTTGAGTATTAGGAAACTAAAAGCATAATTGACCATATCATTGAAAAAAATAACAAAAATCACATGATTATCTCAATAGATGCAGAAAAAGCTTTTGACAAAATACATTCATTTCTAATAAAACACTAGAAAGCATAGAAATAAATAGAACTTGCCTTAAAATGATAAGTAGTATTTACCTAAAATCATCATCAAGTATTATCTGTAATGAGGGTAAGCTAGAAGCCTTCCCAATAAGATCAGAGACGAAGGAAGGATGCCCATTATCACCACTAATGTTCAATATTGTACTAGAAATGCTAGCTAAAGCAATGACAAGAAAAAGAAAGTGAAGTGATTAAAATAGACAATGGGGAAATAATTATGATTCTTTGCAGATATGATAGGACACTTAGAGTATACTAGAGGATCAACTAAAAAGCTAGTGGAAAAAATTAACAACTTTAGCAAAGTTGCAGGATATAAAATAAACCCACATAAATCATCAGCACTTCTATATTACCAAAAAAGTCCAGCAGCCAGAGATAAAAAGATAAATTCCATTTAAAAAACTTCAAACAATATGAAACACCTGAGAGTCTGCCAGGATTATATGAACCCAATTAGAAAACACTTTACACCCAAAGAAAGACATATATAAACAACTGGAAAAATATTAATTGCTCATGAGCAGTCCAAGCCAATATAATAAAAATGACAATTCTATCTAAATTCATTTACTTATTCAGGACCATACCAACCAAGCTACCAAAGAATTATTTTATAGAGCTAGAAGAAAAAATACTAACAAAATTTACCTGAAGTACAGAAGGTCAAGAATATCAAGAGAATCAGTGAAAAATAATGTGAAGAAAGGTAGCCTAGCAGTACAGGAGTCAAACTATAATACAAAGTAGTAACCAACAAAACAATCTGGAACTGGCTAAGAAATAGAATGGTGGATCAGTGGAATAGATTAGGTACATAATACACAGTAGTAAATGACTATAGTAAACTAGTATTTGATAAACCCAAAGATCCAAGCTTTGGGAGAAAGAACTCTCTATTTGACAAAAATTACTTTTCCAAGTAAGTTTTCCACTGGAAAGTGTTTGGCAGAAACTAGGTATAGATCAACATTCACAGCATACACCAAGATAAGTTCAAAATGGGTACACGATTTAAACATAAAGGATGATATCATAAAAAAATTAAAGAAACATAGAAAATATTACTTGTCAGACCTGTGGCTAAGGAAAGGCTTTATGACCAAACAAGAGATAGAGAGGATCACAGAGAGTAAAACAGATAACTTTGATTACATTAAATTAAAAAAGGTTTGCACAAATAAAACCTAAGCTAAGATTAGAAGGAAAGCAGGAAACTTGGCAGGGGGCATAGATTTTTACAGCAAGTTTCTCTGATAAAGGTCTCATTTCTCAAGTACAAGGAGAACTGAGTCAAATTTACTTTTTTTCCCCACTTGATAAATGGTCAAAGGAAATAAACAGGCAGTTTTCTGAAGAAGAAATCAAAGCTATCCACACTCATATGAAAAAATTATTTAAATCAGTATTGATTAGAAAAATACAAATTAAAACAATTCTGAGGTGCCACCTGTAAGATTGGTTAATATGACAGAAAAATGAAAATGACAGATGCTGGAGGGAATGTGGGAAAATACCACACTAATGTATTGTTGATGGAGTTGTGAACTCCAACAACCATTCTGGAGAACAATTTGGAACTATGTCCAAAGGGCTATAAAACTGCATACCCTTTGAGCTAGTAATACCACTAATAGATCTATATCCCGAAGAGATTAAAAAATAAAAAGGAACAGGATCCATATGCACAAGAATATTTATAGCAGGTATTTTTTTTTGGTAGTAAAGAATTGGAAATTGAGGGGATGACTATCAATTAGGAGGTGGCTAAACAAGTTCTGGTATATGATTGCAGTGGGATACTGCTATAAGAAATGACGAGCAGCATGATTTCAGAAAAACCTGGAAAGACTTACATGAACTGAAACAAAGCAAAGTGAGCAGAACCAGGAAAACATTGTACACAGTAACAGCAATATTATAGGGTTGATCGACTGTGAAAAAGATTTAGCTACTATGATCAATACAATGATCCAAGATCTAGTTCCAAAGAACTTATGATGAAAAATATTATCCATCTCCAGAAAGAAAATTAATAAAGTCTGAGTGCAGATAGAAGCATAATTTTTTTTTACTTTATTTTTCTTGGGGTTTTTTGCAACATGGCTAATTTGGAAATGTTTTGCATGATTCCACATGCAATGTACGATGCTGATTTTTACCTTTTAGCCAAATCATGTATAATGCAGTGAAAATGTGCCCAGGAAAGTGTGATTTTTTTTTTGTAACTTTATCCATTAAATTTTATCATCTAGATTATGCATTTCAGCAAAAACATATTTGCCAGTAAAAATGTATCTGCCGGTATTTTATCACACTTTTTATTAAATATTTAGGGAAAGCCCACCTTTGGATGCCAATTATAGTTTCTGGGACCTCCTTAAGTTACTGAAAATTGAAAGTAAAATTCTGGGTTTCTTCTCCTAGAAAATACACTGATTTATTTAAAATTCTACCCCATCACCAGAAGAGTTTTAATTTGTGTGCCTTCTGTCTTATTATTTGGTGGGGGAAGGTAGTTTATTTTACACATAATACCTCACACTCTTGCTCTAGAGA
>CM053627.1:76537634-76549185 GCA_028646595.1 Phalanger gymnotis
TAGTTTCTGGGACCTCCTTAAGTTACTGAAAATTGAAAGTAAAATTCTGGGTTTCTTCTCCTAGAAAATACACTGATTTATTTAAAATTCTACCCCATCACCAGAAGAGTTTTAATTTGTGTGCCTTCTGTCTTATTATTTGGTGGGGGAAGGTAGTTTATTTTACACATAATACCTCACACTCTTGCTCTAGAGATCATATTGTTTGCATTCTCAATGTAGGGAGAGAGGGGTAGGAGGGAAGAAGAGAACTCAAACTCAATTTTTTAAAAAATTGAATGTTAAAAATTAAGAAATAATCTAAGTTCCAGTCCTTGGGCAAGTCAGACTCGGTTTCTTCATCTGTAAAATGATGAAGTTGAACTAGAGCAGCAGTTCTTAATTTGAGATCTATGAACATTTTAAAACTATTTTGATAACTATTTCAGTATAATTGGTTTCTTTTCTATCACATACAAGCTCACATAGTTAAGTTTCATACTCTAGCTTCATTTTGTGTATACTGCAACAACAATAACATGCATTTAAAAACATTATCCTGAGGAGGGATCCATCAGCTTTATCAGATTGCCGAAGGGGCCATGACACAAAAAAAGTGAAGAAACCCTGAATTTGATGATCTTTAATATCTCTTCCACAGATAAATCTAAAGTTCCTACAGGTCACTGAATATCCATGGGTCTCAGTCACCTGATCTGTAAAATGGGGATAATAATATCTTACCTTCCTGAAGGCAATAATAACAATAATACTTGACCTTCCTCAGCCAAATGGATTCAAGACCCTTTACAGCTCTCAGATCTATGATTCTCTCTTAGGTGCCTAAGCAACTTTTACTGAACAAGTTCAATCCTGCTAGGGAAGGTTTTGGGTGTGTATGTCTGTCTGTGTCTGTGTCACACAGACATTTTTTTTAAGGGAAGGAAAACAAAGGTCCAAAGATAATAAATAGGGTTAACTTTGCCTCTGAAAGACAATGTGACTTAGTGTATGTAAAGGACTGTCCTTTTAGAGTCAGGAAAACCTAATTTCGGGTCCTACCTTTGAAACATAATATCTATGTGACCGTGGCCATGTCATTTAACTTCTCAGTGTCCCAGGCAACTCTTTAAAGTCCTAATTGAGAGACAAGGAATCAAAGAGATTCCTTTTGATTGAGTAAGGACTGGAAGAATTGTAGTACATGAAAAACGTTATATAGCTTCAAGATTTTTTTTGTTGTAAAGTGAGCCATTAGAAATAGCCGTTGAAGTATGGGAAATTTTATATGAACTGATATATAGTAAAGAGAACAGAACTAGGAAAAAGAACCATTGACTATAATAACATAAATTAAAACATTAAAAAGTAGTTGAACTCTGCTTGGTTATAATGACCCAGAGAGCTGATGAAATATGTCACTCTGTTCTCAGCAGTGATATTAGGGAACTATGGATATGGAATGCAGTATATGCAGTCAGATTCAATCATTTTGTCTATAGATATTATTTCTAACACTGAAGAGCCACTGCTGGTCTCACGGGAACCGAAGTATTGAGTCCACTGCTTTCCCCACTAAGGGAATAATTCTAATCTGGACCCAGTCAGAGTTTAGTCCTGAGGAAGCCTGATGTCTAATAAGAGAGGGGCTGTGCTTTCCCTCGTGCTCTTTGGATCATTAAGTCTGCCATCCTACTACCTCAGGAACAAACTATTTAAAGCTTTGGTTTAGGTTCATATCTAAGGTTTCTTCCAAAGAGGGAGAAGATAGTTACTCAAAGTAAAATAAGAATCAAGTATGGGACAGTTATTTATTTTCTACATTAGAAAAATGCTAAAACGCAAAAGACTTTCACAAACTCATATCCATAATAAAATTAAAATAAACAAGCCTACCCAAATTAACTACAAAAAACCTATGAAGGAAGATGTTATCTGCATCTAGGGAAAGAACTGATAAGTCAAAGTATGTATAGAATGATTTATATATATACATATATACATACATATTTTTGTCTAATGGTAGCCATCTTTACGGTGGGTGTGGAAGGTGGAGGGAAGAAAAAAGAAAAAAATTAAAGTTAAATATTGACTTTATTATATACCTAAAAGGAATAGCAAGTTGTATGTAATAGATTTGCAGTTTCATGTACAGTCTTTTTTTCCTATTCTACTATTTTATGGAAATACTTGTTTTATTTAAGTTCAGAATAAAATAAACAATTTTTAAAATAATTAAATAAATAAGCAGCAGTGCTAACCACTATTATACAGAGTCAGGAAGTTTGTTGTTGTTTGTTTTGTTTTCACTTTGGTTTTTATTTGTTTGTTTGTTTTATCAAAGCCAACGAAACATGAAGAAGTTTGCAAGAGTGCTAATTAGGCATTTTATATTTTACCTTATCTCTGCCTCTCCAAACAACATGTCTTCTAGTATAATGGGCTAAGTTTGGGCCAATCCCCTTGTTGGTCATTATCTTCTCCAACACCACTGGAAGTTTCCTGGGACTCCTCCCTCTTGTTACCATTTTGTTTCAACCAAAAAGACCCAGAACCTCCAGACCTTTCTAACTCATAATATCTCACCTCCATGCCTAGACATATCAATCTCAAGACAGATTCTTATTCATCTAATATCAGGAAAGGATACATGATGCAGAAATAGCCATAGCCCCAGGTACAAGCTCACATAATTGAGTCTCAATCCAGCTGCCTGGTGGACATAGTTACCATAATATCAGTATGATAAAAGACTTCAAGTCAAGATATGTATCCTTTATTAAACACCTAATGTGTGCCGAGGACTGTATTAAGCCCTGGAGGTGCAAAGAAAAGCAAATGACTGTGTCTGCCCTCAAGGAGAATACAGTCTAATGTTAAGGAAGATAACATGAAAAAAAGTGATGTCAAACAAGATATATACAGGATAAACAGGGAGTCTCAGAGGAAAGGAACTAAGATTAAAGAGGACAAGGAAAGACTTCTTGCAGGAGGTAGAATTTTAGCTGAGACATAAAGGAAGTGAGGGAAGCTAGGAGATGGAGATGAGAAGGGAGAGAGTTCAACATATGGCAGGCAACCACTGAAAATGCTTGGAGTCAGGAGACAGAATGTTACATACAACAAGAAAAAAGGAAGAGTACAAGAGTAAGATGCAAGAAGCCTGGAAACATAGGAAGAGACCAGTTCTGAGTTACATGATGCCACCTGGAGGATTGAAGGAAAAACACCCCATCCCACTAATGTCATGGAAGATGGGGAAGTACCAAGAACCCCCTGGGGTTTCCCATGTCAAACTCAATGCCAAGTCCTTTCCACAATGGCCAGAGGTAACCAGGAAACATTGCAAATGCTCTGTACAATCCACAATGAATACTTAAATGTTTTTTCTTATAAGAATTTTTATTGGGGGTGGGGAAGGTATGCAGGAAGCAGGTGCTAAGGTGGAATAACTGTGGGGGGTTTTAAGTCCTAATAATTTTTTCAACTAAAAAATAAAACACCTTCCTAGCTAGAATGGCAGTGGGGAGAGATTAGATTATAACAGGGAAGGAATTGTTTAGATATGTGGAGGAACTTTCTCCCTAGAAAAATCTATATTAAAATAGGTTATTTTAAATAAATTTTAAATTTACATTTAAATAATTTTAAATAAAAGAGTTTTTTGTATCATAATCTCTTTATTTTCTGGAATAGATTAATTTCCAGAACAGATACAAATTTTAGCCTTCAAAATGCTTTGCAATCAGTTTTTAATTGACTTCTCTTAGCTCTATCTGGACAGAGATCTGTGTCATCTCTGTTTTACAACTAGGTGGGAAAGCTTAGGTAGCAGAGATGTGAAGGGCTTGCTCAAGGCCATACACACAGTCAAGGCGGAGCTATAATTAAAATTCCTCTTTTAATTTCTCACTTCTCCCACAGATCAGCACCTGCAGCTGACTGGCAAAGGGTATGGAAACAAGGCTGTCCTTACAAACTAAAGTATTAGAGGGTTCCAACAGCCTCACAAATAGTCACTAGCCCAGAGCAAGAAACAATAGGGGCCAGAGGAAGAGAATATAAGGGTAAGCCGATAATTGTGTTTGTCTGCAAACTGTGCCACAGGCTGGCATCAGAGAGTACAGGCAAGATCAAAAATGCCTAAGACATCAATCTGTCTTTGTTTTAAGTTATGCTCTACATTGAGCTTAAGGCCAAAGACAGGTTCTTTTTTTTATTTTATTTTTAATTTATGGAATAAAACAAGCATTTCCATAACATAGTACAATGAAAATGATGATTGTACATGAAACTGCAAATCTACCATGCACAACTTGCTATTCCTTTCAAATATACAACAAAACAATAAATTTCTTGTTTTTCTTCCCTCTCCCCTCCCCCCATCCTAAAGATGGCTACTATTATGACAGTTCTCAATTCACCTAAATTCTCTATATTAGTGCATCTCTGTTTTTAAGAGATTATAGCATTGGCATTTCTATATCCAATCAATTTTCATTTTTATTTTAGGGAAAATCCTTAGGGCTCAGATTTAGCATACAAGTCTAAACAATTTATAACAAGAGATCTTAAAACAAAATGTAGGATTTTACCCCTCTTTGCCTCCTAGTCTCATATAGGTAGTTTTATTTAACATTTAAAAAGCCATTTATTCAGCCCTTACTATGTACAATGCAGAGTTTTAGGTGTTGAGGAGATAAAGGTTATAGAGATAAATGCACTCTACCTTCAAGGAGTTTAAATCTAGTGGGGATGTTAAGACATGTATATAACCGATTATAAAATTTTCTCCTTAAGCTTTCAAGAGAACTTAAATTAAAGAAGGAACTTAAGCTGCAAGGGGGGAAATGGTGAAGTTTATATAGTGAAACTATAAAAAATGCCAGAGACTGAATTTGGGAAGTGAAAATTTGATAGGATGTAAGAAAATTTTTAAGAAAAAGGAGGAGGAGGAGAAAAAGCAGAAAGTGGAAGAAAATGAGGAGGAAGAAGAAAAGAAAGAGGTGGAGGAGAAAAAGGGTTTGGAGGCTAAAGGTAAAAAAGATGACTTTAACCTGAAGGAATGATTTGAGAAGGAACAGATAATGGCTAGCATAATGACTACAGGGAGATCAGAAGGAAAAGGTGAATGACTCAAGGAGAAAGAAAAGGGCTAAAGCTAAGAAGAAAGGAAAAAGAGAAAGATTTAAAGGAAGAGATGACATCAGAGAAAGAGAAAGATTTGGGGCATCTAGATGGCACAGGAGAACCTGAGTTCAAATCTGGTCTCAGACACTTAAAATCTGTGTGACCCTGGCAAGTCAGGTAATCCCAGTTCCCTCCAAAAGAGCAAGAGACAAATTCACAGAAAAGAAGGTAGTTGGCAAGACAAGAATATTGTTGTTTTTCCTTCATTCTTGAAGAGGACCATGACATCAAGGAGGTGATTCCATGACATGCAAGCGAATTGGATTTAAACGAGGGAGAGTTTGCAAAGTCACCAGCCTCACTTTCTCCTCTGAAGCCATCTAGGTTCAGTGGCCAGATATAGATCAGAATGACCAGAGATAGCTTTGGATGCAGTGGGAGACCTTGGCCTTTTTAAGCTAAGGTCTTTAATAGGTCTGTTTGACTGAGGCAGTGCCCATTCAGTGACTAAGGCTAGGCGAGAAATGAGACATAGGATGGCCTCCATTACCTAGTTTAAAAAACAAAACCAATCTGGGAGGGGAAGACCCTCAAGGTTTCTAGCCAAAACAGAAACAATTGCTATTTACATTCACTCTGAGCCAACTGGGGCCCAAACTATGACCAAGTGGGGTTTGGCCTGGGACAAGGTAATGGGACAAGTTGGTAACACAAGTCAGCAAGAAGTCATTGAGAAAAGGCAAAACGAATTGGATATGGCCATAAAGGTGCTAACAATCTTGTTGTGTTTGTAAACCTTGGTATAGTGGGATGGATGGGGTAAAGAGTAAGTAACAATTGTAAGGTTGAAGATACAGAAGTTTCCAAAGGAGTTGTTATCACAAAAGAAAAAGACTAAGGATCGTGCTTCTGGCAAGCACAAGGAATATTGTGAATTGCAGTAATATATGACATGAGCAATATTAGTACAGCCAAATAACTGTTAGCTATGCTTTCTTTGTCTTTCTCCTATGTGAGGAGGTAAAGGAGCTTGAGGTATACCTCTGTACTCTACACGTCTCCAAGGAAAGTGATATGTCTTTTTTTAAAAAAAATGGAAGAATTTCATCGTGAAAACAAAGAAAGATCTAAAGTGAAAGAAAGGATTCCTAACCTGTGTCAGAAACGGAAAAAGAAAGACCACTGAACACTTGGAGCTGAGAAATAAATATGGCAGCCAAGATGGTAGCTGAAGAGAAGGCAGACCTCTCAGTTCCCTCAAGCCTACTTCAGCATAACCCTGAAGTTTGCACCAGACTGAATTATGTCCAGAAATACAATGAAGAATGCCAATAAGTGACTTTTTCCATTGCTAAACTGCAAAAGAGGTCAACCAGAAGTCAGAGTGTAAAAGCAGAGGGGTCTTGTATCAAATCTAGCACCAGTGTAGGGTGGCCTCCCCAGCACATCCAAAGTTGAGCCAGGGAAACATGAGCCTTCAAGGATCTGTGTTTGGAGCTAAGAAGAGCAAAGGGCTCAGGACGGACAGAGAGCCCTAGAATAGAGATCTCAGAACAATTACAACAAGACAGAACTAGAATCCAACAGTGTGCCCTACACTGCCTCTTGGACAACTGAGGAGTGGTTGAACAAATTGTGATATATTGACATAATGGAATATTATTACACTATAAGAAATGATGGGAGACACTCTCAGAGAATTCTGGATAGTATAAACTACCTAAAGTGAAGTGAGCAGAAGCAAGAGAACAATTTATACAAGACTATCAGCATTATCAAGACACACTTTGCAAAACTTAATTCTGATCAATGCAGTGACCAACCATGTCAGCAGAGGAGATGTGATGAAGCATTTTTACCTACTTCCTGACAGAGTAGTGATAGACAAAAGGTACAGAAAGAGATGGCTTTTTGGACAGGGCCAAGCACAAATTTATTTCATTTGACTATGCTTATTTGTTACAAGAGATTTTTTTTCTTTCTCTCAGTTTGTAATTTGGAGGAGGGGCCAGGCATAGGAAAATCAGCAATAGTGAAGGGGCAACAAAACTTTTTTTAATGCCCAGAAGAGAACAGAAGGAAATACAAATAAGCAAGACAGTTTTGAAAGTAACATGGGACTTCTCAATGAGTGGGCAAGTAGCTATAGGGACAGAAAGAATTTGAAACTCAATTTTTTAAAAAAGAATTTTAAATAAATTTAAAAGAGAAAAAAATAAAGTAACATGGGAATTTATTATAAGTGTTTGTTGTTATTGTTGTTGAGATACATTCAGTGGTGTCTGACTCTTCATAACCCTATTTGGGGTTTTCTTGGTAAAGATACTAGAGCGGTTTGCCATTTCCTTCTCTAGCTCATTTTATAGATTAGGAAACTGAGGGCAACTGGGTTAAGTGACTTGCCCGGGGTCATGCAGCTAGTAAGTGTCTGAGGCCAGATTTGAACTCATGAAGATGAGTCTTTCTGACTCTAGGCCCAGCATTCTATCCACTGTGCCACCTAGACCTAACTGTATACACACATACATACATACATGTATATATATACATGTACGTATGCGTGTATATGCATATACATTTTTAAAGCAAGCAGAATGAAACAAAGATTCATTTTATATAGAATGTATATATATATATAATTTTTATATATACATGTGTGTATATATACATTATATAGATAAAATAAGAATACTCTCATTTTATGGAGATTTTATATAGAATACTCTGTATTCTGCTGTATAGATGAAAATGTTGTTTTTTAGTATTTAAGTTCAGAAAATAAAATCAAAATAAAATAGAATATTTTTAAAATGTATGTTCTTTGAGGGCAGGGACTGTCTTGCTATTTGTGTTTCTATATCTACTGTTTAAGAACAGTGCCTAGCATATAGTAAGTACTTAAATGACTTTAATTCATTCATTAAAAATAGCAACAAGAATAAACAAACAAAAAAAGGTCAGGCTACTTTTTGACCCAGAAATCCCCACAAGTCATATCATGTGGTAATAGAAGAAACTTAAAGTTTGAAACTGAAAAATCTCAAACCCCAGAGCTATTTGGTAATCATTAGGTGAATACCCATTACTTAGTTTGTAGTCTAACCTTCAGAGACTAAAATTTGGGTGAGATGCTTACCACACATTAGGGTGAGGTCTCTGACAGAGGGACTTTAGTCCCTAGACCAAGCAAGACATGTATTTCATGTAAAAGACTAAATCTGAGAGCACTACATAGCTTAGACGACCTTGGCTTTTTCCTCTAAAGAACTGGGTACCTGGGGCTGAGACCTGCCTGCTGGACTGATCAGAAGCCTAAGTAGCCAAGATTCTGTCTTTTCTAAAAGAGCTACAAATACCCCCAACCTTAAAACTAAAAGAGCATGACAGTGCCTACACTTCCCTTGAGGAAGAGATAGGCAAGAATGTCAGCTGAACCTGGAAACAGCAGAGTACACAGCAGTGATTACATGCCTAATCAAGCAGTTTGGCATAGCCTACAAATCCAGATGAGCAATGTCTAGTAAAGACAATCTATTTGGCCACACAACATCCAATAGCATCTGCCAGTAGCGTCCAACCCAACGTTTCCCAATAAAGACTATGAGACCAGCAGGAAACAGCTTAGTAACATAAGTAGAAGGTATCAGCAGCCCAACAACATTATCAGAGGCGTGTTACACCTCTACCAGTACATATTGGCCATGCATGTTCCTAGGATAGTTGTATACTCTTCTCACTGACATTGTGGGAGAGTATACCCCCAAGTTTATAAGGCAAATGTTTTGTTGCTACTTGTCTTACCTGAATGTTTTTTAATGGCCTTGCTTTATGAATGAATCGTGTCCTCTGGCTGAACGTTAAGGATAAACAAATTGCTGGGAGCTCATGAGCTATGGTTTTAGGGGACATAGATTTGTAGAGTACCTTAAATCTGGGCAGTCATTTCTTGAGGGGGTGGGAGAGGCTCCCAGGAATTATATATAATTTCAATTCAATTAAATAAGAATTTTTAAAGTGCCTCTTATGTGTTAGATGCTACATTAGGCATAAAGCCAAAAAACGAGATAATCCCTGCCTTCGAAGTGTTTACAAGCTAGCAGTGTTTTATATTTGGGTTCAAGAAGTCAACCTCATAAATACAAAGTGGGTAAAACATGGATATACCAGCAGTTCAACTGGAAAGAGATCTGAGGGTTTTTCAGTGGATTACAAGCTTTATGTGAATTAGCAATGCAACACGGCGTCCTAAGAAAGTCCATGTAATCATAGGCAGCATTGAACAATATGGCATCCAGGAATTAGGAGGTAAAAATGCCTAGTCAGGAGATGGAGTGTCTTGGGTAAGAAACAACAAGGACTCTAGTATCCAGAGAGTAGGGTAAGTGGAGGGGAATACAGTATAAGAAGACTAAAAAGGAAAGAAAGGTATAGATTATGAAGAGGTTTAGAAGTCCAGAAGGGCCATTTTTTTTCTCATTATCCTGTTTGCCTACTTCTGGGCAACTTATTCGTGTCCTCCTTAATCTATGGTGCCCAGATTAGTAGAAACTTTCAGAATGTGTACTACAATAGCATAGCCTTTGAGAATCGGGAATCATCCTCGTCCCTGTCCTTCCTCCCCACACACATTATTGCAAAGTATTAGAATAAGACTTTAGTAGCAATCTAATTATGTAATTGATTAATGAATTAAAGATATCATGTCAGTAAATCAAAATAGCTTAGATTGCTTAAAATATTTATTGTGCTCTTGGAACTCTCTGCCCATGAAAGCCATTAATTCCCAAAGAAATAACATGTATACATGCATGTGTAAGTGAATATTCCGATGGATTTCTCTGCAGGCAGGGAAATGCCTGAAACCTTATCAAATTCTGGGGAATGTAGTCCAGCATTGTATTCATCTGTCCTGAGAAGGATGGAAAGCTGATGACAAAGTAGAGATGTGACAACAACATGAATGACAAGTCCAGGGATTTCTGAGTTCAGTTTTGGAGAGAGATAGGTGGAGGAGGACTGGGATGGCGAAGAAGCAAGCAAGTAAACCACATCGAAGGGGTGGGGGGAAGGGGCGGGTTTAAATGGAGATTAACACTAGGGCATAGAGATAGTAACCTGAAAAGGTTAGCCAGCTGCAACTATTAAAACCCCTGCTGAGAGGTGTGGTTGGACCGTTTCTCTCTGAGAGATGGACTGCTTCAATTCCTTCCTTCATTTCTATGCCTACCTCTGCCTACAAACACCAGGCATTTACTCCAAAGTTTCTCTTTTCTTTATGTCTGCTTATGACTCCTGTTTTAATTCATGTCTTAAAAGTGTCTTGCCTTACCTGTGAAAGACTTGGCTACTCTGATCAATACAAAGATCCAAGACAATTCCAAAGGATTGAAGCTGAAAAAAAATGCTATCCACCCCTAGAGAGGGAACTGCTGAACTCTGAGAACAAACTGAAGTATAATTTTCTCACTTTATTTTCCTGCCTTTTTTTTTTTAAATTATGGACAGTACGGAAATATGTTTTGCATGATTTCACATGGACAATATCACACTGCTTGCCTTCTCAATGGTTGTAGGAGGGAGTAAAAGGCAAGGAGGGAATTTGGAACTCAAAATTTGAGAAGAAAAGAATGTTAAGGGCGGAGCCAAGATGGCGGCTGGAGGCAGGGATTTGCATGAGCTCCACCCCCACAGGTCCCTCCAAACACCTATAAAAAATGACTCTGAACAAATTCTAGAGCTGCAGAACCCACAAAATAGCAGAGGGAAGCAGAGCTCCAGCCCAGGACAGCCTGGATGGTCACTGGGAAGGGTCTATCCCACAGAGCTGGGAGAGGAGAAGAGCGGAGCAGAACCCAGCATTAGGCTGCCGAACCAACCAGACCAGGAACCAGGCAGAACAGGCCCTAGTGCCCTGAATCAGTGAGCTGTGGCAGTTACCAGACTTCTCAACCCAAAAAACACCAAAGACCACAGAGAAGGTTAGTGGGAAAAGCTGCTGGGACAGAGTTAAAGGAGTTTGGGGTTTCACCACCACCCTAGGGGGCAGCAGAGGAGGTGCAGCTACAGAACTACACCTGCAGTTGCTTTCAGCCCCAGGCCCACCTGGTGGAAGGAATTAAGCTGTGGATTAGAGTGGGAATGCAGAGCCTGCTTTGCCATGCCTGGTCTGGGCCACAATCCTGGTTGGCAGTTCTTGGGGGAGAAGGAGCGCTGGCATGGCAGAGCTTGCTGTGTAGAAGTAGCACTGAAAATAGCAGTACAGCCCCTCAAGCTTGGGACAAAGTACTCTCTACTCTACAAGCAGTCATACCCCAATGAAAAACTCAAGGGTCAAGTAGTTGGCTGGGAACATGGCCAGGCAGCAAAAATGATCTCAGATTCAGACTCAGACTTTGGAATCTATTTTGGTGACAAAGAAGACCAAAACATGCAGCCAGAAGAA
>CM053627.1:76549285-76577659 GCA_028646595.1 Phalanger gymnotis
CTGATATTCTAGAGCCAGAGGGTAAAATAGAAATCGAAAGAATCCACAGATCACCTCCTAAAAAAGATCCCAAAAGAAAATTCCTAGGAATATTGTCACCAAATTCCAGAGCTCCCAGATCCAGGAGAAAATACTGCAAGCAGCCAGAAAGAAACAATTTGAGTATTGTGGAAACACAATCAGAATAACACAAGACCTAGCAGCTCCTACATTAAGGGATCAAAGAGCTTGGAATATGATATGCCAGAGGTCAAATGATCTAGGATTAAAACCAAGAATCACCTACCCAGCAAAACTGAGTATAATGCTCCAAGGCAAAATATGGGTTTTCAATAAAATAGAGGACATTTAAGCTTTCTCAGTGAAAAGACCAGAGCTTAATGGAAAATCTGACTTTCAAACACAAGAATCAAGAGAAACATGAAAAGGTAAACAAGAAAGAGAAATCATAAGGGACTTACTAAAGTTGAACTGTTTTGTTTAGATTCCTACATGGAAAGATGATGTGTGTAATTCATGAGACCTCAGCAGAGGGCACAGGGTGAGTTGAATATGAAGGGATGATATCTAAAGAAATAAAATCAAATTAAGGGCTGAGTGAGGAATATATTGAGAGAGGGAGAAAGGGAGAGACAGAATGGAGTTAATTATCTCACAAAAAAGGGGCAAGAAAAAGCAGTTCTGTTGGAATGGAGGAGGGGGCAGATGAGGGGGAATTAGGGAATCTTGCTCTCTTCAGATTTGACTTGAGGAGGGAATAACATACACACTCAGTTGGGCATCTCACCCCACAAGAAAGAAGGAAGAAGGGGATAAAAAGGAGGGGGGGGGGTGATAGAAGGGAGGGCAGATAGGGGGAGGAGGTAATCAAAAGCAAACACATCTGAAAATGGACAGGGTCAAGGGACAAAATTGAATAAAGGGAGACAGGAGAGGATGGAGGGAAATACCGTTAGTCTTTCATAACATGACTTTTATGGAAGTGTTTTGCATATTGATACATGTGGCCTATGTTGAATTGCTTGCCTTCTTAAGGAGGGTGAGTGGGGAGGGAAGAGGGGAGAGAATTTGGAACTAAAAGTTTTAAAAGCAGATGTTCAAAAAAAAGTTGTTTTTGCATGCAACTGGGAAATAAGATATATAGGCAATGGGGCATAGAAATCTATCTTGCCCTACAAGAAAGTAAGGGGAAGGGGATTGGGTGAGGGGAGTGGGGTGACAGAAGGGAGGGCTGACTGGGGAATAGGGCAATTAGAATATATGCCATCTTGGAGTGGGGAGGGGGGTAGAAATGGGGAGAAAATTTGTAATTCAAAATCTTGGGGAAATCAATGCTGAAAACTAAAAATATTAAATAATAATAATACAATGTTAAAAAAGAATGTTAAAAAATAAATATGTTTTTAAAAAATAAAAGTCTTACCCTTGACATATAACTATGATCAATCATAACTTCTTTGTGATGCATGTGTGCGTATTAATTACATAACATGAGGGATTGCAATGGAGGAAGAAAGTTACTAGGGTCGTATACAGGACTAAATGGCTCAAAATTTCAAACTTCTGTCTAAAACATTAATGTTTGTTTCATAAATGTAGGGAGAATCTCAATAATCTTGTGCATAATTCTTATGAACTATGAAATAATGATAAGTGATCTACATAGTTCAGGACCCTTGTACTTCTTCCTTATGGAGTCATCTATTATTGAGCCAGATTCAGATGGCTACAGTATATGTGCCTCAATAAAGTTCAAGTCTCTAAAGAGAAAGTAGAGGAGAGATATGAACCAAGGGAGCAGAAAGACACAGTTTCCTTTGGTGGGAGGAAAATGGAAGAGTGGCTCTTCCTTTAACTTTGCTTTCTACCCTAAAATTTCAAATCCTGCAGATGGCGACCCCAGTTTGTTCTATATGTATGTGTTCATGTTCTTAATATTAGGGATCTTACTTAGAATGATGAGATCTTAATGAAATCTGAACTGTTGATTGACTCAAGCTCTCATGTGGACAATACACATGGGAATGGTTTTCTTTCTTGGTTTTATTAGCACTAGATTGTTGGGAGAGGGAGTGGCATTCCCAACATTATATTTCAATAAGGTCCTAACAAGTAAAAGGGCACTTAGGTAGTATAGTGGATAGAGTACTGTTCCTGGACTCAGGAAGTTATTGCTGTTATTCAGTCATGTCCGACACTTCATGACCTCATTTGGGGTTTTCTTGGCAAAGACTAGAGTGTTTTGTGATTTCCTTCTCCTGCTCATTTTATAGGTGAGGAAACTGAGGCAAAAAGGGCTAAGTGACTTATCCAGGGTAACAGAACTAGTAAATGTCTGAAGCCAGATTTGAACTCAGGAAGATGAGTTTGATTTCAATCCCAGGTCTCTATCCACCATGCCACTTAGCTACCAAGAAGTTCTGAGTTCAAATATAGCCTCAGATACTTACTAGCTATGTGACCTTGGACAAGTCATCTAACCCCTAATGACCTCAGTTCCACTTCTGAAAAATGGGGACATACCAGAGAAGGAAATGACAACCACTACAGTATCTTTGCCAAGAAAATCCCCGTGGACTAGAGGCAGACACAACTGAACAACAACTAGCAAACAAATAAGGAAAAAGCAGCATCTAAAATTCTGAGTCAAGCTTCCAAGCTTTGGATTTTCTTCTTTGTAGGGTAAAAGCATGACAGGATGCAGCATTTTGGACCTTCACTCAATACTAGCATGTCCTTGCAATATATTGATGGGAGAATCCCTAGCGCTTTAGTTCACCTGATTGCAGCAGACTTCACATCAAGCTACTTTTTCTTGCTTCCACAAGTTCTCAGCTACCTCTCCAAAAAAAAAAAAAATTCCACTAGGATTTTTTCTCCTCTTTTCCCTGTACAAAGATTATAGTACCATGCACTGAGCTAGCATTGCCTTTTCATTCCAAAATTCCCACTAGGAAGGAAGAAAATGTACAAAGAATTCTTTAGAATGCGAATTGACCTCAGGAAGCTGGTGACTATCTTCTGTCAGTATTTCATTACTTCAAAAGATCTGAGATTTCATCAGAGTGGATGCCCCTCCCATCCCTCCCTACCTCTGTAAAAAAGACTTCAAGGCTTGCTGGAGCTCCCCACCCCCAAATTAGCATGGAGCGGAGCCATCCTCAAAACCTTTCCAGTTAGGTAGGACTTGCAGGCACTTGTGTTCCATTGGCAGACCTTCAAAAATTCAGCATCTGCACTAATAAAGGATGAGGCTTCCTGATGCGACTTATGAGCAGTTATCTTCCTTCAGGACAATGTAATGAGACTTTGGTGGGAGATTAAGTGACTTACCCACGGTTATAGAACTAGTGTTTGTGGTAGGATTTGAACCCAAGTCTTCCTGACCCTAAGACCGGTGCCCCCCATACATCCCACTACACCAAGATTCATATTTTCCTCATAACAACCCTGTGAGACAGGCAGGGCAAGAATAATTATTCCCATTTGATACCTAAAGAAACTGAGGCCCAGAGAGACTATGTGACTTGTTCAGAGTAAGTAGCAGAGTCAGGATTCAAATTCAGACATCTTGAGTCAAGATCTGTAATCAGCCACCAGGGACCATCCCTTCTACCCACCATCTGGTCCCAAGGATTCCATCATCGCCTCAGGGAAAATGTAGGCTCTTCCCACCAGGCCCTTCCACTGTAGGTATGGCTGAAAATAGCCTAGGATAATTTGAATAATCCCCTGTTGCCTCAGAAATTCTTTGGAAATTATGAGTGATAGTTAGGAATCCAGTCCAACCATCTTATTTTACCAGTGAAAACACTAAGGAAGTCATGCACATCAAAGGCGAGATTTGAACTTAAGTACTCTGATATGAGTCCAGGCTCTTTCCACTGTCCTGTCTTGCCTCTTTACCAGCCACTAAATAAGTGAGAAATGCTCACTCAGATGGGAGTGTCTGAGGAAGAAAAGAAAAAGAGATCTGTAGTCACCATAGGTGAGTCTAAAGATGGTTCCTGGGACACTTGGCAATAAAGAGTGATGGGGTCCCTGATCTCTGGGCAAGCTTCTGAGAGACCCAAGGTCATCATAAGTGGTAGCAAATGAGGCCCACAGATGAGACTTCATTACCTAGAGCTCTGGTACAGGAACAAGGCTTTCCTCTGCCAGATAGGGAAAAAAAAAACTGGAGGTCTTCCCCTCTGCACTGGACAAAGACAGTGCCCGAGGGAGAAATTCTTAGGTCTGGTGAAGGGCTGGGCAGGCCTAAGAACCAGTCACCAAGAGTATGAAGGGGGTGGGGTGAGGGATGTGGCCAGATGTCTGATACTCTAGAGACACTGCTGATCTACAGAAGGTACATCCGCTGGGGAAACTGCCCGGTCATGACTGCAAGTGACTCGTGTATTTACAAAAGCATGTGCAAAACGTACAAAGTAAGTGGCGTAACAGGTGGATAAACCCCTCAACTTGAGAGTCAGGAAGACCTAAGTTAGAATTTTGCCTCAGACACTAACTAGCTGTGTGCCCCTTGTCATGTCACTGCATCTCAGGGTCACGATCCAAAAAAGGGGGATAAATAATAGTATCTACATGATACGGTTTCTGGGAGGATCAAGAGAAATGACATACATAAAGCACTTTGCCTACCTTAAGGCATTATAGAAACGTGAACTATTAATAATATTATATGACACATTAAGTCTATATTAATATTTTATACTAATAACATGTTGTTCAGTCATCTTCAGTTGTGTCCTACTCTTCATGACCCCATTTAGAGTTTTCTTGGCAAAGATACTAGAGTGCTCTGCCATTTCCTACTCTAGCTCATTATACAGATGAAGAAACTGAGGCAAACAGCATTAAGTGACTTGCCCAGGGTCACAAGATAGTACGTGTCTGAGGCTGGATTTGAACTCAAAAAGATGAGTCTTCCAGTCTCCAGGCCCAGTGCTCTATCTACTGCTCCATCTAGCTGCCCCAATATGGTATATTAGCAATAAATAATACTATATAAAATTAATAATATAATAATAAAAGCTAGGATTTTATAGTGCTTTCAAGTTTGCAAAGCATCTTACAAATATTGTCTCGTTTTATCCTCACAATTACCCTGAAAGGTAAGTGCTATTACCATCCCCATTTTAAACCAAGGCAGACCGAAGTCAAGAGATTTACCCACGATCTATGTCTATGACCTCAGGCTGAGGCCACATTTGAACTCAGATCATCTTCACTCTAAGGCCAGTGTTCTATCTATTATGTAGCATTTATTAAACCCAAATAAATCTTGGCACAAGGAGAAGACACTAATAGCTAGGGAATCAGGAAACAATGTTAATATCACTAACTGCCCTCTTATAAATGAGGAGTCAGTCCCTTTATGTCAGGGGACTTGACTTCCCACGTAGGATCTATAAGCCAAGGAAACAAGAAAATCCCTCTAGGTGTAGTTAAGATCTTACGGCACGGCTGTAACATAAGGGCCTACAACAAGATCTTAAAAGCATCTGCACAGCCGGATGACTGACATTAACATGATGCCGGCTGCAACTCAGACCCTCTGGTATGAAGACAAGTAGCCAAAGAGTAGCCAACAACCCAAAATGGAAGCCCATGCTTCACAAGGAAACAGGTGAGGTACACAGCCTACATGGTGCAATGGACAGAGTACCAGGCTGGAGTCAGGAACACTCACCTTCCTGAGTCCAAATCTGGCCTCGGACACTAGCCGTGTGACCCTGGGCAAGGCACTTAGCCCTGTTTGCCTCAGTTTCCTCATCCATAAAATAATGAGCTGGAAAAGGAAATGGCAAACCATCTCTGACAAGAAAACTCCAAATGGGGTCATGAAGAGTAAGACACAACAGCAAAATGACTGAACAGGTGGTGTAGGCTGGAAAATCAATTCCAGAAGGACATTTTGTCAAATGATTTGCATGGTTCTGGGCTGCTAAAACACACACACACACACACACACACACACTGAAACATACAGATCAGCTAGTTGTATATGTATGATAAACAAAGTGGCTTTTTTTGCTATGAGCTTAAGAGGCAGATTCTTCTGGGCTTTGCAGGGAGGGGCTGCCAATGACCACAAACATGTTGGCTGAGTAGGAAAAAATGCCGTCCTCGCACCAGTCTTTTCTGCTAGAAAATTTGAGCTCCGGAGAGCAGTAATACCAGTGCCATACAAACTCTGTGTGTGTGTGTGTGTGTGTGTGTGTGTGTGTGTGTGTGTGTGTGTGTGTATGTGTAGGTATATGTATATGTGTATGTATGTGTATGTATATGTACTGTGTGTGTGTGTGTGTGTGTGTGTATTTTATGTGTGTGTGCATCTGTGAGAAGCAGAATGGAAAGAGCACTAGATCTGGAGGTAGAGAAGCTTGGGTTCAAATCCTACCTCTGACACTTACTAGCTTTTACCACCGGTAAATCACCTAACTTCTCTGAGCCTCAGTTTCCTCATCTACAAAATAGGGAAAATAATACCTAGAGTAACTGCTTCACGGGGTTGGTGTGAGCCTCAGATTAAATAATTTATGTAAAATACTTTGCAAATTGTAAAGTATTATATAAATATCAGCTATTGTGTAGACTGGTAGATTGTAAACCCTTCAGGTTTTAGTAAACAATGGGGGTGGAGGCAGAGAGGGAGAGGGGGAAAGAGAGAGAGACAGAGAGAGAGAGAGAGAAGGAGGGAAAGAGATGGGGAGAAGGGGAGAGAGAGAGAGAAAGGGAGAGGGAGAGAGAGAGGGGAGGGAGAGGGAGAAGAAGGGGAGAGAGAGGAGGGAGAGAAGAGGAGGATAGGGAGAGAGAGGAGAGGGAGAGGAGGGGGGAGAAAGAGAAAAGGAGGAAAAAGAGGCGGGGGAGGGAGGAGGAGGAAGGAGACACAAAGACAAAGACACAAGGAGGGAGGGAGAGAATAAGACAAAGAGAGGAGGAAAGAAGAAAGAGGGAAATAGAATAAGGATGAGAATGAGAGAAAAGGAAAGAGAAAGAAAAGGAGAGAGAGAGAGAGAGAGAGAGAGAGAGAGAGAGAGAGCTATGATGCAGCAACAATATTGTCCTCCGCCAGACAAGAAAAAACTGGAGGCCCCTTCCCTGCACTGGGCAAACATAGTGCCCAACACAGAGGAATTTGTTATAGTAAAGGGTGGCGCAGGCACTCAAACCAATGTCACCATACAGAAGCTGCGGAGATCTGCAGGAGAATAAAGGAATGAGAATGCAGATGCTCCAACTAAATGGGGCGCCTTCAATAAGGCCCACGGTGATGACCCAATGTAGTATGGAAATGATCCTGAATTGTTGAGGACTCTGTTGGTGAAGGTAAGCTCTGGTAGGCCCTACCATGCCGCTTTCTTAAAGATATTTTTATATTGTGGAATCAAGACCTTAGGACCATCTTACTGTGTTGTGCTTCTAAAAAGACTGACAATCACTGCAAAGGCCTGTGATTAGACTAGGCATTACTAACAAGAAGAAATAATGAAGAAATGCGTTCCAATGTGAAAAAAAAATGCTGTTCCTAGGCAGGATAATGGAAACGAATTGCTCTTATTCCTAGAATGTTCCAAACATAGCTTGGCCACTGCATCCCAAGTCAGTCAATCCTTCCTCATTCTTCTAAGTTTGCACATCCACTCCTCAGCATTTTACTGCCTTCCATTTACCTTTAAATTTATACCACTCCCAATTTATTCCTTGTCTCCTCAACCCAGGAGTAAGATTATAAATTGGCCAATCACATTCTCCTTGGGAAATACGTTAACTAAGAGATCTGCTTGGGTAGCCACAGTCCTATTTCCCCCGGCATATAAATAATGGAAATTCCTTGGATAAGGCCAAAAAACAAACAAAAAACAAACCTTTAACAATTAAAATAGAAAGAGTACTAGGTTTAGAAAGTGAGAACCTAAATTCCATTCTAGATAATGCTATTAACTACCTATGTGATCTTGTACAAGTCACTTAACCTCTCTAGGGCTCAATTTCTTTTGGTTTTTTAAAATGCCCCAGGCAATACTCTAAGACTAAGTTATAAAGGAGCGGCAATCTCTAAGTTAACGAAATCAAAGCTGTGGATCAAAATAGTAATCGTGATGATATTCTCTAAAGCTGCACAATTACTAAAAAGATACAAAGAAACCAAAATCTTACTGTGTTTGTTTTTGTTGATTATAAAAAAGATACATGACTGGATGAAAAACATAAAAAAAGAGAGAGAGAGAAATCATGCCCTGTCAACTTCTTCCTAAGTGTGATCAGTGGGCTGATTATCTGGGTAACAATGAGGGGCAGTCTGGATCTGTAAGTCTACAAGTCGTTTTGTTCCAAACTCAGGCTCCAGGTCAAACCATTGCGTTCCTATTCAGGGAGCCATCTCGATTGTTCTTTTCCCTATACCCTATTACAGAACTATAGAAAACCAGAGCTAGAAATGACTCTTTGTTTAGCCATTTTTCAATCTTGTCTGACTCTTGATGACCCCATTTGTGAGTTTTCTTGGCAAAGATACTGGAATGATTTGCCATTTCCTTCTCCAGACCATTTTACAGATGAGGAAACTGAGGCAGACAGGGTTAAGTGACTTGCCCAAGGTCACATAACTAGCAATTATCTGAGGCCAAATTTGAACTCACAAAGATGAATCTTCCTGATTCTAAGCCTTCACTCAATGCACTGCATGGTCTAATCCAACCTTTTTTTATTTTACAGAAGACAGGTTACACAATTTAGTTGATTTGGTGGTACAATCAGACCAAGAACCTAGGTCTCCCAAATCCCAGTCCTGGGTGCTTTTTAAATTTGTTTCCTTCTTTTCTTTTTGGTGTTATCTTTTAGGATACAGCGTTCAAAAATCATCTTTCAAATACTCTTTGGAAGAAAACACAACTCCTCAGGTCATTTTATGAAGACAAAAGTCAATTTTCTCTTTCCTTTCTAATTTGCATTCTGAACAATCAGGTCCTACCTGGCTGTCCTTCCTTGTCAGGCCCATCTAAATGGGAACCCTTGAGAATATGACTGCTCTGCAGATAGCCCAAAGCTGCAAGCCCTCCAAAAAACACAAGGTGGCAGTGTTGAATTGGCAGAAATTAACAGTAAGCCAAGCAGCTGCTGCAGACTTCTTTCCATTCTAAACCAAGACTGAACATTATAGGAAATATTTCATCAAAAGGCTCTGAACTTCACCCAAGGCTGGGAACGCGACAAGGAGCTTCAGTTTTTACAGGTTTCAGCCGACCTTAGCAACAGGTTCATTTTCATTTTGCCAAACTGGGAGTTTGTCTGAAGTCAAGAAACCAGAAACAAACGTCAGGAGTGAAAAGATGCCAACCCAGGTGTGCTGGATCAAAGGCAGACTATCTGATTTAAAGAAGGGTTGGCAAACATTTCACAAACGCAAACTTGCTGTGCATATTCTCAATAATTAGACTCCTCTGTGGTGACTTGGGGAGGTGGAGGGAAGTCAGAGAGAATTAAAGTGTTTCTTGGAAATAAATTTCTTATTCCTATAAGGTGACCTAATTTATCCCACCCACCCCCACCGCCCCTCAGAAAATATCATAGTTTGGGGAAATTTTTCAGAGAACCAGTGGTGGAATTGAGCCCTTTTCTGTCCTCAGAAGCGCTCATTGTTTGAAGGGGAAAACCTGAGGAAAGGTTAGAGAAACAAGTCACCACTGGCTGGGGCCAAAGGGCAGACACGGTTTATCAGGTTTTACCCTTCCAATTACAAAATCTTAAGAAACACTGAAGCAAATGAGATGCCAGATTCACCAGGCCCCAGTAGACCTGTGGCCTTTGAAGATGCCAAAAAGCATGAGTAGGGGAAAGGATGACAAAAGGCATAGGTGGGGGCTTCTCCGGGTCTTTTGCCCTGTTCACACCATGGCACACCTGATCAGCCTAGCCATGTGCTCAATGGAAGTGACTTAAAGACCCTCAGATGCCCCCAAAGGCCAATCAAGTCGACTCAACAAGCATTTATTAAGTGCCTACACAGTATTGGGCACTATGCTAGGTGTTGGTGACAAAAAAGACATAAACTAAACAGTCACTGCCCTCCAGAGGCTTACATTTCATTAGGAAAAAAAAAGTACACATAAGCAAATGCAAAGTAATCTATGTATCCCGTGATCCATGGGGTAAATTAGATTATCTTACCATTTCTAGACATTTTAACCTAAATCATGGAGGGGCTTTTTGTTGTTTTATTGAGGGCGAGGGGTCTTCGGGGTGGGGAGTCGTGTCCACAGGAATATTTTATGTTCACATATCAAAAAAAAAAAAAAGAATAATTTGTCATTCTTATGCCAAATTATATTTTCATTGTTAATTTCCTAATAGACCAAAGTATACATGATTAGTTCACCACAACCCCTGTACCCTGAAAAAAAAATCTTAGCCTACCAGCTTGGCATTATGAAGATTTGCCTCGTCTGCATCATAGAAGTGATCTAATCCTGATCTGTGGCTATTGTGAGAGTCAGCAAAAGTGGCTGCAGTACCATCTGCTGCCAAACAGTCTTGGAAATTCAGAGCCACCACAACCACATTTCCAAATTTTTAAGAGTTAACCCTAGGAGAAAAAAAGTAGTTTCAAGTGTCTCCATTTTTAAAGTGAGGGGGTTGGGCTAGATATTTAAAGCCCCTTCTGATTCTAAACCCTATCCTGTCTGAGTCAGTTCTACATAAATGTTAACCTTTGGTCTGAACCTACCACTGAAACGTTCAAAGCTGATAAAAAAAAATTCCATACACCCAAATCAGCATTATTGATAATAAAATAATTGATAATAAAATAAAAAAGAAAGTTATTTAATTCTAGGAGTTTTATTGTTGTTGTCGCTCTTAATCAGACCACTGAATATCATCACTTGGTTCTGAAGTTTATCCAGGTCAGTTTACCCCATCATTCCTCTTCTGCCCTTGCTTCTTGTGACCATTCCACCATTCCGACTGGCTGATGCTTTTAACCTACTGATCATCAGCATTGTAGGCATTTATACTTTTGTTCCATAATATTCCATGGTTATAGACAGTGGCTTTAATAATCCACATCAACAAACAGAAAGAATATAAGCATTTGTTAACAGAATTCAGTGTAAAATTTATTATAACATTCGTATATAAAATCTAGCAGGAAGAGGGGTCAGAGGGGTCCAAGGACAGTAGTTAAGGGTAATTTTTATGTAATAGGGGTGTATACAATTCTGAAAATGTTCTCTCAAAAGGCACCAGGGATAATTAACACAAATATATAAGAACAAGAGGCATTCTCCAAAAGATGTGGTCAAAGGATGTGTAAAATGTTCAGCAAAACTGCAAACTATCAATGACCAAATGAAAACAAGCAGTAATAATAAGAGAAAATTAAAATGAAAACAACCTGGATTTTTGTTCACAACTGAAAATAGTTAAAGATGACCCCCAAAATGGGAAAACCCTATTTTGGTAGGGTTATGGGAAGACAGGAACCTGAATACATGCTTGGTAGAGTTATAAATTGTGTTTTAATTCAATTTAACTTTATTTTCAGTTTGAAATTATCTCCATCCCCCACTCATTGAAAGCTATAAATTATTCCAACCATTCTGGAAAAAAATTGGAATTATGCAAGGAAAGTCACTAGACTGTTCATGCCCTTTGAGGAGGAAGGAAGAGAGGGAGGGAAGAAAGAAGTAAGAGAGAAAAGGAAGAAGGAAAGGAGCAAGGGAAGAAGGAAGGAAGGAAAGAAAGAAAGAAGGAAGGAAGGAAGGAAAGAAGGAAGGAAGGAAGGAAGGAAGGAAGGAAGGAAGGAAGGAAGGAAGGAAGGAAGAAAGAAAGAAAGAAAGAAAGAAAGAAAGAAAGAAAGAAAGAAAGAAAGAAAGAAAGAAAGAAAGAGAAAGAAGGAAGGAAGGAAGGAAGGAAGGAAGGAAGGAAGGAAGGAAGGAAGGAAGGAAGGAAGGAAGGAAGGAAGGAAGGAAGGAAGGAAGGAAAGAAGGAAGGAAAGAAGGAAGGAAGGAAAGAAGTTACAGGAGGAACCAATATTTACCACAATATTTATAGCAGCATTTTTGTGGTAGCCAAGGGTAGGAAACAAAATGGGTGCTCTTCAACTGGGCAATGGCTCAGCAAAGTCTATATTTGGATATTATTGTGCAGTAAGAAGGGATGAATATGAACTATTTAGAAAAAACATGGGAAGATTTGTATGAACTGATGGAGAGTAAACAGAACAGTCCCAGAAGAATAATACATACAGACTATAACAATATAAATGAAATGGTCACGAAAAGGAAGCTGAGCTCCTAGGTAACTGAAAAGCCGATAAAGAACTTGGAAAACAGATACTGACACACACCTCTCTCCATTAGGCAAAGAGGTGGAAGACTCCAAAGGCAGCAAATATATGCATTTTTAGATGAGGTCATTGTATCTGTTGTTTTTTATTTAACTTATTCTCTGTTACCATAGAGGGTTCAGTTTGGTGTGAGGGGCCCAGAAAATGACTCTGATGGAACAGCAAAAGACATTAATACCTTTTCAAATGACCAAAAGTCTTTCTGACCAAATCTAAGAACCCTTTCTCAGTTTTCATCCTCTCTGCACCACTTTGACATTTAACCTCACATACATACACACACTTTTTGAAGTTGTCTCCTCTCTAAGTTTATATTACCTTTATGTAGTTGAAGGCATAGTAGATACGGGGTCACAGAAATTGCATTTAAATCCCTGATTTCCTATTTATTACCTCTATGACCTTAAGTGAATCATATTTAGATTATAAGCTCTTTGAGGGTAAGGGCTGTCTTTTGCCTCTTTTTGCATAGCCAGTGCTAAGCATAGAGCCTGGCACATAGAAGGCACTTAATAAATGCTTATTGATTGACTTAACTTTTTTAGGACTCAAGTTTCCTTTCAATTCTATGAAATCAGGAAATTGGATTAAAATATATCTAAGATTGCTCTCAGTTCTATATCTGTGATCCTGTGATTTTTTTGTCAATTGCCCTTAATCTTCTATTGCCAATGATCGTTATCAATATTTGTTGATACTATTTTCTCCTAACCTCCAATTGTTGGTGTTCCTCAAAGTTCTATCCTTGTTCTCCTGGTCCCTTTTCCATGCCTTCATTCCCAAAGAGAACTAACCCATTCTCACAATTTCAACTACCACCTCCCTGCAGATGACTCCCAAATCTGTATGTCTAGCCCTTGCATCTTCTCTGTGTTCTAATCCCATTTTGAAATGCAGAGAATTGTACCAGGAAAAGAACACTGGACTTTGAGCCAGGAGACCTAGGTTTTAGTCCTCCATCTTCCACCAAATAACTATGTAACCTTGAGCATCATTTTAAACCCTCTGTGCCATATCTCTCCCTAAGTATAACTATATACTTGACAGATTTCATAACATTCCTCTGCTAAAAAAAATCTTCAGTGGCATCCTATGAACTGGTGAATAAAGTTCAAACTTCTCTCCATGGAATTTCAGGCTCTCCACCATCTGGCACCAACCTCTCTTTCCAGCCTTATCTCACATTACTCTCTCCACCCTTGTGCACTGTATAATAATGATAGCTAACATCCATAAAGCACTTTAAGATTTACAAAGTACTTTGCATACTTTATCTCATTTGGTTTATGCTCTAACAAGAAAAATTCATCTCCTCAAACAAGTACTTTGCTCACACCTCCCTCCAAATCTTTGTTCCACTATTCTTGAAATGTTTTCCTTCCTTATCTTTACCCGTTGAATTCCTACTTATCCTTTAAGCCAAACTCAAATGCCAGTCTCCTTCATGAAGCCTTCCTTGATCCACACTAGTCTGTATCATCCTTCACTGTCAAATCACATGGCCCTATATTTTACAACACTTTAGTGTGCTTATGGAGTATTGTGGATTGTTGTTATTTGCTTCTGTCTTATTTCCCTACTGGACTCTAAGTTTGATAAAAGCAGGGGATGTGTCTTATCCAAACTTTGTTTCAGCCTATAGTAGTAGCTTTGTTAATATCTATTAGACAAATGCATGAATGAATGAATCTGTATAACAAGGAGAGACTGGACTAGAATAATCTCTAAAATACCCCCCAGGTCTTAAAACTATGGATTCTATAAATTCTGATTAAACACAGTCCTTCTCCACTAATGTGCTTGCAGTCACTTAGTACAGAACTGGCCAAAATAAAACTCTATCATCTTCACACACACACACACACACACACACACACACACACACACACACACACACACACACACACACCTGGAAAAAAAAAAACCTCCCAAAATATGTATTAAAGAAAAACAACTTTCGGATAGTCTTTCAGCAGTTCTGGACAGAAAATAAACAGTGTTGTAAATAAAAAGACATATCACCTTGTAAAATATGTGAGACCTTATTTCTATGAGAAGAATTTAGTAGTTTAACAGGATCAAAAAAAGAACTTTTATTTATTAAAAAAATAGAAAAAGATGAATATGAAGAATCATGATTCAAAGACACAAAATGAAATGGAAAACCATGTTTAAAATGTAAGAGCTAAGGGCCACTGGTTCCTGGTTCCACTGATCTCCCTTCCCTCCTCTAGGGACATACCACTTGTGTAGTTAACTCTTCTGTCTCTTAGGATGCTGCTTTAGGATTTCCATGGTCCCTTGGATCTTACTAAGTCCATGACACCACTTGCTCAAAAACTTCCAGAAGGTTGTAATAATGGTGACTGATCTTTTTGTAAAGATTTTAAATTTTAAATGGCTACTCTTTGTAAATAAAATTTATCCTAAACAGAGGCCATGTGGCCCTTTGTTTTTTGGGTGTCCCCAAAGTCTTAGTGAATTTTTAATCTATTAAAGCTTAATAATATACTTTATTGTATTATATCATAAGTAACACACATTAGTAATAATTAATAACATATTACCATATTATAATTATGCTATTAAAGCTTTAAACTGTACTAAGACTTTGGGGATACCTCATATATATAAAATGTATAACTTTTATGACTAAAGAGGATAAAATTTTTAAATGAGAAATCATATAATTATTTGGAGATTGAGGCATGATTTTTAAAGGGGAAATTTGTCTAGTTGTTACCTTTTAAATGAAAGGTAACTCCTGGCAGCTAGGAGTCTCTGATTTAAAGCATCAAAAGAGATACAGGAGAGGCTGAGGAAGGGGAAAATTGAAGAAACAGCAGAAAATCAAAAGCAGTTTCTCAGAATCAGCTAATAACAAAGCTTTGGTTCCTACTTGACTCAACCCCATTGGGCCAGAGCTTCAGGTCCACATATTGCTCTTCAGCACCCCCTAGAGCTTGGGAGAGGTGAAGATTCTCGAGTACATGTTGCTCTTGGCTGCCCTTTCTAATTTGAAAGAAAAAAGTGGAAAGGTGAAAGACAGGACTGTTACTGTTTTGCTGTGTAAGACCAGGCTTGTCTTGACCAGAGAGCTAAGCTGAGCTGTCTGTTTTGTGTGACTGTATTCTGATGGCACACTGCAGCACCCCGGTAAGTAAAGAGCTGTCTGGGTCTAGATAAACAATAGCCTTATGAGCTTTGCTGTTCTTTGATTTAAATGGAACTGCTATTCTCATTAAGTTTCTAAACACTCTTTAGGGAGATTATAAATTGAAAAAACTTATACAAGCTACATTTGAGTATAGGAGAGAAGAAAATTTGTCCAGGTGTAGAGCAACGGAAATCAACAGACAGGCAGTTAGCAGAAAAAAAAGCTTCATGTGTTAGACGTTCCTGAATATCAATCAAGAAACATTTATTAAGCACCTACTATGTGCCAGGCATTATGCGCACCAAACCTCAAAGTCCCAAGTTGTGAATTACCCTGAATATCTGGGTTTTCTCCTTCATCTGCTTCCCTTACAGGTTCCTGTGTGTGCCCACTTTCCTCCTCATTTATTAAGTGCAATGATGGGCGAGTGTGACTTAGGTTCATGTGCACATTGCAATATATTATTATTCACATACATTTTAAAATATATAAATTACTGTAATGTGATTGTTTCTTTTGCCTTCTTGTTAATTAAATTATGTTTAAGATCTAGAAATATCATCATTATAAGTGGCTGATTTGTATTTATAGAAATACAGCAGTGGGAACTCAAGAGCCAGAATGGTAAGTATTCCTCTCAACAAGATTACCCCCAGAATCCTATGAGAATTTTAATGTAATCACACACCAGTCATTCTTTGAGAACTTACACCTGCCCCGAGTTAAAGTGAGCCAAACCAGAGAGTGAGCAGGTGTCTACATACCTAAGACACAAGACCCCTATCCAGTGTGGCTGACCACTCTATCAAACATTATGACAATGTATTCATTAATTCTTTTTTTTTCCTTTTTTTTCCTTTTTTTTTTTACTATGAAGTCCCTTTTTCTTTTTTTTTGATAAATTTTATTTAATATATTTAGTTTTCAGCATTGATTTTCACAGGAGTTTGAATTACAAATTTTCTCCCCATTTCTACCCTCCCCCCACTCCAAGATGGCATATATTCTGGTTGCCCTGTTCCCCAGTTTGCCCTCCCATTTGTCACCCTACTACCCTCCCATCCCCTTTTCCCTTCTATTCATTAATTCTTTCTGTGAAATCTCTTTTCAATGTTCTATTTCCTTTCTATCCAATCTCATACTAGGATTTTTGTAACAGCTTCCTAATCATTAAACACACACACCCCAGCTTGAGAACCTCCAATGAAAGGAATGATAGACTCGAAGTCTAAAGCATGCTTTAGAGTCCCTGATCTACCATTTATTAGCTGTACATTCTCGGTCAAGTCATTTAACATCACTGAGCCTCAGTTTCCATATCTATAAAATGGTTATCATAATACTCATACTAGCTACATCAAATTCTTGCCATGAAGATCACATAAAATGCACATAAAGTACTTAATAGTCATAAAAAAGGTTTAATAATGCAAGCTATTTTCATTGCTTGAAGTGCCGTGTGGTCTGGTATATAGAGAGTTGTCTTTAAAGACAGGAAGACCTAGATTCAAATCCTGCCAACCACATACTGGACATGTGACCCCATCCTAAAAAAAAAAAAAGCTACAAGTAAAAGAGATTCATGGTTTTATATGCAACGCCTCTTTTTCTGTTCTTTGAATCTGGAAGTGTTTGCATTTGTTATTTGGTATAACAAAAAAAATTAAAAACAAACTAAAAAGGAGTAGAGGGGGAAACACACTATCATTACTTAGTTGGGCTTTTCTTGTATGCACTTGCCAGCTTTCTCCCTTCATAGCCATCCTTGTGGTGTCAGGAAACTTACTTCCTTCCTCATCAAGATACTGCTAATTGTCTTTTTGACTATAAGGGCTCAAGTCTTGACTGTCCACCTTACATTAAGACGGGAATTTTTGAACTTAACTTGGATGTTTGATGATAACACCTATAATATCTTTGTTCTGAACATGCCAATTCATGCCAACTATGGGCAACTGAGTCCTCTGTATCCAATGTTGGATTCTGATTTCAGATACATTTGTACAAAAATATTCATAGTGGCACTCTCTATTGTAGCAAAGAGCCAGAAATTAAGGGAGTACCCATGAATGGGGAATGACTGAACAAATTGTGGTGGGTGTACTTAAGGGCAGCTAGCTGGCACAGAGCCTAGGGTTCTGGACCTACAGTCAGGAAGACTCATATTCCTGAATTCAAATCTGGCCTCAGACACTTCCTGGTTGTGTGATCCTGGGCAAGCCACTTAACTCTCTTTGCCTCAGTTTCCTCATCTGTAAAATGAGCTGGAGAAAGAAATGGCAAATCACTCCAGCATCTTTGCCAAGAAAACCCCCAATGGAATCATAAAGAGTCTGATATGACTGAATAACCACAAAAATATGCACTTAATACGCCCTAATAAATAACAAAATAAATGGATTCAGAGAAACCTGAGAACTCATATAAAATGATGCAGAGGGTATTCTGTAGTACCAAGATCATAGAAACACAGATTTAGAACTCAAAGGAACCTTACAAGATATCATGCCCAAATTGTGCTGACAAATGTTTAAAAACCAGCTCTCCTCCCAAAATATGTGAGCAGGACATACTTTTAAATTTAATCTGAATTATTAACATATTCTCTATCACTTTCTTAAGTCTAGATAATCAACAAGACATATCTAACAAGCCCTGATTTATAGCATTTGTACATTTCAAAAGTGTAATTGATCTCGTTGAAAATTTAACTACCTTCCCCCATTTTGGTGATGAGAAAACTGAGGCACAGAGAGTTTAAACGACTTGCCAGTAAGTCAACTAATAAGTTTTGGGGGGTATAATTTGAACCCAGGTACTCCTGACTCCAAATCCAATGCACCGTGTCATGCAGCTTTTCCTACCTTGTATACTCCATCCAAAGAAAGAACTGATAAATAGAAGTATGTATAAAATAATTTATATATATATATGTATATGTATATATATAAAACTATTTGTGTCTAATGGTGGCCATATCTGTGTGGCACAGATTTACAAATTAAAGAATTAAAGCAGAGGCATGTCAGGGTGAAAGTAGAAAGGAAATTTTATTGTGATCCCGTGGGAAAGGGCAACTCAGGCACCAAGAGCACCCCAAGGGTCCTCTTAGTGTCAGAGTGCACTGGACACAGAAAATTTGGGTGTTTATGTAGGTCCCTAACCGCAATTCCCCTTCCCAACCTCCTTCCTCTCAGCTTGAAGACACAAGTTTTGAGGGTACAATCTGGATACGATAAATCTACCCAGTGACAATGGCAAAGAACAAATGGTATGGTTATCTTTGACAAGCAGGCAACACACCATTCTTACATCTTAAGTGATAAAGCTACCTCAGTGACAATGACAATGAACAAACGGTTTGATTATCTGTGACAAGCAGAAGCCAGTTGTTGGTTACCTCATCTTCACATCTGTGGCAAACTAGCCTTTCCTACCGTTCTTGCCTCTGCAATGGATGCCGTCCATCACCCTTACATCTGTGACGGATATCCCCCAGCACCCTCACATTTGTCTCTCATCATTCTTACACCTAACTGGTCTTTCTGACCAGGTGTTACACGGCTACATTGCACCTGGCTTTCCAGCTTTTCATCCATTTCTCTTCTGGGAGTCCTATTTTTATTCTTGGGGGATCTTATGGTTACTAACCCATCTTCTCACGGTCACTAACTTGTCTTATAGAAGAACTTAGGTAGAAAGCTGAAGTTTAGATTTCATGAGAGGCCTTACTATCTTACTTATTCCTATTCATCCAATTTGTCCTTTTTATGAGAGGTCTTCACTTGTTCCACTCATATCTAAGGTAAGGAAGGGAGGAAAGAAGGGATAAAAAGAAATTTACATGATAATTTTGTTGTATATTTAAAAGGAATAGCAAGTTGTACATGGTAGATTTGCAGTTTCATGTGCAATTATTTTTTTATCATGCCGTTATGGAAATCTTTGTTTTATTCCATAAATGTAAAAAGAATCTTTTTTTAAAAAGAAAAAGAAAATAAATAAATAAAAAGCATTCTCACTCAGGCCCAGCTTCTTTCTGTTCTTAACTTTCATTTATAGCTATGTTTGACTAGCATTTTTGCTAGGGCAGAAGGTGAATTCAAACAGGTAGACTATATTGTATTATGTTCAGGGAGTTCTTTTTATTTTTCCCAACCCTCATTGCTTTTCAAGTCAATTCCTCCCTGAAATTCACCCAACAAACTAGTGGAACCCATGGGGATGAAGGAGTAGGTTTGGAGCTGAATTCATTCAATTTTCGTTTGTATGTGTCAGAACCTGTTATTTCATTGGCATGGCAAATACCTGCAGAGGAAATTCCCCCTGCCAATTTAAATTGGCTACTGCTCTCCAATTACATTCTTTGAGAATTGCCTGGGCACTTGGACATTAAGTGATTTACCCAATCACCCAGCCAGAAGGTGTCAGGGATAAGACTTGAACCTAGGTCTTCCTGATTCTTACAGCTGTTCTCTAGTCCTGAAACCAGACTGCTTTTCATGGCACTGGCACCCATGGGAATGGAGGAGTAAGCTGGGGCTGTATTCACTCAGCAACATTCAACAGACATCTATCATGCACCTCCTCTATGCAAAGGACGGTGACAGCAATCAGAAAGAAAGGGGAATGAAAAGTCTCTTGGCTGTTAAGGAGTTTGTGATCTAGTAGAGGGAAAATTAAGACCTGGACCCAATAACTGTAATACCAAGCAGAGTGTGACGGTTTTTGAGTGGTACCAGGTTAACTATTGTATATATGAATAGACCCAAAGGAAGAATAATAACGAAGCAGAAGCCTGGCCTCCCTACAAAGCTTCAAGGCCATTGAGGAGGCTAAAAAAGAATCAGGTGCAGCCTCTTAACAGCCTGGAGCTTTTGACTTTTAATCCAGACTCTGAGGGAAGCCTGTCTCCCATTCTGGCTGTGGCTCAAAGCAAGTCTCTGCCCGTCTCCCTCCTAGCATCCCTTTACATCACTGAGGTTTACATAAGGGTTAATTATTTTGTGTCTATAAAGTACTTTGAAGATGAAACACTAATGAATATTATCTCTGTTGCATACTGAGAGCTAATGGTGCCCAATTGAAGTTAACTAACTTGCTTGAGAGAAGTAACCTGAGTGACCAGGTCCCTGCAAAAGTCCCAGTGACCTTGGCTTGTCTACCTAGAAAAACAAATTTGTAGTGTGTTTCAAAAAAGGCACAACACTCTCCAAACACACACACACACACACACACACACACACACACAGTATAAGATACAGTGAGTCACAGGCAGCAGTCAAAGAAAAGGCTATTTTCCTTGAGAGTTAATGAAAGGAAAGCTGTGCTGATGCTGGTCTTTCAGGAAGGCAGTAATTTAGATTTTCTATCCTGTCATCAAACTGACCATCACTTTCAGTGTAGAGCAGTTTTTCAGTCTGTGTGCAGTAACTTTTTCCAGAAGCTAATTTAAATCTCCCTCTGTGATCCAAAGACCTCTTTCTTTGGGTCACCTCTTAGGACTCTTTCTTAGAAGATGTTACTGCTGCTCCTTAAAGCCAGGGGAGTCTTTTCCCTGATCACCAGGTTCCCAGAGGTACAGAACACACGACCCAAACCCTTTCATTGTACCTTGGCTAGTTTCGTGAATCATCTTGCCACATCTCTTGAGGCCTCTCCAGGTAACTGCTTATGATGTCTCAAATGGAAAGAAGATAGGAAATGAAGCTTGCTCTTCACTGTGGGGTCCTAGGTAGAAAAGGAACCCTCCTAGCTCATTCATTCAACAAACTCTTTGGCAGGGGTTGTTAACAACAAAACTTAAAATGAAGTTGGGGAGAATGGAAAAATAAATGTCTGGTAGATTCCTACATGGCTTAACAGACAGACAGACAGACAGACAGACACACACACACACACACACACACACATATCACATACATACTCACGGCTCCCCCTTTTAGATTTGGGGTTTTCCACATCAAGGCCAATTTAATTACACTAAAAATTGGCTTTTAAGATTAGGTCCACTTAGAGATTATTGAGTCAAACCCTCTCATTTTACACATAAAGAAACTGAGGCTGAGAGCTTAAGTGACTTTCCCAGGGGTCAATTAACAAGCATCTGAAGCAAAACTTGAACTCAAGTCTTCCTGCCTCCAAGCCCTGAATTCTATCCAGGGAAACTCCTGTATTAAGGATCCAGGAGTTCTAGAGACTAGTCTCAGTTATGCAACTCTGTGACCTTGGGAAAGCTTGTTTAACTGCTTCATTTTCCTATGACCCAAAGAAAAGGCTTGGACTAGATAACCTTTAAGTCCTTTCCATCTTTAAATCTGTAATCCCATGAATATCTTAATTTTTGTAAAATATTGTAACTGGAACATAGAAGGTACAGATTGCTGTTTTCTTAACTAAACTTTGGTTTTCTTTTTCAAAAAAAAAGATTAGGTCCAACTAATTAAAAGAGTAGAAGTGATCTACATTCAAGAAAGATCTGCAACTCAACTAGTTTTGTTAACTAACCACTTTGTAAATGTGGCTCGACTTTTAAAACCATTAAAATCTGAAAAGCCTCTTTCATAAGTGAACAATCTAATTTGGAGTTAAGATCTCTGTCTTGGGTCTTAAGCATGGGAGAAGCTGAATTCTGTGGCATATGCTGCTCATCTTATTCATCTGAAACTCCTATCTTCTCTGTCTTCATTCTAAGGGTGCAGATACATGTTGAGAGCTGCTCATAAATCTCACTGGCTTATCTGCCCCTACCTAGGGAAAACTTGGGGATATCAGTACCTGGCACTTCCCACAGGGTGGCCATCAGCTCACTACTCATACTAATTAACCCAGCTCATCTGCTCCTGCCCAAGTAGTATTTGGGGATGTTAACATATGGCACTTCCCCCAAAGGGTAGCCATATGTTCCCCAAATGTGAGCACTCCAACTCACATGGAATCAAACAGAATAGGTTTTGTTTAGCAGTATAAAGAACACAGAAAGCACTTATAGTCAAGCCCACAAAATAGTTTATCTGCATTTCCTTTATAGTGGGCTTCCACCTTTTCACAGGGACTACAGAGCTTTCTAAATTTGTGCTATTCTGGGACCTCTGCCCCCAAAAGGAAAGAACTCAAGAGCCAGCTCTAAAGCTATAAGCCTATGAAGAAATCAAAAAATACCTTGCCTTTCAGAGGGCCAACCTTCTCCAGGGTAGTACACAGCCCCATAACTTAGAGTTCTGCTCTAGCTGGGGATCCAGTAAAAGGCACAGAGTCTGAGACGGGCTCTCCTCTTCCCCTCACAGTTCCATTGCTCCAGCATTCTGACCTCTCACTACATCTCATCAAAACTCAATGTCAAGTGCTGCTATCATCTCTTCCTAGAATGGGTGGAGGGCTGTCTCAAGAGCTATTCAGCTCTTCTTTCTCAAATGCCCGCTTGAATGATTCCCACTGGGTCAGTATCTCCCATCAATGATACCCAAATCCCTTGGCCCTTCCCAGTTCCCATGTTGTTTTGTTGAAGCTTGGATAGGTCATGCAACTTCTGCTACACATTTATTCAAAAAGTGTTTCTTTTTTTAATCCAATGAAATGTTTCCAATTATGTGTAAAAACAAATTTAAGCATTCATTTTTTAAAAATTTTGAGTTCTGAATTCTCTCCCTCTCTCCCTTGCCTTCTCCCTCATTGAGAAGGCAAGCAACTTGATATATGTTATACATGTGCGGTCATGTAAAACATTTCCATATTAGTCATGTTGTGAAAGAAAACACAGACCCAAAAAACCCCCAAGAAAAATAAAGAAAAAAATTTTAAGTATGCTTTGATCTGCATTCAGACTCCATCAGTTCTTTTTCTGGAGGTTTTGTTGCTTCCCTTCTTCTTGGATCATCTTCCATCATAAGTCCTTCAGAATTGTCTTAGATCATTGTATTGCTGAGAAGAGCTAAGTCTTTCACAGTTGATTATTGTACAATACTTGTTATTGTGTACACTGTTCTCCTGGTTCTTCTCACTTCACTTTGCATCAGTCGATGTAAGTCTTTCCAGGTGTCAAAAAAATATTTCTAATCTGGGGCCGCTAGGTGGCGCAGTGAGTAGAGCACCCGGGACCTGAGTTAAAATGTGATCTCAGACACTTGACACACTTATTAGCTGTGTGATCTTGGGCAAGTCACTTAACCCCAACTGCCCTGCCTTCCCTCCCCCCCAAAAAAAATATTTCCAATCCTCATCCACTATGTGCTACACAGGATTTGACATCAGGGGACTTACAGGGATCTACACACAAGCTTTGTTACCTACTACCTGTCTAACCTTGAGTAAATCATTTAACTTATCTAAGTGTCAGTTTCCTCATTTTTAAAATGAAGGGATTAGATGATCTCTGATGTCCCTTCTCACCCTACAACTGTGATTTACATCACAAATCTGTGGTCCTGTGGTATTATGGAAGGAGAAGTCACAGACCAATATAAGCTCCTTTATAGTACTGCTGAGGAGGCAAGAATCTGAAATATGAAACAACTCAAGTTTAAATCTAAAGCAATAAATGCAGGGTATCCCAAAAGTCTTAGTGCAATTTTTAGCTATTAAAATTTTAAAATGCACTAACTCATTTTCATCCTGTTACCTGCCCTTGCTTCTACATGCCTTTTAAAAATGAAAGTCATTCAGTATCTCCGTATATGTGAGGTAGAGAGGTCATGGAACTGTCCCCCAGCTCTCTCCAGGATCTCTCTTCCCAGGCCAGGGCTGGCTGTCTCACCTCCATGAATCCATGCTGTCAGGTTGAGGTGGTTCCTCAAAGAAGAATCATGTTACTACAACTCAGTCTCAAAGACTTAGGGTAACTCCTGGTAAAGAGGAAAAAAGGGGAAACACTTTCTCACTCCCTGCCACTTTGTATTTCCCCCAGTGTCTGCATACAGTCGGAGCTAAATCAATAAATCTATGAACAAGAGTAGAGAGCCGGAGCTGACACTTGGGGATGATTATCTTATCTAAGTTGTGGGTGGTAATATTCTAGTTTGTGTAAAATGAATGCAAGAAAATAAGAAATCATTTCAATTTTGGAAATTTTTAAAATTAGCCCTGCTAGCCATTTTGTTAAGCTAGAACTGCCAGAGACTTGTCTGAGACCATTTTATACAAGTACAATTTCATGAAGATTGATGGGATAACTTCTAGCTACATTATCTTGGGTTTGAGTTATGAATTCATTAAAATGGGAGACTGTAAAGTGACTTTAAGACAGGATCTTAAAACTACAAAGGCAAGTTAATAACTAATAGAAATGTAAATATATCATCAAAATGTTACATTTATTTTAGAAATTTAGAGGCAATGCAGGTCTTGATAGAGTGCTGGTCTTGAAGTCTGGGTTCAAATCTTACCTCTGACAATTACTAATTCTGTGACCCTGGACCGGTAGCCTAGGATTTCTCTACTAAGACAAAAATGGTAGGAAATTTTTTGTTTTGCCATGTTTTAAAATTTTTTTATCAATGCCTTTTGGGGTTTTTTTTTATATCACCATAATTTTCCCCAGTATCTCTTCTCCTCTTCCTCCCAGAAAGTTGTCCTATATTTTTAATGGCATTTTTTTAAAGACAGAAGAGAGAGAAAAGGAAAATTATCAGTACAACTGATTAAAATATCAGAAAAAATCTAAAAATATATTCAGTGTACATTTGTACACCTCCCACCTCTGCAAAGGATGGGCGAGGGGTGTTTTCTCATATCTCTTCTATCGAGCCATGTTTGTCCATTATAATTTTACAATTTATTTATTTTTGTTGTTGTTCTTTATGTTTATATTGTTGCATCATATATAATGTATTCTTGGCCCTGCTTACTTTACACAGCATCCATTCTTTCTATGCTTCTCAGGATTCATTTCATTCATCATTGATTGCAAGACAGTAATAGTCCATTCCATTCACGTCCTACCATCTCTTTAACCATTTCCCAATCAAAGGGCATCTGCTTTGCTTCCGATTCTTTGCTATCCCACAAAGAATGCTGCCATAAATATTCTGATGTACATGAGGACTTTCTTCTTATCAATGACCTCTTTAGGAATCTCTGGGTGAAAGGAGCAAACTTTTTTAGTCGTTTTATTCACATGATACCAGATTGCTTTCAAAATGCTTACACTAATTCAAAACTCCACCAACAATGCACTGGAGTACCAATCTTCCCACAAACCCTCCAACATTGACTGTTCCCATGTTTTGTAATCTTTGCTAACATGTAGTGTAAGAGGTGAAACTTCAGGGTGGTTTTTATTTCCATTTCTCTTATTATTTGTGATTTGGAACATTCTTTCATATGGTTGTTGTTGCTGTTTGGTCATTTCAGTCATGTCCAACTCTTTGTGAGTTTTCTTGGCAAAGATACTAGAATGGTTCACCATTCCCTTCTCCAGCTCGTTTTACAGATGAGGAACTGAGGCACACAGGGTTAAGTGACTTGCCTGGGATCACACAGCTGGTAAGTGTCTGAGGCCAGATTTGAACTCATGAAGGTGAGTCGTCTTGACTCCTGGCCAGCCCAGCACTCTAAAAACTGTGCCACCTGGCTGCCCTCATATAGCTGTTAATAGCTTGAAGTTCTTCTTTTGAGAACTATTTGTTCATATTCTTTAACCACTTATCTATTGAGAAATGACTTCTAGTTTTATGTCTCTGTTAACGATTTACGTATCCTGGATGCCAAATTCATTTTAGAAAAATTTGATACAAAGATTTTTTTCTGATAAAGATCTTTTGATGGAAGAGATTCCCACATCAGAGTAAAACAATTGCAAACCACTTTCTAAAGAAATCGCAAGTTATTTTTTTCAGAAACATATACAAAAATGGCGCCACACTTCATATTACAGAAACCAAGTACTACCCATTCACACACAGTAACAAATATATGTAATTCTATAATCATCGACCATCATCAGATTGACAAAAACCAAAAATATGCTCATATTTAATCTCACATATGTTATAAATTAGTGAAGCCAAGGGAAAAAATAAAAGCTCACTTTAGTTATTGGTTCTCAGTCCTACATGGGGCTAGAAGGTAGGGAGATAAAAGGGAAGGTTTTTAACATCTTCATAAGAAAAGTCTACAGATTTCAGCTGAGAAGCATGGGCCTCATTTTATTTCTCTTAGTTATCTTCTGAATTAAATGAAGAAAACTAAATCCATACGGTTGCCATGAGTGTCTCTGTCTTTTCGCTAGGGGAAGACTAGCAGTTAAAATTAAATATGGCGACATTAAAAATATTTTAACAGATTCTATTACTCACAACTTCAATATTGAATCTTTTTAGGGTTGATGATTTTTACCATGCATTTTTTTTTACATTTTATTTATTTCCTACAATAGTTACTGCTTAGAAAATAGGATTTTCTAGTCTTCTGGGAAAATGAGAACTATTAGAAGTATTCCCTCATCTACAAAAAGGGGAGGGGAGGAAATTAACTCTAAAATGCCTTCTAATTCAAGTACCATCTTCTGCATGAAAACTTTCCTGTTTCCCCAAATGCTAATGCCCTCCCTACCTTGTATTTAACTAGTCGGTAGATATTTGTGTTTATTTGTTTTATATATACATTCACACATATATATGTTATGTACATAAAATACACATGTGCATATACATTTGTACACCTGTATGTGTCTATATGTTTGTGTGTATACATGCATGTGTATGGATAAAGACTGTACATGTTCGTCTACCCCCATAAGAATGTAAACTCCCTGGCAAGTAAAGGTTGTTTATATTCCATTTATGCCAGTGCCTGGCAATAGTTGGCACTTAATAAATGTTTAATGATTGATTGATAAGAAATAATCCTTGTAAAAAAAGGAGATGTGTAAAGGAGTTGGTCCTTGAAAGCCCAAGGACTGAATCATAGACAGGATGCTGAAAACCAGGTGTTAAACTAATTGTAAAGATAGAGCCAGCAATCCTTTTATATGGCATGAACAGAGATCTTGAGTGAATTGCAAAAGGAGTAATAGGATAGGATGAACAATGATGGGCCGCTCTCTGGAGTTAACTTGAGAGGTCACCAAAGTGGAAGACAACCAGATGGTGGGGGGAGAGGGGGGGAAACAGTGCTTGAACCTAGGAAATAGAAGCAAATCTCTCTGGCTACCTCCAAAAATAATTTTCCTAAACATTTTCTAGTAAGAGTTGGAGTAGAAAGAAGACAGTAGCAAGTAGAGGACCCAGATTTTTAATCACAAGGGTTCTCATTTTTTTTTCCCCAAGTGCTCTTACAATATGCAACCAAGTTTTCAGTAGTCTATTTTAATACCTGCATTGTACTGGGAATCAAAATGGGCTCCTAACACTCAGTTCAACCAAGTGCCTTTGAAGAGTTTGGCCTTTGTTTCCTTGATTAGATTGGGAGTCCTTGGTGACCTCCTTGCCTCAGGGGAGGGCCTAATTTACATGGGTTTGAGTGGCATGTTTGGGACATCAGAGGCTTTTAGACCACATGGGTTTAAGTTGCCTCTTTGTGACGATTTTAGGTCACATGGATGAGTCGCATGTGTGATTCACCCGTGACCCTGAAAAAGATATAAAACCAGGAGTTGGCTTTCTCTTTCTCACAGGTCTTACCCCCAGCCAGGGTGGCCCATGTGACTGTAGTAGGAAGGCCGAATTTATAATCTCAAATATAATCATGTATATGTTTGAATGGTCTGAAATCGCAAGGTATGAGAGATTCTCTAAGGAGAAAACAACAAGAAATTTATTTAGGCCCCACCGCAGCAAAAACTTGAACCAGCCTCCCCATTCCAACATCTTGACAAAAAGACTCCAGGCCCAGAAAGCCCATTTCACAAGGGCAACCAGGAGGCCACAGA
>CM053627.1:76578159-76655859 GCA_028646595.1 Phalanger gymnotis
CACTCAAAAGAAACAAAAGCCATGCTAATGAGACAATTTTGCTTAACAACACAGTGACTCTGGGCCAGCCCTTGTTATGAGCTCCCAGGTTGAACTTAGATGTTGGTAACTATGAATTGTATTTGGTCTGTCTGTCGATGTTTGTAATTTGTTTGTATTTGCTCTGAAGTTCAGGGTGTTGGCTTTTCGCCCTGAACTAAGTGAATGGTATTTGTATGCTGGATTAAAGTGAGATTGTCAACCCCTTAACGTTGCTTTCCTTAGTATAGCAGATCGAAAGAACCTGGGCTTTGGCAGCATTCTTGTTGTTGGGCTTGTATTGGTCTTTCACCCCCCAACAACAGCTACTAGCTGGACTGTTGAAACACATATACAGACTCCACTTTTACCTCCTGCATAAATAAGCTCTAAGCAGAGGTTCCTAACATGGGGTTCTGTGAACCTGTCATTTTTAATATCTGAAAATTGGATTTCAGTATATTTGGTTTCCTTTGTAATCCTATGTATTTATTTTATGCATTTAAAAGCATTATTTTGAGCAAGGATCCATAGACTTCACCAGATGTCAAAGGAGTTCCACAACACAAAAATGATTAAAAATTCCCACTCTAGTGTTTTGGGGGGTTTTCTTCCTCCACCTTCCAGGTTAATTCCCTTGCTGGTCCTGGGATTCTCCCCAGTGAATAACTAGAGGAGACTAGGCATTCTTTAAACAGTCTTTGGGGAAGCAAGTACTTTTAGGTTTCTAGTCTGCATGTGAAAGAAAAATCACTGGACTAGAAGAAAATTAAATAGAGTGGGAATGAAAGAACTGAACCTTGGGAGCTAAGGAGAAGAAAATAGTAAGAAGGAAGGATGGAAGGAGAAAGAGAGGGAAAAAGAAAGAAAAGAAAGAAAGAAAGAAAGAAAGAAAGAAAGAAAGAAAGAAAGAAAGAAAGAAAGAAAGAAAGGAAGGAAGGAAGGAAGGAAGGAAGGAAGGAAGGAAGGAAGGAAGGAAGGAAGGAAGGAAGGAAGGAAGGAAGGAAGGAAGGAAGGAAGGAAGGAAGGAAGACCTGAATGCAGGGAACTTGAGAATAATGATGGGCTGGGGCAAACAAGAAGGCTTTCAGAGGAAGGAGCACAATTCATCATCTCAAACCAAGGAAGCGAGAGAATGTCATTTAAAAGGGAGAGCTCATGTGTAAAAAGCTGCTTCTTCCACCTCCTGTGGAGAGAATGAGGTTACTGGGAAAGAAGCTGAGTGAAAATGAGAAATGGGATCTGATTGAAATCTGGACAGCAGCTGTGTATGCTTTTGGAATGCGCCAACTGTTCCATGCTCCTGCATCTCTTTGTATCTTAAACTATTACTTTTTTGTTGTTGTTAGGAAAATGAGCTAGGTCCTCCCCTTTGCTTGCCATGGCTATTTTCTTAGTCTCTAAGTGGCAAAAATTTATATTCACCTGGAGGGGGAAATGACAAACCAGAGATCATTTGAACCTGAGATCCACTATACCCAAATGGAACTTGCCTTTAGCTATGACTGCTAGGTGGTCCAGGGAAAATTTGGAGTTAGAAAGACCTGAGTTCAAATTCTTCCTGAGACACATTAGCTGTTTGTCCCTGGGGAAATCAATTAACCTTTGTCAGCCTCATTTTCTTCATCTTTAAAATGGGGAAAATAATAGCACCTACTCCCCAAGGTTGTTATGAAAATACTATTGGTAAAGTCTTTTGTAAACCTTAAAGTTCCATATAAATGTTATTAGTATTACTAATTATTATTCAGTAGGGCTCTGTGTATACAGGCTAAAATAATCTCCCACCTCGCTCTGTAATTTGCTCCTCTCTTTTTCATTCCAAAGTACAACCAACCAGGAAAGTTGCCTGATTTGATTTCTTACTACAGACATACCTCAGAGATATTGCTGGTTCGGTTCCAGACTACTGCAATAAAGTAAATATTACAATAAAGCAAATCACATGAATTTTTTTGGTTTCCCAGTGAATATAAAAGTTATGTTCACACTATACTGTAATTTATCAAGTGTGCAATAGCATTATGTCTAAAAATGTACATACCTTAATTAAAAAATACTTTATTGCTAAAAAGTGCTAACCATCATCTGAGCCTTCTGTGGATTGTAATCTTTTTGTTGGTGGAGGGTCCTGCCTGGATATTGATGACTGCGGACTGATGAAAGTGGTAGGATGGTGAAGGTTGAGGTGGCTGTGGCGATTTCTTAACATAAGACAACAATGAAGTTTTCCCCATCTATTGACTCTCCCTTTCACTTGAACTCTTAGATGCCATTGTAGGTTTATTAATTGGCCTACTTTCCATATTGCTGTGTCTCAGGGAATAGGGAGACCCCAGAAGAGGGAGAGAGTCGGGGAATGGCAGGTTGGTAGAACAGTCAGAACACACACAGTATTTATTGATTAAGTTTGCCGTCTTGTGTGGGCCAATTCCTGGAACCCCAAAACAATTATAATAACAACATCAAAGGTAACTGATGGCAGAACACCATAACAAATACAGTAATGATGAAAAGGTTTGAAATATTGTGAGGATTACCAAAATGTGATACCGAGGCATGGTGTGAGCACAGGCTGTTGGAAAAAAAAATGGCCCCAATAGACTTTAACCCAGGGTTGCCATAAACCTTCAATTTCTGAAAAACAAACAAACAAACAAAAAAACCACATAGTATCTGCAAAGAGCGATAAAGTGAAGCACAATAAAAGGGTATGCCTGTATGACTTCCTTTCAATCCGAAATCACTTTTACCTTGTATTTTCTTCTCCTAATACCCACTCAGGGATCTCCATCTGTTACCCATCCTGTCGTCATTGGCTGCTGGGGGACACAGGAGACCTGAGAAAACAAAGTGGATGTTTTGGATGTTTGGGGTAGGGGGTGGGATGGTCTTTCACTCAAAGAGAAGAGGGACAGGAGCTCATTTTCTGTCTAGGTAACTGGCCTATTCAGCACCTGGCAATTTCTGTCTCAGTCCCTCAGCCCTTATTAGGGTCATCCACAAATGTAAACTGCAAGAGTTCCAATGTTCTCAGGATACAAAGTGTCAAGAGGTCATCTCATGCCAGAGCTTCAGTGTGGTTTGGCAAAGGGGATTCTTTCTGTGGTGTGCTTTTCCTTTTCTAGCTTCCACCTTCTCTCCCCACCCCACCCCCCAAGATTCTTCTAGGATGATCAAAAATCAAAACAGACCCTAAAACCTGGGAATCTGGGCAGAATCATCCGTCCAGAAGTTCATTTCCTTCCCCCAAGTCTCCTCTCAATCTGATTGTAGCCAAAGGCAGGTGTGTGCATATGTGTGTATGTAAATGTACAGATGTGCGTGTTTGTGTATACACGGTGTGTACATACAGATACACTGAGCATGTATACATATACAGTGTTCCAAAAGTCTTAATGCAGTTTTAAGCAAGGTGGCTCAGTGGGTAGAGTGTTGGTCCTGGAGTCAGGAGGACCTAACTTCACATCTGACTTCACACATTTACTAGCAGGGTGACCCTAGGCAAGTCACTTAACTTCTCTGCCTCAGTTTCCTCATCTGTAAAAGAGGATGAGAATAGTGCCAGCTCCTAGGGTTGTTGTGAGGACTGAATGAGATGATAATTGTAAAGCACTTAGCACAGTGCGTTATATGTAGTAGGCACTATATAAATGTTAGTTATTATTAAGTATATATTCACACGAATGTGTGTATATGCACATGTTCGTGCATATATGTATTTGTGCATATACATGCGTGTGTGTGTTACAGGGGGTCACCTTTTCCCCAACTCTTCCTTGGAAATAGACCTAATAGATCTGATATGATCTGCAAGTGAAAACAGAAAAATCCCTTTTAAAAGGCTCACTGAGCCAGGAGCATTTCCTGCTTAGTGGCCAATAAAGGGATTGTTTTGTCATCCCTAAAGTCCGAGTCATTCACCAAAGTCTAAAAGCAGGCAGGGCGGCTCTGTGCATGCTCCAAGATACCCAAGGCAGCTGGGTGGTATAGTGGATAGAGCCCGGGCCTGGAGTCAGCAAGACTTGAGTTCAAATCTAGCCCCAGATACTCATTAGCTATGTGAGCCTGGGCAAGTCACCTAACCTGTTTCCTCAACTGTGAAATGGGAATAATGATAACCTCAAGGAGTTATTGTGAGGGTCAAATGAGATAATAACTATCAAGCACATAGCACAGTGCCTGGCACACAGTAGGTGCTACATAATCTGGCTATTATTGCTATTATTAATTTCACATGCATATAAATATATCATTTATTAAATACATTCAGCATGCTGAAGACTAATAATTTCTAAATAATCAGTCTTTTCAGCTCACTCATGTTTTAATATTCACCTTAAATTATTTTATAGGTAAATAAGAAATTATTTTATGGGTAAAGGAACTTACATTTGGAAGATAACTGGCCTTAAAGTGAAGTCCTTTGCAAGTTATAAGAAAGATTTTTTTTAAAAAAATCTTTGCATCTTAGAGTTGGAAATCTCAGAAATTTTCTATTCCAACCTCCAATTCCATATAAAAATCACCTCTGTAACATCCCTAGAGGAATGTCAGCTAGCCACTACGTGAATATCTTCAATGATTGAAAGCTTACTTTATTTAGAAAAGTAGCATATTCCCCTTTGGAATAGTTTGTTAGCAAAGTCTTCTTATAGTAAGCCAAAAATGTCAAGTTCTAGTCCAACACCTCATTATGGAGTATAGATGATCCCGGGTTCATAGTACCATAGAACACAAATCATTGGTTATTTTCTTCTTATTTTACAGATGAGAAAACTGAGACCAAGAGAATATAAGTGACTTTCCCAAGGTCACATAGCTAGTAATTTTCTGAGGTTCTTGAAGGCTTTACTGGTAGAAGTCCTACCAAAATCCACCATGTTGGAAAGGTTTTGAGTGTGGCTAACTGATACAAAGGTATAAAAAGGAATGAAAATGAGAAAAAAAATACATGATGAGTAATGAAAACAACGAGCCTGACCTACTTAAACAAGTTATTGATGTCAAAAATGGAAAGTGGATGGAAGAAAGGCCATCCGCATTAATTATAACAACATCTTACAGATTAACCAATGTAAATAAATTGCTTTAACAAGGAGAGGGAGAACAAAAGAAGCCAAAAACCACTTTAGTCAGCAAGCGCTTGATTGACTTGCCAAATGGAGTGAGAAGGCAGCCAAGGGCAATACTCAAAATATAAACTCATATCTTACAGAGAAAGATTATAGAACCTCATAAGCAGTACTCACTCATAACATGATGAGATGCAATGCTGGGAAAGGAAAATTTAAAGAAGTCTTGACAAAGAGACTCGGCTAAGCAAGGTCATCCTGAGAACATTTAAGAATGATAATAGGAGGATAGCAAACAAAAGATAGAAAAGGTATTGGATGGGAGTGATATTTTCACCCTAAAGGACAGTGGAGGTCGCCATGTTGAGCCTCCAAAGACCATTATCCCAAATGTGCTTATAAAGGAAATGGAAGTGGTGATGAAAAAAGAGCAGCTAGACTCCATACGCAGAGTAAAAAGTATCCACAGCAGTCGACATAAAGGCAATACAATGGTTAGGGTGTTGAGAGTTTAATTCTCAGGGTGGCTAAAGGAAAGAAAGATTAAAAAAAAAGGCATAGGGTAAAAAATCTTTGATCTAATTACTACCCTCAAAAAAGCTGATTAAAAAGAGCATCCATGATCATTAACCTACATGCCTACATTCCCATCTTTATAAAAACTTTTAAGAATAATATTCCGTACACCAAGTTGATGAAGGCATTGGAAGCAGATGGGAAGGCTTCAGAAGCAAAGTGATATTCTTTAGTAACTTTACCATCACACAATTTGCTGGTAAATACAGAGAATACAAGACCCCACTGTGCTCACTGACGATCAAAAATCAACAGATTTAATTGAGCAAAACAGTACCATAAATGCTACCTCCAATAAGATGTCTAGCATGTGTCAACTGGATAGAACCAGCCCCTAACCTGTGGGTACCTGGAGCTGAACAGAGCAGGCTAGAGACAGGAGAGAAAAGAATCAAACAGATATTTAATTTCAAAGTGAGGGAAACAGCTTGCAAGCAAGGACACATGTGCTGGAGTACTACTCCTAGTGGGGGGACCCATTTTAGTGTAGGCAGATCTCAATACTTATACCTATGGCTGCACAGTGAGTTGTAGCCCTGACAATGAGGGGTAACAGCAATAACGAGACAAGTTTGATTCACAGCGAGACTTCGTGAGTGGAACGTGGGTACTTGACTGAGTTTGTCCAGTGCTTGTCCAAGCACAGAGAACAGTAGGTACTGGCCAATTTTATGATTTTGCCAGAGGGTGAGATCATCCAGAGGGTGAGTGCAAAGGACTATGGTTATGCCAAGCTCAGGGCACGGCTTACTTGCTGGGCCTTATAAGGCTCTGGGAAACAGGGTGTCTCCTAATATCTTGACAAACGTATATATCAAAATCATGTATGATCCCTTGAAAGCTGTAACAATGGATACAATCATCTTCAATAATGTTAATATCAATCAAGGAATAAGACAGGGAGATAGATGCTCACCAAAATCATTTACCACTGCCATCCAGAAATTCAGCAGGGCCTAAAATGAGAAGATGAATATCTATAGAAAATAAAACCTTCCAGATATTCCTACTTGTGGGTGGCATTGTACTTGTTACATCAAGTCCTAAAAATTGCAGATCCTCCTAAATGAGGTCCATAATTGCTCTAAAAGAGTTTTATTTATAAATGGGCAAAGGATATGAACAGGTAATTTTCAGAGAAAGAAATTAAAGCTATCTATAGTGATATGAAAAAATGCTCTAAATCACTACTGATTAGAGAAATGCAAATCAAAACAACTCTAAGGTACCACATCACACCTATCAGATTGGCTAACATGACAAAACAGGAAAATGATAAATGTTGGAGAAGATGTGGGAAGGGTAGAACACTAATTCATTATTGGTGGAGCTGTGAGCTGATCCAACCATTCTGGATAGCAATTTGGAACTATGCCTAAAGGGCTATAAAAATGTGCATACCCTTTGACCCAGCAATACCACTTGTAGGGTGGTATCTCAAAGAGATCATAAAAATGGGAAAAGGACCCACATGTACAAAAATACTTATAGCAGCTCTTTTTGTGGTGGCCAAGAACTGGAAATCAAGGGGATGTCCATCAATTGGGGAATGGCTGAACAAGTTGTGGTATATGAATGTAATGGAATACTATTGTGCTGTAAGAAATGACGAACACGTGGACTTTAGAAAAACCTGGGAAGACTTATATGAACTGATACTGAGTGAAGTGAGCAGAACCAGGAGAACACTGTACACAGTAATAGCCACAGTGAGGGAGGACTGATTTTGATAGACTTAGCCCTTCTCAGCAATGCAAGGACCTAAAACTTTTCTAAAGGGCTCATGATGGAAAAGGCCATCCACATCCAGAGAAAGAACTATGGAGTCAGAATGCAGACTGAGGTAGACTCTTTTCTCTTTTGTTTTGTTTTCTTTCTCATGGTTTCTCCTATTTGTTATAATTCTTCTATGCAACATGACTAATATGAAAATGTGTTTAATAGGGATGTATCTGTAGAGTCCATATCAGACTGCATGCCATTTTGGGGAGGAAGCCGAGAGGGAGGGGGAGAAAATTTAAAACTTATGGAGGTGAATGTTGAATACTGAAAATAAATAAATTAAATATTTTTTAAAAGTTTTATTTAAATAAGCAAACAGGAAAAAACAAGTGGTCAAAGAATGTCCATCATCCAGACTGTGATTTATATCTGGAAGGTCAATATTTAGCATTCATCCCTCAGTATAGACATCTTGAAGGAGGTAGTTCTATGAAACGGCTTTTGAGAAATCACAGAATTTAATGACCCCAAGATTCTCCCTGAAACAAAGATCTAGCTTTGTAATACTAGTATTTTTCCAGGGTAGAGACAGTGTGATGCAGAGTCAAGAAGAGGTAGGTTCAAGTCCACCACATCCACCCAATGTGCTACCTAGACTTAGCTTCTCAAAGCCCCAGGCAGCCCTCTAAAGCTGTGAGTACAGAAGAGTTTCTGATCTGCATTAGTGAGAGTTTCCTTGCTGGAAGTTCTCAATACAGATGAAATCGCAGATCTGACCCCCAAAAAAATTTTGCCCAAGATCTTGCCTTTCATAACTTCAAATCATATTAATTTAGTTCTTCCCTCCAGAGTTACACAAAATGCCTAGTTTCTCTTCCACATGACAGCCTTTAAATATTTAAAAGCAGTGATCATATTCCCACCTGAATCTTCTCCAGGCAAACTTTAGTCTTACACTTCTATTGGCTTTAGCTTCACAGTAAGGGAAAACATGAAGTCAAAATTAATCCAGTGAGGTGGAAATGAGTCTGAACTGTCTAAACAATATGACTTCACAGAGAGGGATTTTTTTTTTCTCCGCCAATAGTATCCCTTACAATACAATGCCTGGAATAAGCAGAGAGGGAGAGGGAAAGAGAGAGAGAGGGAGGGATATAGGGAAAGAGGGGAAAGGGGGAGGGAGGGAGGGAGAGAGAGAGAGAGAGAGAGAGAGAGAGAGAGAGAGAGAATGAGAAAGAGAGGGAGAGAGAACGAATGAGAGAGAGAGAGAGAGAGAGAGAGAGAGAGAGAGAGAGAGAGAGAGAATGAATGAGAGAGAGTCGGGGTGTTTGGTCTTAGTTTCCACTGAAGATTACTGTCAGCTTAGGAGGAAGATGAACCAAGACCCTCTAAGAAACCTGAATTGGCTTCACATGCTTAGTTTGAGTTAGCCATTTTTCACGATAATAGTATATAGGTATTGGGGTCAAAAAGAGGAATTGGTGGTCCCTGCAGTTATTACTTTCACCTAGAAGCAGTCAGAGAAGAATGTTGGGTTTTTGTTGTTTTTTTTTTCTCATAAGTAACCCTTCCATTTATTCTAAACTGTGTTTTCCTGTAGGCCTCCCAGCTAAACATTACATAAGCCAAACATGACTTAACTTGTGAGATGTAATGAGATCACATCATAAGAAGATATACTTGTAAGTAGTGTAATTACTATGTATTTTTTCTATTTTCTTTTACTGAACTGCACCTTGCTCTAGTCTGTATTAGAGAATATATTTCTCTCCTTTCCACCCAAATTCCCCATGCATATTTTTAAAATATTGGTGCTATGGTAATCCTCAGTTACCTCAGGCCTTAGACTACTGTTAATGCTGTCAACCAGTAGTGGAGATTCCAAGAAGGAAAAAGACTAAGGAACAATTTTTCTTGTGCAGCTTAGCTGGATTGGGGCCAGGACACACAGCGCATGTGTATACAAGTGTTAATTGAAGGAAGCAGGGTAGCAGGGAGCTAGGGACATGGTATTGTGACACCATACAGAAAAGGATTACCCAAAGCAGCTCCCAAGGTGAGAAAGAACACATACAGGAGTTGCTCCAAAGTTACAAAGGAAATCAACAGCTCTCTACTTTCACCCTTTCTTCTCAGGGCCAGCCCACTATGACTACCACAGCTCTAATTTAAAGCCCATTGTCTGACTTCTAACTTTAAAATGAGCCCCAGGGGCTTTCCATTCCCTGACCTGTTCACTAGTAACTCTTAAATTTTAATCATGACGATAATTATTATTAAATCTTCTCCCTCCATGTTTTTCTTTCGCTTTCTTTGTTGAATCTTTATAAATCATGTATTGTTTCTGTGTAGTACCTGAATGAGTGCTCCTCTATTGACTTGAACTAAATAGTCCTTCCAAGAACGAGGAGTCTTCCTCCAAGCCCCTCTGTCCCTGAATTTCTCCAGCACTGAATTTCTTGTTGGCATCAGTGTCTCTGTTTCTTTATATTCATTGCTGGAGAATTCTGGGTTTTCTCCCTGCCATCCTTAAGGATTCTCTCCTTTAGATCTCTCCCCTGCCCTGGTTATCTTTTTCCCGGACTACCCTAACCATGCCCTTCAATGGCCTCCCGGTTTTCTGTCCCTTCTCTCTCTCTTCTTGCTAACCATTCTGCAGCTGGATCCATATTTGTCACTCATCCTTTAAGGAGGGCAGCTCCCTTCCTTGAAATTCACAACTTGCTTTTCATATCCTTCATATTCTCTTATGATTTCTTTGAACCCCTTCGCCCCACCACTAAAAGAAAAAAAAATTTACTCATGATTATATCATCTCCTATCTTCTTTCCTGCTCATTCTCTGAGGTCCAGTCAAATACTTAAATTTATGCTTAAATTAAATACTTGAATTCTTAGCTTTCTACAGATACCTCTTTTTTCTCAATATAATAATATTAAAATAATAATATAATAGTTAAAACATAACATTAGAATAATAATTTTAAAATAATATTAATAGCTGATGTATATATAGAAACTAGGATTTACAATCAACAATCAGTTGGTTAGAACTTATTAAGCCCCTATTATGTACCAGGTACTGTGCTAGACATTAAAGATACAAATACAAAAACAAAACAGTCTCTGCCCTCAAGAAGCTTACTTCCTATTAGGAAAAACAACACACATAGAAGTCAATAGAAAGCACATGCAAGATAAATTCAAAGTTAATTCAGGGGACGCTAGTGGTGGGGAGATGGTGGCTCAAGAAAAGCCTCACACAGGAAACAGCGCTTACACTAAGCTATGAAGGGAGCTAGGGAATCTCTGAGGTAGAAGTGAGGAGGACGTGTTCCAAGAGGAGGAGACAGCCTATGCAAAGGCATAAATGTCAGGCATGATGAAAAACGAGTGGCTCAGTGTGGCCGGAAAGGGAGATTACATGAAGGGGAGTAATGGATAAGAATCCTAGAAAAGTTAAGTGGGAACTAGATTGTAAAGGGTTTTCAGTGCCAAAGAGAGGAATCTGCATTTTATACAAAGGACAGTAAGGACCCACTGGTATCATCTGAGCAGGACAGTGACGTGGGCCAGTCCTGTGCCTTCACAACATTATATTGGCAGTGGCGTGGAATATGGAATGGACAAGGAAAAGACTGAACAAGAAGACCAATTAATTAGGAGGTTATTGTGATAGTCTGGGTGATGAGGGACTGAACTGTGGAGGGGGCTGTGTGAATAAAGAGAAGAGTACATCCTTAAGTAAACCCTACTTGGATACATATTTTATGTACTTAGACTATTCTTTCACATCCTAGTACAGGGGTGGGGAACCTACCGCCTCAAGTCCACAATGTGGCCTTCTAGTTCCTCAAGTGTAACTCTTTTACTAAATGCAAACTTCACAGAACAAATCCCCTTAAAAAAATTTGGACTCAATCAAAGGGCTGCACCCAAAGACCTAAAAGGCCACATGTGGTCTCAAGGCCACAGATTCCCCACCCCTGTGGGCATAATGGCAACATTTATCATATAACCATTTAACAAGCATTTGCTACTAAATGTAGAAGATGAGAAAGATAATAGTGATTAATTCTCTAGCTTCTAAAATTAGCTCCACAAAAACTGGGACACTAATGCACTGTTGGTGGAGTTGTGAACTGAGCCAACCATTCTGGAGGGCAATTTGGAAGTATACCCCAAAGGCCATAAAACTATGCATACCCTTTGATCCAGCAACACCATTACTAGGTGTGTATCCCAAAGAAATAGTGGCAAGGTGGGGAAGGAGGAAAAGGACCTATTTGTAAGAAAATATTTATAGCAGCTCATTTTGTGGTAGCAGAGAATTGGAAATTGAGAGGATGCCTATCAATTGGGGAATGGCTGAACAAGTCGTAATATATGATTGTAATGGAATATTATTGTGCTATAAGAAATGACAAGCAGGGTGCTTTCGGAAAAACCTGAAAAGACTTACATGAACCAATACAAAGTGAAGTGAGCAGAACCAAGAGAAAATTATACACAGTAACAACAATATTATGTGATGATAAACTGTGAATGACTTAGCTATTCTCAGCAATACAATGACCCATGACAATTCTGAAGACTTATGATAAAAAATGCTATCCACCTCCAGAGAAAGAACTGATAAAGTCTGAAAGCAAATCAAAGCATACTTTTTTAAACTTTATTTTTCTTGAGTTTTTTTTTGGGGGGGTCTGCATTTTCTTTCACAACATGACTAATATGGAAATATGTTTTGCATGACTGCACATGTATAACAGATATCAAATTGCTTGCCTTCTCAACAATGGGAAAGGGGAAGGAGAGAGAGAGAGAGAAAATTTGGAACTCAAAAAAGTTTTTAAATGAATGTTAAAAATTGTTTTTACATGTGATAGGGACATGGGGTTTAAACAAATAAAATTAGCCCTACTAACTTAAGATATGTGCCTAGGTTTACCTAGGATATCTAGGATACAAAAATCTCTGTGGGGTCTCATAATAACTCTTGGTAGATACTATCTCAATTTTATACTTCAGGAAACTGAAGTTAAGTGACTCCTCTGCCCATGGTCACACCGTAAGTGACAGAAGTAACACCATAAGTTTTTCATGCAATCTCCTAAACACCACAGTTTGAGTTCAGCACTCCCTCTCTCACTGGGTGACTCATCTCAAAGCTACCTTGAGAAAAAAGTCATGTACTTATGAGGAAAGAACTACTTTATTAAAACAAATTTACGGTATCTCATTTCCTGGTGTAACCATGGATGATTGAAAATTGTGTCCATTGGTGGAAAGGAATTGCCCAATGTTTAGCTACTGAAGCCTTGGAGAACTTAGCCCCTCCCATTCCTAAGAGAGAAGAAGGAGGAGAAACTGCACAACAGGAGAAAAACCTGAAGACAACAGTATCAAATGGAGCTATCTGATGAGAGAAAGATAAAGACAAGAGATTTGTAGTCTGGGAACTGCTCCTGTTGCCATTTCAGCCACCACAGCTGATGCATCTCTCTGCACCTGAGAATGAAATCAGGTGTAACCAAGGCAGAAGGCAAGTAGAGCTCCCTTTGTGCTAGGGACTGGTGAGCACGAGAGAGGTACCCAGAGAAGCAGTTCCAAAAAGCAGCAGAGCAGGATTCTAGGGAAACAGGTGATGTAGAGACCAGTCACCATGGTAGATGGGGTAGAGCTGCAGTGATGAAACTGCCAGCATCAGACTCCAGGCCAGTAAGATTACTGAGTAGATGCTGGTTTTACTGACCAGGCAGCAAGGCAGTGCAATGGATAGAACACTGAGTCAGGAAGAACTATCGGACACTTCCTAGATGTATGACTTCGGGCAAGTCACTTAACCTCCATCTGCCTTAGTTTACTATACTGTAAAAATGAGAATAATAACAGCTACATCACAGAGTTGTTATGAGGATCAAGTAAGATAATAATTTCAGATGCTTTCCACAGTGCCTGGAATATAGTAGGTGTTTAATAAATACTTATTTGATTTTTCCTCATCTAGAGGGACAGATAACACTAAAGTGGTGATTCTATTTCCTCTCTTCTCTCTGCATCTCTAAATTAGCATATATTTGTGCCAAAATGTCTGTTTCATTCATTTTTATCCCTGTTCACCTAGTATTTTAAACTAATAATACAAATTTGTTAATAAATTGAATTGTTTCCCTATATTTCATTACTCAAACATAGCTGAGAGGCCATAAATGGTAAAGCATACAGGAGAAAAGATAGCTTAAAAAAACTCCAATATATATTCACCAGACATAAATCACATTTCTCCCCAATCACTGGGACCTTCTTAGCTGGGAGAGCAAGCTGAACAAAACAGAATTATTAATTCACATTTTTATGGCCTCTCAAAATCAGGGGACACGTGCCTATGGATTCCATTAGGCAAAGGAGAAAAAATTGGTGAAGAGAATGTTTGTAAATAAGCTGAAGATAGGCTTTCTAAGGCAATCAGGTCTTTTCCTTGTCTCCCTAAGGCAAATTTGACAAGAAAACCATTAGAGAGGCACACTAATGCATTACTGGTAGAACTGTAAATTGGTCCAACCATTTTGGAAAGGAATTTGGAATTATACAAACAAAATTACTAAAATGTTTAGCCCCTTTGACCCAGAGATTCCACTCCACTGTTAGGCATATACCCCTAAGAGGGTCATTGACAAACAGAAAGGCTGCATATAAATCAAAATATTTATAGCAATGCTTTTTGTGGTCACAAAGAAGTAGAAAGAAAGTAGATGCCCATGGATAGGGAATGGCTAAACAACTAAAACAATTGTGATATATAAACTTAATAAATATCACCATGTTTTAAGAAACAGTGAACATGATGAATAAAGAGAAGCATGAAGAGAGGAACTGATGCAAAGTGAAGTAAATGCATCAAGGAAAGCAACACGTACAATGACTACAACAATGCAATCAAAAGAACAACCACAAAGCAATTGAAACTGAATGTAGCAAAATCATAAAGAACAAAGCTGGCCCCAAAGAAGAGATATGAGAAATCGCTTCTCCGCAAACCCTATCCTTTGCAGACATCAGTATCGATGAGTATGGAATATCATATCTGACAGAAGTTTTTTCAATGTGTTCACAGGTTTTACTAGATTTTTTTCTCTTCTTTTTCTTTAAAAAAAATCTTTAGTATAAGGGAAATCTAGGTGGGGAAAGGTGAGAGATACAGGTGGAGAATTGGGTGATGTAAAAACATAAGATGTCAAACAAAATCTACTTAAAAAAAGAAAAGAAAGGAAAAGCATTCATCTAAGGGATGGAGCTGAGAAAGTTGACTAGAGAGAAAGTCAAACCTGACAGAAGGAGTTGAGAAAGGCTGGCCCCACTCAAATGAGAGTGGAGATGAGCCATGAAGGAGTAACTGGCTCTGCATCCTCTCAAAGCACATCCTACCTCCATATAACTATTAGAATAGCACTCATCCTCAAAACAATTCTCCAAACCTAAGAAATAGTAAGCAAAAAAGAGTTTGGCTAACAATGTAGGACTTCTCTAAAACTTGGAGATGCCAAAGGTTTTTTTTTCCCTAAACTATTCTTTCTTTCTTCCCACTGACTCCCTAGTTTCTTGCTCTATCAGGTCTCCTGACCTACTCAAACACTGGGCCAAAGAACTTTTCTTTGGTCTTTAAGGGTGGGATAGCGTTTTCTTCAGAGCCTATCCTTTCTCATTCTTTTTGGCTAGAAAGGATAACTTAGAAATCAGTAAGATAATATTCTTATCTTCCTGCTCCTTAAGCTATACTCTTATGTGTTTCCAGTTGGCTAATCCTTAAGAGGTTTCCTCTGCACAGATCAAAGTCTAGTGATTAGTTCATAATGCTTAATCATAAACCCTGAGTAACCGCTGGGTGCCAGTCACAAGTCCCAAGGCAGAGAAAGCAAAGAAAATCCAACATTCAAAAATATCATTTTTTATGTTTATGAACATTTTCCCTTCTGTGTCTTCTTGAGATATTTATGAATCTAATGAATTAGCTAAGGATGAAAAATACATTCACAATGAGGTCTCTAATCACCCCGAGGAAGAAGCTGAATTTACTTGAGATAAGGAGAAGGTATGGCTATATCACAGAAGAAAGGTCACCATACTCTCATACGTATATTAACAAATATAATCTAGAAACCTTATCCCTAACATTTATACCTGACAAGGCAATATTAGTGCTGGTTTCCTTTCTAATACAGGTATTAGTTTCCAAAAGCATGATGAGAAGCAAAACAAGATTAGATCATTTAATTTGTAACTTGAGCAATCAGTGGCACAAAATTAGAGAGGGGTTTCATGATGTTTTGGTGAGGTTTATTTATAATACATAAAAAGAACCATATTGACTGAGGAAGCAGATGGCATATGCCTTATAGAGTATACCCTGACAAAGGGTCTCTTGAAGCCAGAGTCCTGTTTGCTTAATTCTTTGCTCTAATTTGCTTCAAATGCTTGTTTCTACACAACAGACTTGCTTTAGGTAAATAAATATATTAGTAGTAAAACTGTAAAGGTCCCAGAAATACCATAGAGGTTCATTCTAAACCCCCAGAATGAGCCTATGGGGTTTCAATTACAAACCTGTTGTCCCTTAGAATTTATTTCTAGTACCTTAAATAAGAACAATTGAGAAGAAGCAGAGTTATCACTAGCCTGAGGCAAAGCCTCACAGAGACCACTGTCTGTGGGCTTGCCTCATGGTTCTTCACCGGCCTATGTCCCAAAAGTCTTGAAACTTACCCTTTCTCTTGGACCACCTTCCCCTCAAACCCATTAAGGAAAAAGTCTGGATCAATCCCTCTCTTCTCATGGCTACACAATTGGCCATACTGCCTTCTGCTCAGAAACTGCCATCCCAGCCCCAAACAATCTTCATCTGCTCAACCCAACCCCCACAAGCAGAAAAAAAAAAAACCTCTAAGTATGATCCTAATAAGAAAAAAGACTGCTACACACAACATTAGCCAGTCTTATTTTACTTTCATTCTCATATTCATGGGTCATAGGGTGAGTTGGAGTGAGAAGCCTTGGATTTAAATCTGGATTCTGTCATTTACTAGCCATGTAGCTTAACCTATTTGAGCCTCAATGTTCTCATTTGTAAAATGGAGATAAGCACGCTTTACAGAGTTGTTGTAAGGATCAAATGAAAGTGATTCATGATAATAAGATACTAAATAAATATGAATGAATTCTTATTTAGCACTTTGTTTCTTGAAGAAATTAGAAGTGAAGTGCATTGAGAAATTACTCCATTAAGGTTCACACTGTCCAATTATTCTCTGCTGTGTCCCCAAGGCATTCTGGTTTAAGAGGTAATTTTGACAAGCTGCCTACTAATAAGGTTTTTCAAAGTGCCTCTCAAAGGTACTTTGAATGACTATGAGCCAGAGGCCAGGATGGTAGAAGTAATCGCTTAGAAATAACTGGGACAAATACACTACCAACCTGTAATGCTTCCAAACTTAATCCCAAATATTCCTGGTGCCTAAGAGGCACCAGAGCATGAATGCTAGTATGCACAGGACAATTCTGTTTTCTCCAAAGTGTAAACCTAAGGAATGCTTTTTCTACAGGCTTCTACTAGCTCTGTATTGTATTTGAGAAAAGGAGATTGGTATTATTAGTTTGAAGACCAGCAAATAGTCAACATTCAAGTAGTATTTTACAAAATAATCTTCTAGGCCCAAAGGTACTAAATAGAGTGCTGGTAAATTAATTCAATGCCAAGTTATATATGGAAGTTACATGGGATTCCACACTGTCTTGGGGAAGGAGGGGGGGAGGGAGGGAAGAAAATCTGGAACTCAAAATTATGTAGAACTGTGTGTTGCAAACTAAAAATAAAAATAAATAAATAAAATAAAAACTAAATAGAGTGCTGAAAACCCAATCTATCAATCAATGAATCAATAATAAACATATATACTAATGTGCCAGGCACCATGCTACATAATCTATCTGTTGCCAATCAATGTTCCAAACTAAGTCAAATTTGCAAAAATTAATGCCATTCCCTGATATATGGTCAAAAGATATGAATAGGCAGTTTCCAGAAGAAATCAAAGATATCATTGGCCATACAAAAATGCTCTAAATCACTAATAATTAGAGAAATGCAAATTAAAACAGTCCTGATCTACCACCTCGCACCAATCAGATTGGCTAAGATCACAAATCCTGGAAGGGATATGGGAAAACAGGCACACTAATGCATTGTTGGTAGAGCTAGTCTAAAAGGATTTGGCATAGCAATTCAGAAATATATCTAAGGGCTATTAACTGCAAATTACCTTTGACCTAACAATACCACTTACTAGAGCTATACTCCCAAGGAAATAAAAAGAAGAAGAAAAGGACCTATACAACCAAAAATATTATAGCAGCTATTTTTGTAGTGGCAAAGAACTGGAAACTTGGGGGATGTCCATCAGTTGGAGAATATCTGAACAAGTTATAGTATATGGATGTGACAGAATACTATTGTGCTATAAGGAATGATGAAGTTTTTCAGAAAAACCTGGGAAGATTTCTATGAAATGTTGCAAAGTCAAGTGCGCAGAACAAGGAGAACAATCTACACAGTAATAGCAACATTGTAAGATAATCTACTTTAAAATACTTTGTAAACCTACCCAGCAAAACTGAGTATAATCTATGAGGGGGGGAAATGGACATTTAATGAAATAAAAGAATTTCAAGCATTCTTGAGAAAAGACCAGAGCTGAATAGAATATTTGACTTTTAAATATAAGACTCAAGAGAAGCATAAAAAGGTAAACAGGAAGAAGAAATCATAAAAGACTTATTAAAGTTAAACTGTTTACATTTCTATATGGGAAGATGATATTTGTAACTCATAAGATTTTTACCAATATTAGAAGGAATATATGTAGACAGAGGGCACATATGTAAGTTGAATATGAAGGGATGATATCTAAAAAATAAAATTAAGTGGTGAGAGAGGAATGTACTGGGAGAAAGAGAAAGGGAGGGGTATGGAATAGGGTAGATTATCTCATATAAAAGAGGCAAGAAAATGCTTTTACAATGGAGGGAAAGAGGGGGGAGGTGAGAGGGAGTGAGTGAACCTTACCCTCATCAGAATTGGCTCAAAGAGGGAATAACACACACTCAATTGGGTATAAAAATCTACCTTACCCTACAGTAAAGTAGGGGGGAAGGGGATAAGAGAATGGGGGGGGTGATAGAAGAGAGGGCAGATTGGGGGAAGGGGTAGTCAGAAGCAAAACACTTTTGAGGAGGGACAGGATGAAAGGAGAGAGAGGATAGAATAAATGGAGGGAGGGGGAATAGGATAGAGAGAAATACAGATAGTAATAGTAACTGTGAAAAAATTTGGAAGCAAGTTTCTCTGATAAAGGTCCCATTTCTCAAACATAGAGAACTGAGTCAAATTTATAAAAATGAGAACTATTCCTCAACTGATAAATGATCAAAAGATATGATCAGTTTTCAGGTGAAGTAATCAAAGCTATCTATAGCCATATGAAAAAAAATATTCGAATTCACTATTAATTAGAGAAATACAGATTAAAACAATTCTGAGGTACTATCTCATACTTAGTAGATTGGCAAATAGGATATCAAAGGTAAATGACAAATGTTGGAGGGGATGTGGGGAAAATGAGATATTAATGCACTGTTGGTGTTGTGAACTGATTTAACCATTCTGTAGAGCAATTTGGAACTATGCCCAAAGGGCTATAAACCCATGCATACCCTTTGATCTAGTAATATCACTACTCAGTCTGTATCCCAAAAGAAATTTTAAAAAAAGGAAAAGACCTACATGTACAGAATATTCATAGCTACCCTTTTCTGGGGGCAAAGAATTAAGACACTGAGGGGATGCCCATCAATTGGGGAATGGCTGAACAAATTGTAGTATGTAATTATGATTGTACTATAGGAAATGATGAGCAGGATGCTCTCAGAGAAACCTTGAAAGACTTATATAAGCTGATGCTAAGTGAAATGTACTGTGTACAAAGTAACAGCAATATTGTAGGGTGATCAGCTGTGAATGACTTAGCTATTCTCAGCAATACAACGATCCAAGACAACTCTGAAGGCCTTATGATGAAAAAATGCTATCCATCTCCAGACAACGAATTGATGGTGTCTGAATGAAGACTGAAGCATACTTTTTCTTAAGTTTATTTATTCTTGAGGGTTTTTGTCTATGTTTTCTTTCACAACATGACTATTATGGAAGTGTTTTGCATGACTACACATGTATAACCTATATTGAACTGTTTGTCTTCTCAATGGGGGAGGGAAGGAAGGAAGAAGGGAGAGAATTTGGAGCTCGAAGTTTTAAAAATGAATGTTTAAAATTGTTTTTAACATGTAACTGGGGGAAAATAAAATACTAAATAATTTTTTAAATAAATATAATAAAATACTTCCATAATTCTGATCAACACAATGACTTACTACAGTTCCAAAAGACTCACAATAAAACATGCTAACCTCCATATAGAAAAATGACTGATGTATATTTTTTCTTTCTTTTTTGGGGAAAGGGGGAAAACATGGCTAATGTGGAAATTTGTTTTGTATGACCATATATATTTGTAATAGGCTTTGTTTTTCTTGGGTGGAAGAGGAGGTGGAGGAGGGAGAGAATTTGGAACTGAAAAAACAAAGAATTAAAAAAAAAGTCTGCAATTTAATAACAAACAGTCACTGTCTTTCTGGCAGTCTTCTTCTCTGATGAAAAAACTACCTTTGCCAATCAGCTCCACTGCTGATTTTCCAGACCTCTCAGATTTATATGGTCACCTCCAAAACTGGACAGATATACCTTGAAAATTCCATTTGATCCCCTACTCAACAAAGAAAGAAGGAATAGAACCTATGAATATAATGTTTTGGAAAGAGATAGGGCTGTGCCTTAATGAATATACACTCTTGTATTTTCCAGAAGTGATAAAGGAGATTAATCAGGGAACCCCTACATTAAAGATTCCATTTTAGAAACCGCTTAAAGGGGATGGCTTCTCCCACAACAATTCATCTCATAATAGTCTAGAGCCAAACAGTTTATCCTCATTCCCTGAGACCCATCATCCATGATGCCAAAAGGAATGTCTACTTCCTCCATCGGAGGACATAGTCAAAAGGCTCTCTGCCTTGGAAGGTAATCAGGTTGTTCCAGGCATGATGCCTCCCCCACAGTTAGAATTGTAGCAACCCGGGCACTATAAAATTAATCTTTGCAGCTGCTAGCCCAAGCTATGTGGGTCAGTAAAGTGCTTAGATAAATCCAGGTTTTCCCTGTGTTATTACACACTCTGGTCACAGCAGAGGGAGAGCCAGGAGAAACAAGAGTAAATGCGAGGAGTCATAGGAATGTAGCCACAACCTGTGGTGTTCTAATTGTTTAGATGAGTAATTAGTATGATTCATTTCCCTGAGATTGTCTCTTGCCTGGGTTACACCCTCTAAACTCTTAAAGAGCTATAATTATTTAATTAAATATGCACGGGAATTATCAGCTCGTCGTGAACCAAGCTGTATAGTCAGTGAAGTCAGTGAAGTGAGAAAGGTGTTCCCCTCTTCTAAAAGGCAGGCACATTTTATGCACCATCTTTCCTAGCAGACCTGTCGTTTTCTCCTGAATAGAATTTTCCTCTTCCTATCAATTTTCCACGAGAAAGAACAGACAATGCCAGGGAAGTTGATGGACCAGAGGCTTGGAAGGGATTATATAAGGTAAAGGCACACTTCCTGCCTGATGAAAGCAGTATTAGGCTGTGTTAAAAAACAAAGTTGTTCCAATATTGTTTTAAAATGTTCTGAGCAAAGAATTACAAACTTTAAAAAAAAAAAAAACAGCTTCTAAAAGGGTTTGTGTCAAGGATAGTTTAAGAAGCAAATGATTGCAAAGCTGGTTACACCCAATTCCAACTCATGGCATTTCATTGTATGGCAAAGTAAGTCAAATACCTAATGGAAAGGAATAAATAAAAACAGGTCAAGGCAGGCTGGCAAAGAATCATCATAATTGAGGGAAAAGAGTCAGTCAGGAGATGTTTTTCTTGCTTCAGAGACTACTCAAAGGAGAGTATGCTTTCCTTCCATCTTCTGCCAGTAAGAAGGAAGGAAACGATGCCAGGGAAGATGAAACCTTTAACTATTTCAGCGGCAAACTATGAAGAAAAAAAAAGACTTAATTTTAAACTAAGATATCCATAACTGGTAGCTGTAAGAAACTCTCAAGGGCTTGGGTTGCCAATATAACTTGAAGTTCCAGAACTATAGCAACCACAATATGAATTTGAATCCAAAATAAGATTGTTATGGGTGAGTAAGAATGGACATGTTAAACAGAGTTTAAGAAAAAACTCGAGTTAGATTAAACTGTGATTTATAGCACTCATATTAATGAAAAATCAAAAGGGCTTTCAAAGCAGAAGGAAGAGAGAGAGAACTGATTACGTAGACCCCCTGTGCTATCTACTTCTCAGAGTAGCTACAATGTGGGGGAAAAATAGGTTTTGAATAGAAGTTCACTAATAGAAGGAGATCAAAAAAAAAAAAAAAAAGGATCGAAGAATAAGATCCATGGCCTCAGAGATCTGCGTATAAATGAACAAAGTTTAGTGAAGCAAGATGGTTGGATTTCCTAACATAAAGAGACCCATTTGATCTCATAATTATTACTGAGGCTATGTAGGACAGGCCCAATGACTGGAATATAGCTCCGGAAGGGTGAAGCTTGAAGGGAAAAAACAAAGAGGGGAGAGGAAGAGCAGGGCTAGGGGACAGGCTAAGACAATCAACTCATGTCAAGAAATCCAGGAACCACAATGGGAGAATCGTGGTAGACATTTGGGCAAATATTAATGGAATCATTAACAAAAGCAATATCGTCATTAGGATAGACAGACAGACACTACAGATCACCTGGGCAGAAAAAGGAATAGCTGAAGAATTTAGAAAATGGATACCTCACGAGTCTGATGCAGAAACCTGATCATAGTACTGACGAGGGATTTCAATCATTCAGGCATCTCTTAGACCTTTCTCTTTGCCAAAAGCAGAGCAACTAATATTTTATTGCCTTGGTTTAATGACAATTTATGTTTTTAATGTTTTACTGATGGCCATTTTACATCACAATTTCCCAATATGCTTTCCCACTGGATAATCTCTTGTAATAAAGAAAAACAGCTAAGTCAAATCAACTTATAAAAAGACTATCTGGCAGTGAATCTAACATTTGACATCTATATTCACACACCTATCTACCAAGAAGAATGACAAATGTTTTGTCACTCATTCTTCAGAACCAAGATTGGCCATCATGATTAATGTAAATTTAGTTACCCTTTAATGCTGTTTTTATTTCTAGTATTGTAGTCATTGTGTATGCTATTCTACTGGTTTTGCTTTCTCCATTCTGCATCAATTCATACAAGTCTTACCACATTTCTCTGAACTCTTCACATTTTCTGTTTCTTACAATCTATCAATCTACAAGTATTTAATAAGCACCTCCTATGAACCAGGCACTGTGTTAGACACTGGGAATTTAGTGTCTAGTTTTTAAATGTCGCAAAATGTGCTTCTATGAACAAGGGCTCTTTCCCTCAGACTTTGACTTCCTTGAGATTAATACTCAACAATGGTATGCTAGTTCAAAGAGTATGGCCCTTATGATAAATAGTAAAACATCCACTGTTCATCTGTGTGTCTGTAGCTTCTCCTAGACCCAGTTAGATCCCAACAATATATAGACCGCCTAGAACCCAAAAATTCTGGGGAAAACAGAACTTGACTTACTTAGTTGCCCAAAGTTTTTCTCTTAGAATGGAGTGGAAAGGAGTAGAGACTATATGACACAGTTTCCAACTTAGATCCAACTCATACTTTCAGCAGGGCCAGTTTTTGTAGGTGAGCTCAGCAGTATCTTGGCTCTTCCTTGAGCATGAAGCACTGAATGAAGCCTGTGGTTTTCTGTTTATTGTATTGTCAATGGCAAGGACCTCCAACTGTTTCTTATGTCAATTAGTTTATCACTCATGGAACAAGGGGAATGGACTCAACAGTAGGTTCTCCTTCACCAGGAATGAAAAAGGATATGGAAGTCTTTGACTGGACAGCACAGTGGATAGAGTGTTGGGACTGGAGTCTAGAAGATCTGAGTTCAAATCTATCCTTAGACACTTTCTAGCTGTGTGACCCTGGGCAAGCCTCTTAACCATTCTCTGCCTCAGTTTTCCAATATATAAAAAGAGGATAATAACAGCACCTACCACCCGGGGTTGTTGTGAGGATCAAATGAGATAATATTTGTAAAGTTATTAGAATAGTGCCTGACACATGTAGGTGCTTAACAAATACTTGTTCCCCTCCCTTCCCTATCATAAAGGATATTTGTGAGTTCAGTGAGGACTTTGGAAAGGATAGAAGGTACAGATTGCCTTGGTTTCTTGCTATTCCATAGGATCATATGTTTTGAGATACAAGATCGTAGAGATCACCTAATCCAACCCCACCCCCCCCATCATCATTTTATAGATGAGAAAACGAAGCCCCAAGGGGGATGAAGAAACTTGCCTGTAGGGACACACAGGGAGTGGCCAAGCTGGGATTCAAACTCAGCTCTCGTGACTACAAATTAATGCTGCCTCCCCGATAAAAGTATGCAGTGGGTGCCCTTTAGGGATATGCTCATCCTGAAGAAGATGCCAATCAGACACACTCTATCTCTCAGTTTTAACGTGGTTAAGCTTACAACATGCCCTCTGTGGGTGTTCATTCTTTGGTCTGGCTGTTGCCAAAACCTGGAGAAGGTGCTAAGAAAGCATTTTACCCAGACTGGGTCCAGACTCCTCAGGACTAGCTCACGAAGGCATCGAGCTGTGGGTTAGCTTCCAGACAGTGGAGATCATTTGCTACCAGCTATATAAGGAGACCAGGAGGGCATGCTAAGATGATCTTTTTCCCTTCCCCTGTGTGGTTTTAAAACTATAATGCTTAGAGTTACATGAGACAAGAATTATATTCATAAAGCATTTTGTAAACCTTGATGACCTATGTAAATGTCAGCTATTGTTATCACTAATGAGGAAAGGATTTAACAAAGAGGTATGTCACTTTCTGTGAATATACAACAACCTACTTTAATTCCCGTCTAAGTTTTTTGGCCCTTTGACTTCCCTGAAGTTATCAGGATTCCCCGAAGCATGGAAAATAGATTGGAAGACTAGCCCAGGTGAAAGAAGTGGAGAAAGTAATCGTCTGATCTTGACCATTCTAACTCCTATATACACAAATGACTAGAAGACAAGCACTTTTATTTGATGCTGCAAGTTACGACTTTTCAAATTCTTTTCATCCTCAATGACTGAGCTAGATTTAAAGCATTTATCTCTCTCTTGGATGACACAGATACTGTTTGAAGTATTTTTTACAGCATTCATCTGTCAACATTCAGTGATCTGAAGAGTTGTGAGTCTCCTAGTCAGGAAAGGAGAACAAAGTCAGTTCCTTAATTCAGGTTTCCCTCTTGCCTCTCCTACTTTTGTCTTGAATACAGAGGTGCCTTTCACAGATTTTAGAGAGAAAAGGCACCTTACTGTTGTTGTTCAGTCGTTTCAGTTGTGTTTGACTTTTTGTGACCTTGTCTGGTGTTTTCTTGGCAACAATACTAGAGTAGTTTGCCATTTCCTTCTCCAACTCATTTTTACAGGTGAGGAAACTGAGACAAATAGAATTAATTGATTTGTCCATGGTCACACATCTAGTTAACTGTCTGAGGCCAGATTTGAACTCATGAAGATGAGTCTTCCTGATTCCAAGCCCAGCATTGTGCTATCTGGCTGCCCATACTTTATGGGTCACCTAATTTAACTCCCTCATTTTGCAACCAACCAATCAATCAGCAAACAATTAGTACGTGTCTATTAGTTATCAGGCACTACAAAAAACTGAGGATAGAGCCTTGGTCTCAGAAGGATCTGAGTTTGAATCCTTCCTTAAACACTTATGAGCTATGTGACCCCCTAAGGAACCCACTTACCCTCCCTTTAGCCTCAGATTCCTCATCTATAGAAAGGGCATAATAATAGCACGTCTCTCCCAGGGTTGTTGTAAGTGATGTCCATCTTTAAATAGCAAGTTCAATCAGCTGCCAGCTCCATGCTGGAAGACTTTCCAGCTTGTCACGAACTGCCAGAGTTTATACTCAAATGGCATAGCCTTTAGGATGATATATTCATATTTGTTAATAACAATGCATATCATTAATATGTAGCAATTACATAAATACTACGTAATAATATGCATGTGTACATTAAAGTGCTTTGCAAACCTTAAAATGCTATATAAATATTGATGGTGATGATAATGATGATATCCCTAGAATACAAAGACAAAATGGAACAACCCTGACTCTCTTCTAATGACTATTTACTTCAGAGGGTTATTGTGAGGAAAAAATTCTGTAACTCAAAAGTACTATGTAAAGATGAGCTATTGATAATAGTAATAATAATCGATTATTAATAATTAATTATAAGTACTATAATAACTGATAATCAATAAACCTGAGATCTCACAGATTTGCTTTTTTCCTACAAATGCAGATTACAAACATCTACATCTTCTCATTTTGTGTTATGTTTGTCCATGGCCTCCCATTAGGCCTCCATAATGGATCTATCCAGGGTCCTGAAGGCATGGCCCCAGGGTGGTTTTTTGGTTTGTTTTAACATTTCACTGATACACCACTTGGGCTCCCCGTCTGTTATCCCTTACTTTCATTGAATGACCAACTCACCTCCTTTTCCAGTCATATATTCCCTTGTTCATGTCTTGTAAAACACTTCTTGTGTTCAGGTCTTCAGTGGTAATGTGCTACAGCCTATTTGTACTTATCATATCTTCTCCATTGCCTTTGGGGTCAGCCACAATTTTGAGTCTTTGTGGCTCATGATATTCTATAGTTCACAATCCTAGAGCACTACCAGGAGACTACTGAAGTTTCGAAGATGGATTTGGGGGTAAGAGTACTCCTGTGCCTCATCATGGCATGGAGATGACCCAGGGTTCTTGTCTTTTAAGTACAAACTCTAGCAGGTAGAAACTAGCTAGAAAAACTTCAAACACAGCCCTAGAAACAGACCGAATCTACTGTTCAAGGACTAACATCACTAAATATGAAGAAGTTAATCAGCAGGTTGGCCATTAGGTGATGAATTCTTTGGCAACCTAGGAAACACATTCTATATAAAGAACAAAATTAAAATAATCATTTAAAAACTGACATTTAATAGAATATTAGTTTACAAAGTGATTTTTAATATATTGTCTCATGTTATTTTCTCAACAATCCCATTAGTTAGTTAGATAGGGTATTATTATCCCTATTTTGGGTAACTAGGTGGCACAGTAGATAGAGTGCCAGGCACAGAATCAGGAAGACCTAAGTTCAAATCTGGCCTCAGAAGCTTACTAGCTGTATGACCTTAGGCAAGCCACTTACCCCTGTTTGCCTCAATTTCCTCATCTGTAAAATGAGTTAGAGAAGGAAATGGCAAGCTACTCCGGTATCTTTGTCTGGAAAACTCCAAAAGGGGTCATGAAGAGTCAGACACAACTGAAAACAATTAAATAATGACAATCTCCATTCTACAGATGAAGAAATTGAGAGGCTAAATGACTTCCTCAAGATTGAATAGATAGTAAGACCAGGTCTTCTGTCTTCAAATCCAATACTCCTTCTACTCTAGCATACTGCCTTTCTTAAGACACATGATATAGATGCTGTGGAAAGAACCTTGGATTTGGAGTCAGAAGACCTGGGTTACAATTCTGGCTCTGAAACTTATTGCTTGTGTACCATTGGGCAATAGTGCTCTAGGACTCAGTTTCTTTATCTATAAAATGAGGAGGCTAGACTATCTTAGTTACCATCTAACTCCAAACTATGGTCCTATATAATGAAGAAAATTTCTATCCATAGCAATGTCACTACTATTTCATACATCTACCATCTAATATGGTGAATTTACCCTTCATGGTATTCATAATATCTAAAATATGGTCACTGCCAGCTGGGAACGATGAACTGAACCACATGGCAGGCAAATTCTAAAGTATCTCAGATTATGTATTTATATGTTCATATGCATGTGTCCAGACACCTTATAACATTTACCATTGTATTTTTGTGTCCAATCTCTTCAAGTAGATTTAAGCCCCTTGAGGGCAGGGGCCAATTCTTACATTGTCTGTATTCGCAATGTCTTTGGAAGTATCCTACACAAAGATAGAGTGTGTCTCATTTTGAATAGGAAGACGTTATTTGCCTGGAGACTTGGTAATCATTCAAGAAGGTCTTAAACTAGATGTAGAAGGGGGAGAATTAAAAGTGCCTGGGCGTAATAACTAAATTATATATCATAGAAACCAATGAGCATGATCTAGAAAGAACAGCAATGAAGGCTTTGAATTATTCACAAGAGAAAATAACTAAGGGTTCTCTGTATGTAAATGCACAGAGTATGAAGAATAAATTAAGTAAACTTGGTATCAGTGGAAACAAATACAAGGAATTTGCAAGTCATATAGAATGAGAGTCATAAATGGAATACTATGACAAAATGGGATTCAACAGGATTAGTTTAGTGAAAAAGGATGATGGGGCAGCATTGTATATAAAGAAGATGTACAAAAATCTGTGAAACTTAAGTAAGAAGCTTGGCATGTGAGTAAGAATAAAGCACAAAAGTAATAGGCAAGGTATCATGGTAGGAGTATATTCTAGAGACCTGACAAAATGAAGAAACCAATGATATTTCCAATACAGATTGCAAAACTAGCAAAAAGGCAGAGCACACTTTGTGATGGAAGATTTCAACTATCTGTTAAATTGTTCTCTACTCCTCTCTCTCTCTCTCTCTCTCTCTCTCTCTCTCTCTCTCTCTCTCTCTCTCTCTCTCTCTTTCTCTCCCTCTCTCTCTCCAAAAGTAGAAAGGGTAACTGATAACTTTATGCAATGCTGATCATTAATGGAACCTTTTGTCTTTGAATTTGAAGTGCAGAGAAATAAGCATTATTTGATTTATTCCTTAGACACAAGGAGAAAAGTTTTCAGAATTCAAAGATAATGTGAGCAACATCCTGTGGTTTGAGACTTTAAGAGGGGAGTTGGCTCAAGGAGCATGTGAGGATCTCAGGGACCAAATTGTGATGATATAAAGTTACTATGGTGACAAGGAAGATCAAAACACTCAGAAGACAGCAAAGTCAAAATTCCTGCATCCAAAGCCTCAAGGAAAAATACGAATTGGTCTCAGGCCACGGAAGAGCTCAAAAAGGATTTTAAAAATCAAGTAAGAGAGGTAGAGGGAAAATTGAGAAGAGAAATGAGAGTGATGCAAGAAAATCATGAAAAAGGTGTCAACACTTTAGTAAAGGAGGCACAAAAAATGCTAAAGAAAATAACACCTTAAAAAACAGAATAGGCCAAACAGTAAAAGGGGCACAAAAAAATCTAAGGAAGAGAAGAATGCCTTGAAATGTAAAATTGGCCAAATGGAAAAAGATATACAAAAACTTACTGAAGAGAACTCCTTAAAAAGTAGAATTAGCCAAATGGGGAAGGAGGTACAAAAGATTAGTGAAGAAAATAATTCTTTAGAAGCTAGAATTCGGAAAGTGGAAGCTAATGACTTTATGAGACATCAAGAAACAATCAAAATCAAAAGAATGAAAAAATAGAAGAAAATGTGAAATATCTCATTAGAAAAACAACTGACCTGGAAAATAGGTCCAGGAGAGATACTTAAAGAATTATTGGACTACCTGAAATTCATGATCAAAAGCAAAGAGCCTAGACATCATCTTTCAAGAAATTATCAAGTAGAACTGCCTTGGTATTCTAGAACTAGAGGGTAAAATAGAAATTGAAAGAATCCACTGATCGCCTCTTGAAAGAGATCCCAAAAAGAAAACTCCCAGGAATATTTTAGCTAAATTCCAGACATCCCAGATCAAGGAGAAAATACTTCAAGCAGCCAAATGGAAGCAATTCAAATATTATGTAGCCACAATTAGGATAACACAAGATTTAGCAGCTCCCTCATTAAAGGATCAGAGGGCTTGGAATATGATATTTCAAAGGGTAAAAGAGCTTGATAACAACCAAGAATCACCTACCCAGAAAAACTGAATATAATCCTTCAGGGGAAAAATGGATATTCAATGAAATAGAGGACTTTCAAGCATTCTTGATGAAAACACCACAGATGAATAGAAAATTTGACTTTCAAATACAAGATACAAAAGAAGCATAAAAAGATAAACAGGAAAGATAAATAATAAGGGATTCAATAAGATTAAACTGTTTATATTCCTAAATGGGAAAATGATATTTATAACTCCTAAAAACTTTCCATTACTAGGGAAGTTAGAAGGAGCATACATAGATAGAAAGCAGAGGTGTGAGTTGAATGTGATGGTATGAATATCTAAAAAAATTAAATTAAATTAAGGAATAAGAAAGAAGAATGCACTGGGAGAAGGGGAAAAGGAGAGATAGAATAGGATGGATTATCTGACACAAAAGAAACTGAAAGAGATTTTACAGCAGAAGGGGAAATGGAAGAAGCCAGGAGGGAAGCACATGAACCTTACTCTCGTCAGAACTGGCCCAAAGAGGGAATAATATACACACTTAGTTGGGTGTAGAAATCTATCTTACCATACAGGAAAGTAGGAAGGGAAGGCGATAAGAGAAAGGTGGGGAGCTGATAGAGGGGAGACCAGGTTGGGTGAGGCAAAAGTCTGCAGCAAAACACTTTGAGAATGGACAGGGTAAACAGAGAAAGAGAGTAGGAGAAATATGGGGGAAATAGGATAGAGGGAAATACATAGCTGGTAATCATTACTGTGAAAAAAAATTTACAGTGAGTGTCTTCATTTCTCAAACATATAAGTAATTGAGTCGAATTTATGGAAATAAGAGCCATTCCTCAAATGATAAATGGTCAAAGGATATGAACATGTAATTTTCAGACAAAGTAATCAAAGCTATCTATAGACATAAGAAAAAATGCTCTAAATCACCATTGATGAGGGAATGCAAATTTAAATAACTCTGAGCTACTACCTCATTCCTGTAATTAGCTAATATGACAAAAAAGGAAAATGACAAATGTTGGAGTGGATGTGGGAAAACTAAAATATTAATGTACTATTAGTGAAGTTGTATACTGATTCAACCATTCTGGAGAACAATTTGGAACTATACCCAAAGGGCTATAAAACCATTCATACCCTTTGATGAAGTAATACCACTGTATTCCAAAAAAGAATTTAAAAAAAAGGAAAAGGACCTACTTGTACAAAAATATTTAAGAATTGGACATTGAGGGGATGGCCATCAATTGAGGAATGGCTGAAGAAATGGCTCTATATAGTTATGGAATACTACCATGCTTTAAGAAATGTTAAACAGGATACTCTCAGAAAACATGGGAGGACTTACAACTGATACAAAGTGAAATGAGCAGAACCAGAAGAACATTGTACACAGTAACAGCAATATTGTATGATGACTAACTATAAATGACTTGGCTATTCTCAGCAATACAATGATCTAAGACAATTCTGTAGGACTTGTGATGAAAGGTGCTGTCTATCTCCACAGAAAGAACTGATAGAACCTGAATGCAGATCCAAGATACTTTTTCTTTATTTTTGTTGGGGTTTTTTTTTGGTCTATGTTTTCTTTCATAGAATGACTTACGTGGAAACGTGTTTTGTATGACTACACATGTACTGCCTTCTCAATGTGGGGGGGAGGGAAGGAAAGAATTTGGAAATCAAAATTTGAAGAAAAAAATGTTAAAATTGTTTTTACATGTAATTGGGGAAAATAAAATGTTAAATAAGTTTTTTTGGAAGAAAGAAGGAACTCCCTAACAATTATAATTATCCAAAACAATGAAGTGGATTGTTTGCATGATGGCAAGTTCCCCATCACTGGTACTATCACCAACATTCAGTAGAATGGAGTTTAAATAAAAGCTAAATAGCCATTTGTCAGAGATATTCGAACTAGGTTTCATGATTAAGGAAAGAAGTTTGAGTAGATAACCTTTGAGGTCCCATTCAAGATGCTTCATTGATTCTCAGACAACTGAGCAGGCATTCCCTAAATACTTAATGGTGGTGGTGATGGTGGTGACACTGCTGCTGCTGCTGCTGCTTATAATGATGATGATGCTATAGGCTGTATGTATAAATCAGAGGTCATAAATGGACAGTCTACCTACAAATGCCTCTGTACTCACCTTGCCTAAATGGGAAGGATATTATATACTCCTCCAAAATAAACTGCAATGTTAGATGAGGAAAGTCTCTGGCCCATGGCACAGATCTCTCTATTAGCTATGGAATGTGAAATTATCTGGCCCATGTGATAAGGACAATAAACAAAACAATGAAATCAGTCAGAAGGTACTTCTGAGACTTTTAAAAACTTGGCTTTGAGGGGTTAGAAAAGCAGGGAAAGACAGCAAGGCTAGTTCCCACAGAGGCTGAGGTTTGTTTATCCTGCTTATCTGAAGTCAGAGCCAACAGTGCTAATGGTTTTGAATAGGTCCTAAATATTTCTCTTGGTGAAGACTGATTAGCCCATTTGTAGATAAAACCTAGACTGCAATATGTACACAGGAGAGGCAGCCTGGCTTAGTGAATAGAGGGCTGGCCTCTAGTTAGCAAGACCTGAGTTCAAGGCCTACCTCTGAGACATATCAGGCTATTGTCCTGGGCATAACCTCCATGCAAATTTTTAAGATTACAGATTGCAGAACAGTTATTCTATCTGTATTAGTAGAGGGAGCATCTCCATAGAGTTCTGTACGTCTATGAAATCCCAGGTCTGGTCTGTTCAAAAGATAGTAATGACAAAGACAACAACAGAAATAATAACTAGAATTTATATAGTGCCTACTATGTGCCAGGTGTTGTGATGAGAGCTTTTACAAATATTATCTTTTGTGATCCTCACAACAACCCTGGAAGGCAGGCATTATCATGAGCCTCATTTTATAGGTGAGGAAACAGAGGCAGATGAATTTTAAATGGCTTAGCTAAGGTCATACAGCTAGTAAATATATGGAGCTAGATGTGAACTCGGGTCTTTCTGACTTTGGGGTAGCCCAGCATTCTATCCACAGTCCTGCCAGTTGCCTGTATATATGCAAAACATGGACACTCTTTTAAGATTTAGTATGTGATGATCACATACTAGGTGAGTATGTGATGAAAGATAGTGTGGAGTCATGTGAAGACTTGGTATTGAGGGACTTTCTTTTCTATTCGACCTCAGATACTGATTAGCTGTGTAAACTTAGGCAAATTACTTTGCCACGCGAGAGTCCTTTTCCCCATCTGCAAAATGGGGAATGATTATATTTGTTCTACCTGCCTCACAGAGTGGTTACGAGGAGTGAATGGTAAAGTTAAAACATGATACAAACGTAAGCTATTATTGTTCAAGGAAATGGGGTGTCAGTAATCATGGTGAGGTGTGCGGAAGATAGGAAAGAAGTTTTTTTTTCGGGGGTGGGTTAAGCTACTGGAAGTCACAGTCATAGAATTTCAGAATTGAAAGGGATTTCAGTAGCCATATAGTCCTATGGTGTTCATAAAGTTCATCTGTAAGTCAGCCACCTAGAACATGCAATGGTTTTTCCTTAATAATAAGGCACTTAATAAATGTTTGTTGACCGATTAAAAAACTACCATTTGTGATGGTTGTTCTTGCTATGGAACTTGGCATGCAGAGGGAATTGGGGAAACATAATGAGTAGGGGCTTGAGACAATGATAGAGACTAGATATTCCTAAATTCCCTGGAAGGGGGAAGGGGGAAATGTAACATATCTGACTGTAGCAAGGAGGGCAGAGGTCCCAGGGAAGTCACTTAAATGTGGGACTTTGCTTGGAATAAAATTGACACTTTTACATTTAGGGGAATCTCCTGGAAAGATTCTCTGCCAAAGACTTTTAAGTTTAGATACCTCAGACTACAATATCCCAGAGAAACTGGCAAAAAAAATTAGGCTGTGATTATATAGCCGATTTCTTTTTCTAATGTGCGCTCCCTCACGAGTCAGTTCCGTTGATGTAATTTTGCAAAATTTTCATTTGTTGCTTTTTAAATGCTTATGTTTTTCATATTATTTAATCTTGTATAAATATTGGTATTGTTTAGTGTGAGAAATCTAAAGTTTATATCCCTAGAATGATACCACCTAGTGGAAATGTTCACGTTACTCTTCTGCATTTAAGCAGATGTTGCCTTTTGTGAGAGCGGGTGCTCTATGATGGACTACTCGGGAGAATGCTTGTGCCTGATATCCACAAGGAGTTGCTATTCTTTGCTACTTCTTTAACCGATCTTCTCGTCCTGTTCAGTAAGTTTGCACTTCTATTTGCTTTTCCTTTACATGACAATTAAGTGGTTAAATGGATCTAGGGTATAGAGGACCCCTAAAATTTGGAGAGCACAGTCAGTCAGTTGAAGCTTGAGCCAACAGCAAAGAGACCGGACACTGTCAAATTCCCTTAAGGGTATTAGAGAACCCGAGGGAAGGGTGAAATGTAATATACCTGGCCTTCATACAGTGTGGGGTGAGGAGTGTATTCGCTCATACAAAAGAAAAGCAAAAACAGTCCCCAGTTTTCCAGACTACTTTCTGTCTCCTCCCTTCCCCAGCAAAAACCCTTCAAATCTCTCATAATCAGGGGAGTCTCTCTTCTGCCTTGATATCCTGGATTGGGACATTTCCCCTCGGGTTGGGGATGACATTTGTCATGCTCTTCCCCCACCCCACCCCAGTGTAGGACATATATTCTGGCCCCTTACAAGGGACATGTTCAATTGGACCGTTGTTCCTCATGACTGGCAACTGGGTCAGAAAGATCCTTCTTCACACACACACACACACACACATCCACCTTTTGGGGTCCACCCATCACTCAACTGTCTCCTGTGGCTCCAAGAGGCTGCTGCATGCACAGTGGCCACACTCCAGTAACCTAAGGATAATAATACTTGCACTGCTTCTCCATGGGATTATTATAAAGAAAGTGCTTTACAAATCTTAAAGTGCTATGTAAATATATTATTATAATTCTGATGTCACTAACCCCATTAGGAAATGGGGTATAAAATCCATAGCAATTGTTAATCAGGATGACTGAGGAAGCAAGGGATGCCTTCATGTCCCAGAGTATGCTACTTCACTATTTTAATAGGCAGAGATTTCATATTTGGTAATATAGAATAAGAATTTGGTTACAACCTTTCACATAAGAAATGTTGCTAGGTGATTATACAGAATAAAGATGGAGACCCTTTGATCAGTTCACAGAAAACATGGGAACAAAATGCTAAATCCAATTCTGCATGGAGCCTAGAAAACAGTGTGATAAATTGTGAAAATAAGAAAGAAAAGAAAATGGAGGAGGAGGAGTGAAATTGTCCTAATTAAATTGAAATGTGTTTATAGATTCAAAATCAGGGTATGGTCAAGTACTTTGAAGTGTCATATGAAAGAACTAGCCCAGACCTTTGGCCTCTGCCCATCAGCCATCACTTCTGAATCTCTGACCCTGGCTTTAAGTATTTGACTTTTGACATTTGACCTGGGATTTTGCTCAAGCTTCTTAACCTCCCAGGTCTCCTCAGTTTATCCTTAGATAAGATGAGTATTACACCCATCTCACAGGGTGTTATGGGACAAAAATGACATCCATGTGATTATCTACCTTTAGCCATTCCTAAACCTAACGATACACTAATGAATTTATGTTAGAGAAAGATCCCAAAAAAGAAAAACCATCATTTTCATGGGTTTATAGTAGTGTGTGTAATGACCATTGGTCAAGAGGACATGTTTTCAATTCTTGAAAGACAGTTGTGTGCAAGAATAATCATTGCAATTTGCTTCACTGATCCAGACTCCTCCGAAACAGCCATCTCTTTGCCTCATTATAAACACAATTCTGCCATATTAATACTGGTATCAAAAGGAGGCACTTTGTGAAAATTCATGTATTGTAAACTTAGTAACCACAAATGAAACCCATGCTAAAATCTATACATGAGAATAAACATGGTAGTAAATGAAACCAGGAATTTTGAATATTTACAGTTTGGATGAGGACCATTTGTGGGTTTGATATAAAGAATCAAAATGGAGATTCCTGGAGTTTTAGCTACAAAGTTGGGCTAGTTAGAGGTGTGTGTGTGTGTGTGTGTGTGTGTTGAATATGCAGAATTAATTCAGGGAAAGGACACTGATATTGAGCAAGAGAATAGCTATTTCCTTCATTTTGAAGAGCTTTATGGAAGACCTTTGGGCATTGCTTATGCATTAAGGCAGCAGCCTGTTTTAAGGAGGCTTAACATGGCTTTAGCTTTATTGATTTTTAAGTGGATGACAACAGCTTAGCAAAGTTGGTGTGGTCAGTCAAGTTTATTAAATTCTAATTCCTTTGTGACACTTGACTTCCCTGAAATTTCAAGCATTTAACAGTTTAGGATTTGGGGAGGGGGATGAGGAGAAAGGAGGATGACAGTAGAGATGTCAAAAGGAACAAGGGACACAATCACTAAAAGAAGTAGGTGTCAGGGTACCTAAGTCCTGTTCTCCCACATGTGCATCTGACATTCTGTGCTACACGGAGTAATGACTCATTTCATCTTTCTGCTTTGGTTTTCCTTTTCACAAAATGCCTTCTTCCCAAAAGAAATTTAGAAGCATTAGCTGGATGCTACTTACACAACTCTGAGCTTTTAGAGAAATACCCCTTTGATAAATCTTGAATTTAGTTATATGAGGGGTTAAATCATAACCCTCATCATGTAAAGCAATTTCAGGAAACAGCATAATAAAGTGTACTCAAAATATTTGAGTTCTAATATGAGGTCTTACTATATGATTCCCCAGCTCAAAAACCTTTAATGGCTCACACTTCATTGTCTATGACATAGATAAAATACATACTCCTTAGCCTAGCATTTAAGACCCTCTGTAATCTGGTAACCACATGCCTTTTCAGAGTAATTTCATAGTGTTCTCTTTTATAAATTTTGTGCTCCAGATAAACTGGACTACTACCTCTCCCTCAACTTGAAATTTCATTTCCCTGCATTTGTACAATGCATATCTAGAGTGCACTCCTTCCTCATTTCTACCTTTCAGAGCCTTAGTCTTCCATCAAAGCTTAGCTCTGCTGCCACTAACTCCAAGGAGGCTCCCCTCTCCCCTCCCCATTGCTCTCCTCTTCCTTAATTTTCCTTATGCCATGCTTATTTGCATACATATTGAGTCCTCCTGGTAGAATATAAATTCCTTTAGGGAAGTTTACTGAACTCCTAAACTGTGGGGTGCTGAGGAAATGCGGTATGGGAGGCATGACTGCTTGCCCTGGATGACATGTATCACTTCATCTGGGGAAAGTGTCTGGTACTTTCTCACCAAGGATGGAGAAAACACTGTGGAGAGTGGACAATACCTCGATGTGATGAGTTTGAGCCAAGTCCTACACACATGTGGACAGGATCCCTATATTAGTTCCAACACATCCACATCACGCCCCCAAGAGATTCCTCTTCTCCAAAAAGAACCTTGTGGAGAGCAAATGTCCAGTCCATCCCTGGGATTCAGGACACCGGGGTAAAGAGAACCATTTAAAACATCTGTGACTGCTTAGGTCCATCTTGAGACAGCTAAATTCTTTCTATCTCCATGCAGCTTTTTAAAAAAAAAAAAGCCTTTGTAAGCAAACCAACCAAAACAATTCCATTTGTCAGACACAGGAGTCTTTTGAACTGAGTAGTTCATACTGAGACAACACAGTTTGCACTTAATAAATATGGGTTGAAGTGAGTTCCTGAATTTCAGCTCAACCATTAACTTGCTGAATAACCCTGGTCATATAAGTTGTAAATCTGCTGTCAAATATAGCTGCTAAATTGGTTGGTTTTGCTTAGCTTTTTTTAAATGTTCCAAGGAAGGCTTTGATGGGATGAGATAATATTGGGAAAGGAATGAAAAACATCAATAAAACTTTATTTTTTAAAACAAGATGGCAGGATTTGGTTTCTCACCCACCCCTCAACCCCAGGTCAGTTGATGTAGACACAGGATACTATCAGTGACATCATGATTTGTTCATACTCCATAAAGGGACTAACAGGACATAAAACACTTTGTTAATTCATTAACACCTCATCATTTGTGATTATATCCTATGACTAAGATATATGGAGGGATTGAAGGTAGGAACTATGCAATCAAATCCCCCTTCCCTTTACAAAAGAAAGAAAATGAAAGAAAAAGATTGTTTTAAAAATTATATTTAACAATTAAAGATCAAGGTCCCAAGTAGTTTAGTGTCAAAACATGCTCTCCATTAATGTCTCAACCCTATAACAATAGACCGTCTTCTAAAATCTTGGGTGGGGTTTGGGAAGGGGGCTGGGGTTAATTGTCCAAACATCTGTGGCCTCTGTCCTTGGTGATGTCCATCAAATCAGACAGGAATCAGTGTAAGTTAGAGTTTGGGCATCACATATTCTAGAGGAACAACAATAGATTCCAGGAATCTATTTCATGGTGTGAGTCATGAAGTACCAATTTTCCTTCACTTCTAATTAAGATGGTATCTGAGACCAGGGATGCAGAAGGGACCAGAAATCCTAAAGCCCATGTATAATCCCCAGAGCAAGTTAGGCTAGCTAAGCAAATTAAAAGCTCTCTCTAGCCTCCCCTCCCCCACCCCACCCCATTTCCATTATAGAGACAGAAGGGATGGTATATCCTGGAGCTACAGAGGAGATGATGAAGAGGAAGCTCCTATTCATAGGGTCACAGAAGCATCAATTTAAAGCTAGAAGGAACCCTACAGTTCAACCTTATTATTTTACGATTTTAGATTAGGGTGAAATACAAATACCCCTTTGATAAATCTTGAATTTAGTCACACTAGGGGTTAAATCATAACCCTCATCATGTAAAGTGATTTCAGGAAGCAGGATGATAAAGTGGTACTCAAAATATCTGCTCAAAAACTTTTGATGGCTCACATTTCATCGTCCATGAGATAGATAAAATACATACTCCTTAGCCTGGCATTTAAGACCTTCTGTAATCTGGCAACCACATGCCTTTTCAGACCAGTTTCATAGTGTTTCATAGTGTTCACAGATGAGGAAAGTGAAGCACACAACAGTCAAACGACTCACCCATGGTCATACAGCAAGCAACTGTCTCAGGAAGCATTTGAACTCACATCTTTGAGACTAAGCACAATGCCCTTTCTACTGCAAGAAAGTGCTTCTTTATACAGGTATAGACAGTACTAGATGAGCTCTGAGATTCTTTCCAACTCAATTTTTGTGTTGCTGAAATACTGAGGCTTAGTAGGAGATAAAAAAGCTTATAGTTGTTCGTTGCTTCCTTTGGATTTCTTGCACAGAAGTAAAAAGTAAGAGCCATTAGGGAGAAGTCCCCTGGAAGAGAACAGGGGAATAAAATCCGGCTCTTGGATGGCAAGCCAAGGGCAGTGCTATTTTGTCTCTCCTTTTGTCCTTGCCACAATGGAATTATGTAATGGCCCTCTTCCCTGCACCCTCCACACACACACACACACACACACACACAGACACACACACACACACACAGACACACACACACACACACATTCTTCTATCTGATATATTTGGAAGGAACGTTGCAGTGGCATTGAATAGGGATAAGAGGAGTGTTCAAGGATTGTTCGTTCTCAGGACAGGATGCCAATGCACGGAAAGTTAGAGCCAGGGAGCAAGGGATCATCGTCTCCCAGAAGTGAGTCCTTCACTTGCTGTCTCCTTCTCAGGTGTTGTGCTAAAATACTCTGACTTCAAATACCTCTTAAGGGCCAAGGTATTCCATGCAAACTGACTTTACAACATTATTGAAAGAGAGAAATGTTCAAGCATGACAAGAGAGAAAAGCTGAACATTAGAGGGAGATCAGAGCCCCTTTCTTTTCTTTTTTTTAAGTGGGCTTGTTTTTATCTCATAAAGTATGCAAGAATTTTCCCATGGTCTCCTCCTGGCCAGGTTCAAACAACATGCTTTGCACATTAGCAGCTGATGCTGGAATGTGGAGTCCCCATGACAACCATTAACCCCCACTGAACACAGCCAACCTCTTTGCATTGTGTGAGCTTTGACTGAAAGATGCTTCGTGGGATGATGTAATGTGATGTATGCAAACTAAGCAAGGGCCTGAAATGGCCCCTGGATATCCATTCACTGACTTTGAGTAAGGACCTGGCTGATATGAGCAGAGAGGGCTGACCACTGGAAGGAAGAGGTCACTGTTAGCATTTCACAAGACTAGCAGACCCCTAGGGACTTCTCTGAGCAGAAGTCCCAGGTAGGTGGTCCTCTCTTGTCCTTCTAATAAGGACATTTTCCTCAACTTTTTGTGGAGAGGAAGAGATTCTTCTTCCTTATGCCGGAAAATGAATTATCCCACAGTTCAAATAGAAACTTGTCAATAACCTCTCTGGGCCACCTCACTTAATAGCTGTCCCAAGAGGTTTCAGAAACTGGAAAAAAAATGGCCACAGAATCTCTCCCTCCTTGTGTTAGTAAAGAACAGAGAACTAGAAATGAAATGGGTGCCATTGATAGGAGAATGGCTGAGAACACAACGGTATGTGCACACAAGGGAGTATTGTTATGGAGGAAGAAATAACGTGAAGATTCAGAGAAACATAGAGGATAGATATGAACCATTACAGAGAATAATGTGCATAATAAATAAATTAAAAGATTCCTAAAAGAACATTGAACTCTAGAAATGAAAAAAACCAACCAATGACAGTCATGGAAAAGATATAACATAATCTACCTTCACAGCAACAAGATAGAGGACCGCTAGGATAGACGATGGTATACATTGTCAAACAGTTTCTATAGTGGATCTATTTGCTTAGTAGTTTTTTTGTATCACAAGAAAGCATTCAAACAGAATTGGGGTGGGAAATCACTACAATATATGGTCAAAAGGCATCAATAAAAAGTATCTTAAAAATAAAATGAAATTTTAAAAAAAGAGCCACTCTGGTATAATACATCAAGCTAACAGTCTCAAAGAAGAAAATTTCTTTTGACTGCAGATTATGATCTGTGGAAAAGCTAATGGCCTTGACCTTGGGTCATGAAGATCTGAGTTCAAATTTTACCTCAGTCACTTACTATCTGTGTGACCCTGGACAAGTTACTTAAGCTCTCTTTGACTCAGTTTCCTCATCTGTAAAACAGGGATAATGACAGCACCTACCTCACAGGGCTGTTTTAAGGATCAAATAAAATAATATTTGTATTCTGTTTTTAATCTGTATTCTCCCAATAGAATGTAAGCTACTTGAGGGCAGAAACGATTTTTCATTTTGTCTCTGTATATCCAGCTCCTAGCTTCCTGCCTTGTACATAGTAGGTGCTGAAGAAATGTGTATGTTAAATTGAATTGAGATATCCCAAATGTAGTGGGAGACGCAAACCAGTATCTCAGAAGGGAAATCAGGACTAGAGAGAGATTTAGAAGTCATCTGCCCAGAGATAGTAGCTGAAGTGGTAGGAATCAATAAGATTGCCCAAAAGAGTGTGGGAAGACAAGAAAAGGGAGTTAAGGACAGACCGTGGGGAACATTTAACAGTCATGAAGAAGATGTTTTCTGTAGTGGAGGCTGCGAGTTTAGAGCTCAGAACTGTAGGTGCTGATTTTGGAAATGGTCAAATCTCTAGTCAATCTGCAAAGAAAATAGAGAAGGAACAATTTGAAAGTTAGGAGGAAAACCATGATAGTGTATTGTCTCCAAAACTAAGGGAGGAGAGGATACCCAGGAGAAAGGGATGGTCAACAGTGTTGAAAGCTGCTGAGAAGGCAAGGAAGATAAGAAAAGAAGAAAAAAAGAGGTCGTTGGATTTGGCAATCATGAGATTATTGATAGCCATGGAGAGAGCGGCTTAAGTCAATCGGTGCGGGGATGAGTCTCACCAAACAGGCTGAAGAAAGAGACTGGGCTGTCAAGTGTAAGTATCAGGTGGAGATGATTTATATTCAAGAAATTTAATAAAACTGAGAACGGTGACTGGTTGGCCTCGAATCATCACCAGGAAGGCTTTTGTTTTTTAAAGGATTGAGGGTCACCTCTTTGGAGACAGATGGGAAATAGTCATTTGATGAGGAAGAGATTGTTGTTGTTCGTCCTTCATTCTGGAAGAGAACCAATGACATCACGAGGGTGATGTCCTGACTTGCAAGTGAATTGGATTTAAGCGAAGCTGTGATGACTGCTGGAAAAGGATCCTGGAGGAGGCAAAAGGGAATGGTATCAAGAATGCAGGTAAGTAACCGTAGGAACATTGGTTCTATTTGTGCTCTTTTAAACAAGTCAGCAAACAAGAGTAAGTGTCTTTGGGTTGGTTTCCCTACTTCAAGCATCTGCCCACCCCAGTCCAGCCTCTACTCAGCTGTCAAACTGATTTTCTTAAAGAGCTAGTCTAACATTGATACCCCCTGATTCAATCAATCCCAATGGCTCCCTATCATCTCCAGGATCACATTTCATCCTCTGTTTGGCATTCAGGGATTTTTCTAACCTGGCCTCCTCCTACCTTTCTAAGCTTCTTAGACCTTACTCCTCTCTACCATGTACTCTGCTATCCAGAGCCTTCCTCTTCTTCACACAAGACATTCTATTCTTCTCAACATAGTTAAGCCTTTCCCTGTATCCTTTGTTATAATCATCATCTGTTCCTAGAATGATATAACTCTTGTTCAAAAACACAAATAATTAGGGATTTTTTGAGGTTTCTAATCACTTATACAATTTCACTGGAAAGCATTATGGGGAACACTGTAATCACCTCTTAAATAAAGGTAGGCAAGTGACTCCTCCTCTATTCTCTGCATATAAATAGTGAATTTCCTCAATTATTTTTCTAAATCAGCTGCTTAAAAAAAAAAAAGAAAAAGAAAAAAACACTACACCAATGTTTCTGCCTAAAAAGGGAGGCAGCAGCCTTAAAATGCCCTCATGGAAATATCAACTTTAGATGTATAAGGTTCTTTTAATTAAAGTCAGCCTATCCATATTTGCCCCAGGCAATTCAATTGGGCCAACCAAAGTTAGGCGCCTGGGAAGAGCTGCCAAGATTGAAATTCCTTATGTGTCTACTTTGAAAGAAAAAAATGGAGAGAGAAATCAGACAGCTTCTTAGAAGCCCTATGGGGCAAGATATGCCAAGTCTACCAAGACTACAACTCAGAAATTAACAATGAGAGTAGTGAAAAAAGGGGGGGAAGAGAGGGAAGTACATAATGGGGTTCAGTAGCTGAGCTGGTTGGGAGGACAGTTTTCCCCATATGAGTTTCTGAAAACTGCATTTATCAAAATATGTGACCACTCAGCTTCAGGTATTCAAGATTCCCTAAGTATGCTCCTCCCAAACAGAGGTGCACCAGTAAGTGTGAGCAAGGTGCTAGTAGGCTGAATGTCCATACTGGGTACAAAAACAGCTAAACATATGGCATTACTCTTGTCTTACATCATGTTATAACCATAGAGTTGGTTAGATGGAGGATAAGGGGAAGAACAGTCTTGTCCTGCTTGTTTTGAGAAAGTAATCACCTGGAGAATCCACAGCAATTCATTCCTTTAAAAAAAAATAGCAGGATGGCTACACATGTATAATCTATCAGCAAATTGCTTGCCTCTAAGGAGGGGGTAGGAAGGGAGGGAGAGACCTTGGAACTCAAAATTTTTGAAAATGGAAGTTAAAAATTTTTTATTTATGTATAATTGAGAAAAATCTTAAGTAAATAAAAAGAAAAAAATACTTTAAAAATAGCATAAAGTTTTATGACTTTATCACAGAGTATTGCGGCTCCTGCCAGGATTCTAACATCCTAACACAGCTTCATTTCTCAGCTTTTCCTCCTGGGATGCTTGGAATGTTGAAAGAGGGTACAAAGAGAGGGCAGTGATGAAAATGCAGGACTGGGTCCACAGACACCTAAGGTAAGATCAGTGGGAAAGACCTGAAACTATGGCAAGTGGAAGGAAAAGACGATTTGGGGGGAGGGGTTCCCTCTCTTCCCATGTGTTGCCCAGGAGCCCCAGGTGAAGAAGTCTGCTGCTCTACTAGCAGTAGGAGCAAATGGGGAGGGAGGGTGAAGGGAGCCAGACTTTAGTTTAGGGAGCAAAGCTAGAAAACTGAGGAACTGATAGCATAGAGACACAGCCTAGTTACCAAAACCCTGAAGTCAGCATCATGTTGACCTATATAGCTTCAACCATGAGAAACACCAAAGGCTTCTTCTGTGTTCTGAAGTTGGGATATAAATGAGGTGACCTGAAACCAGTGGAGACACCCAATATAGACAGATGTATCAAGAAGTTTGGCTGAGAAAGGGAGGCAAGGTATAAGAGGACGCCTAACAGGGATGGTGGGATTTAGTGAGGGTTTTTTTTTCCCTAAGGTGGAGAAGATTCAGTCATATTTTTAGGCAGTAGGAAAGGATCTAGTAGATAGAAATGAAAGATTTGAAAAAGAAGGGGCAATATGCTAAAAAAAAAAGATGGAATAAACTAGGGCACACAAATGGGTTTGCTTTCATCAGAGACTGAAGTAAAGAACGAAATGGTGAGGGATAATGAGTAGATGAAGATGGATTGTTATCTTCACCACTGGAAAGAGTACTGTAACAACAATGCTACTTGCTGTTACTGTGGCTGTGTAAGACCAACAACACCAGCACACAGGAGGGCTGCTAGCACAGATTCTTTGATTTGCTTTTCTAAAGAAAGCAACTTTAAGGGGTACAAAATCTCACTTTAATCAAACATACATATATCATTCACTTAGTTCAGGGGAAAAAAGTCAACACCCTGAACTTCAGAGCAAATAGAGACAAATTACAAACAGAGATTATATAAACAGAGCAAATAAACACAAATCAACAGACAGCACTTCTCACTGTCTGACCAAGACATTACATACATAGTTACCAAAGAGAAAAGCACCAACATCTGGATTTTTCAAAGCCAAGGAGCTCCTTAATGGCTACCCAGAGTCTCTACACCAACACTCTTCCAATGAGTGAGCCCCAAACAAAATGCTAACCTCAGAGTATATATATACATCTTCAGGGCCAGAGCACTTCATACCTCTCAAGGGTTTCACAGCTCTTGAGGGCTTCACACTTCTCATGACCTAACTAGCAAAAGGGTTTGTGGCCTTCCTACAAACAAAGGCAAGACTCATCAAAGGCACGTGATTGCTTTAGTGCTGAGAAGCACTCCAAAACAAAAGACAACAAAAAGTCTCACTTTGCTTGCCCTTACAAGTACCTGCATTAATGATCCATTAAAAAATCAGTTACTACCTACCTTATACAGAGTACTAGATGCCAGATTTAAAGTCAGGGAGATGAGTCTTCTTGACTCCAGGTCTGGTACTCTACCAACTGCACCACCTAGCTGCCCTAAACTATTTCTGAGGACCTATTAATACAAATTCTTATACATAGCCAGGACTGTAAAGTGATATTTAAGTCAGTTTTGTCAATGAGCATTTATTAAGTGATTACCATGCACCAGGTCCTATGCTAAGCACTGGGGATATAGAGAAATGCAACATACAGTCTCTTTCCTCAAGCAACTCACATTCTAATGGAGGAGACAACATGTAAACACCAATGTAGAAATAAATTACACACAGGATAAATAGGAAATAATCAATGGAGGGAAGGCACTACTAGCATTAACGGGGATAGGCAAAGGCTTCCCATGTTCTGGTGGGGTTTTAGATAAGATTTGAAGGAAGCTAGGATGTGGTGGTTAGGAGAGAGGCCTGGGGGCAGAGTTAAGAGATGGAGTGTCTCGTTCAAGGAACAGCAAGGAGGCCAGTGACACTGGATTGTAGAATACATGGAGGATAATAAAGTGTAAAAAGAGTGAAGAGGTAGGTGGGGGCCAGATTACGAAGGACTTTTGAAAACAAATAGAGGATTTCATATTTGATTCTGGAAGTAATAGGGAGCCACTGGAATTTATTGAATAGGGGATAACATGGTCAGACTTTCAATTTGGGAGGATCAGTATTAAAGCTGAGTAAATAGCTAGAGTAAATAAATATTTGAAGTAGGGAGACCAACCAGAAGGTTATTGTAATAGCCCTGGTAAGAACCGATGGGGGCTTCCAATAGGGTGGCTTCTTCATCAAAAGAGAGAAGTGAGCGTGTGCTAGAGATGTTACAAAGATGTTTTCTACCTTTGCAGAAACAGATTGGATATGTGCTATGAGTGAGAGCTGGGTTTCTAGGATAACACCTAGGTTGGGAGCCTGGGGACTGAGAAGATGGTGGTGCTCTTGACAGCAATAGGGAATTTAGGAATAGAGAAAGATTTGGAGGGAAAGAGTAAATTTGGTTTTGGACATATTGAGTTTAAGATGACTACTGGATATCCAGTCCAAAATGTCCAATAGACAGTAAGGAAGTTAGGAGAGAATTTAGGACTAGATAAGTAGATCTGAGAATCATCTGCATAGAGATGCTAATTGAATCTATGGGAGCTGATGAGACACCTAGTGAAAGGGAGAAAAGTGCCCAAGACAGAGCCTTGGAAGAAATCCATGGTCAACAAGCGCAACCTGAATGAAGATCCAACAGGGGAGACTAAGAAAGAACTGTCGGACAAGTAGGAGGAGCAACAGGAGAGAGCAGAGTTGTGAAAACCTGGAGAGAAGAATATTGGGGAGAAGAGGATAATCAAGAGTGTCAAAGGCTGCAAGGATGAGGACTGAGAAAAGGCCATTAGATTTGGCAATTAAGAATTAAATAGATTTAACAAACAAGTCAGTTAGTTCAAACAACAGATCCTACTCAAAAACAAAATATAATTAGGTTATTTGTCAAGCCTGCTGCCTGCTCTAACACTCGGTTTGTGTCTGAAAAAAAAAAAAACAATGAAATATAAAAATGGATCCTTGACACTTTTTCCAAAACAGACTGAGATAGGCCCTAAGAATATTGCAGGCTAAGGAAACTAAGGGTCCAATAAGCAAGAATATGATGGGTATGATACTACCAGGCTGCCCTGTATCTACCAGTAACTATCCTGATTGACAATGGTTCTATATTCAAGCATTGTGACGGCAAGCCTCGTTTATCTTTGTATCATCCTCAGGGCCTAACATTGAATATTTCCCATAGTAGATGTTTAGTAAGTAGTTGCTGAATCACTAATGGATGAGTTCTGTGTGAGCAGTATGTTCTGTCAGAATAAGAAAATTAAGATTCCAGACCATATTTATCAACCATAAACCAGAACAAGGTTAGAGTTAATTACCAAGAGTGAGTAACTTTGGTTTTGGGAAAGGACAGTGCCAACAGCGGGATAATTCAACTCTGTGAGTGAAGGCCAGCCTACATTTGAAGCAAGTACTTGATGGGATGAGCTAGCAGGACTGCAAAAGGACAGCATAATGGCTGTATCATTAACACCTCAACTTTGCCAGCAAACTCATCCAAGAACACTCACCTGCTTCAGGATAAATGGTAATTACTGACCACACAGGGAATAAGTTTTCTCAGCTTTCCACAAATGCTTGTCATGGCCCATTTAACGAAGTCAAGTCAAGTCAATAAGCACATTCACTAAGGCTTCCTATTAACAAATCACTGTGCTAAGTTCTGGGTATACAAAGAAAGTCAAAAAAGATAGCTCTTCTTTGTCCAGAAAAGGAATACTACCAGAGCTGACGGGCCTTCCTAGTTGTTATGTGTTATGTTGTTATTTGTTATATGTATTATATTGACTAATATAACTAGTCACATAACAAAGCCCATATCTGCTATTCACAAAACTGTTGATCAAAGAATACATTAGAGTCATCTCAAATGGACAAATGGAAAACTTCTCTGTTTCCACTGGAATGAATCTTCTTAATCAAAACTCTAGTAATAAGGTTTTACACATGTCCATTCAGGTCTCTCTACCCTTAACGATTTTCCTCTAACATCTCTTTACTATAAAACTTACCATGCATCACAGCTCTCCATCCTTCTAACCCAGGAGCTCTTAGCCTAGGACACAGGAACTTATATTTTGATAAATATATTTCAATATACAGTTGTATTCTTTGCATTCTATTTAAGTCTACATACTTTATCTCATGCATTTAAAGATACTGTTCTAAGAAGGGAAGGGGTCCATAGGCTTTATCAGACTGCCAAAGGAGTCACAATGGTTAAAAAGTCCTATTTCAGATCTTTCTTATGGTTTTATTGCTTTAATTTTTGCCTCATCAGCAATAAGACCACATGATGCAGTGGGAAAAGCCCTGAGCCAAAAAGGAAGATACAAGAATTCTAGCATTGGTTCTGATACTGTCACATGACCCTGACCAAGTCACTAAACCTCTTTGGCTTTCAAGAGGCTCTCTTTCAACACAGAGTTGGGACCAGCCCTGGCTAAGAAAGAGTTTCAATCACGAGATCTGAAAATACAACTATATCACCATTGTCCTCTTTTATTCTGTCCTAGCCTCATTCCTCCTGCCATTCCCACTAGCAAACAGTCTTTTTTGTTACTGAAACTGAAAGGACTAAAATTTTAAAATACACTTTTCCTTGCAGTCACTGACTCTGTTGTAAAGAAAGAAAACCGATTTTTCAATTAGGAAATGCGATGGAAAATTACAAAGGCCTTTTAACTCCTAATTAAGCCTTTCTGGTTTTGATTCTTGCTTATTTAGAATGGCTAAATGGACATTTTAGATGTCCTTTAGATGGACAAGCTGGGGAATCACATGAACAAAGTGACTTCTTTCTAAGGTTTAATCTTTATGCAGTCATCAGCCATCGCCTATTAAATTATGTCAAGAAACTGACTTAAAGTTGCAGGTTTTTTAGCTTCCACATGAATAAGCCAAGAGCCATTAAACAAAAAGGTATGGAGTGAGGAGAGAAAATTAACGAGCTTCTGAGAAAGTGGAATGAGTGAGGAAACTCTTCCTATGACCACAGATATGTTAAAAAGTGCTGAATTGCGAGTATGAGGGTCTGGTTTCAAAGCCTGCACTGCCACTTACTGCCTGTAGGACCTTGGACAAGTCACTTAACTCTGTGAGCCTTAGTTTCTTCATTTGTAAAATGAAGGGGCTGAATACATGACCCCCTAGTTTCTTTCCAGCTCTAAATCCCTGACTTTTAGAGGTCATAAGTAATGCAGTGGATAGAGTCCTGAGCTAGGAATCAGGAAAACAAGTTTAAGTCCTCAGGCACTTAGCAGTTGTGTTACCCCGGGCAAGTCACTTAACCTCTCTGCAAAATGACAGTGATAGCCTCTAAGTTACTCTTAAACTGGTTTTATGCCCCTTCTCCTAGGCAATCCTGATTTATTCATTGAACTGTGGGTACAGGGCCATGACCAAAGGGGTATAAAAAAAATGCATATCCAAAGAGATGAGGAAACAGTGTCTTTGACTGGGTTAGACATTACTATTGTGCTTGGCACCTAATAGGCACTAAGATTTATTGATTGATTGATTTTCCTTTCTTTTTTTTAATGGGCCAAACAAAGCAAGGAGCATCAAATGAAACCAACTGTTAAAGAAAAATCATTAACTGGTAAAGGGAAGGAAAGAAAAATGATGAAAGGAAAAGAGAGTGGCAGAAAACCCAAATTTTAAAGACAGGTGAGTTAAAAGAGAACCTCCAAACAAGTGACTGTTGAAGGGCATCTTTTTTCAAAATGCCCATTAATTCTTTTCACAGAAAGCTACTGGAAACCAAACAGATGTAAATTTATAGCTAACCAGTTAGTCACAGTTTCAGTGGTGGAAACAAGGGGGGAAATACGCAGTTGGGGGAAAGAAAATGATGGTTTTGTTCAACATAACATAGCAAATCAGAACACAGCCATTATTTTCCCTCCTCAAGCTAAAAAAGCAACTTGAAAATCCCTTTCATGTCCAGAAATAGTCTGGCATCTCAGCCTAGATTATACTGCTTTAGAGCTGCACATTGGACCACGCAAATTCTGTGGTCAAACACAGGGTCTGTATGTTTGTTCAAGGAAGAGGCTATAATGCTCCCTTCCCCTTCTATTGCTTCCTGTCTTAGATTCAATGGATGGAGAGGTGGCAGACAGAAAGAACTCAGCTGCCATAACTATTCTAAAATGGTATTCTCTCCTTCCTCTGAGAAAATTGCTTCATACCTCTCAAATGTACTCTTTGATGATACTTTGTATTAAATTATTTGGGTCTGTATGACTTACCTTTCCTATTAAACCCAGAATTCCATGAGAGTAGGGAATATAGCTTATTTATTTCTAGCTCCTACATTGGCCCAATGTGCTATACATAATAAACACTCCATAAATATTTATTTAATGAACCAGAGCCATAACTAACAATTCTGACACCCAAAGCAAGTACCAAAAAAGGGTCCCTCAAATCAACCTTTTAAGACAAATTCAATTAAGGTGGAATGTGGAAGAGTAGAGATCTTGGATATTCAGGCATAGGGTACCATAGAGAGACTCTGGGACTATACTGTCTTGGGATAGCAGGAAGAGCATAGAGAGAGAGAGATCTTGTGATATTGTGAGACTTCCTCGGGGCCCTCTTCCAGGGGAGGGGACAAGGAAGGGTCTGGACACTGAAGAACTTGAAGGCAAGAAGAAGGAAGTACCCACCTAAGGGAAGTGAGTAGGCTTTGGCAGCTTTCTGTTTTAATTATTCTTGCTAACTAGATACCAAGTTAAATTGCTTTTATTTCTTGAAATATGAACATTATTGACTCCCTCTCAATTTTTGTGTCCTAGGGCAAAGCCCAAATCACTCTGCCCAAGCCACATTTCTGGGATTTATGGACAAAATCACTTAAAACAAAGTTTGGAGGTATCTTTTACTTCATCCCCTAAAGATGTAGACTTCTGTTTCTTCCCCAATAGAACTAAAAATATCTGGGTTCCTTTCATTCAATTTCAGATGTTTTAATCTCTTAACACTCATGGCAATGTCCGATCCTTGGTTTTGGCAGATAATTGTCAGAGTTGCAATAACAATAATTTAGCCATGATATTCAAGGAGTGTGGCTATGTAATTTATAGCCAGTTTGTAACCTATTCATATTTACTATATGTTTTTCATGTGATTCTTGGCTCACATATAATAGATTTGTTTTGTTTTACAAAATGAAGCATATGCAGTCAAGGTGCCAGGAAGATTAGATACTTTCATCCATCTATCCATTTATTCTTTCAATTAATATTTATTGAGTATCTACTATGTGCTGGCAGACTCATAAGAAATACTGTGGACTGAATAGGCCATGGAAAAATCATTTTTCATCTGTATAGCTAAATCTTCCAGAAGATAAGTGAGGTTAATTGCTGAGGCTGTGTATCCTTAGTTGTTTGGGATGTTCTCCCTATCTCCATCCCATAAGAGAGAAAGGATCGTGACAAAACCAAGATGTGGGGGAAAGGAAACATGAATGCAGTCCTTAGAAGAAACATAAACAATTTTCAATAATGTTCCATTTAAGGCAGCATGAAATAATGGATGGAGAGCCATCTTTAAAGCCAGGAAGACCTGGGTTCATATCCTGCCTCTGAAACAATGTTACCAGCTAGGTAACAATAAGTTACTTAACATCTCAGTTCTCTAGGAGGATATCTAAGACTATCTCACAGGGAAAGTGACAGACCTGTATTGGTGAGATGAGTTTCCTCACCCAGGAATTCCCTATACAAATGAAATCATAAGTCTAGACCCAGCCCTTAATCCTAATTTACCCTCAAGTAGAAGCAGTTTCAGAAATTGGCATACTTTCTGTCTGTCTGGGGATAGAACATTCATCGTCATTCAGGACAATATGGTTCTCAATAAAAAAAAAAAACTGACCAGGTTTTCTGATCTGTTCTCTGCGCTGGTCTGGAAAGATAAGACCATGCATGCCTCCCAATGCTATAGATCAAGGTTGTCAAAGGAATATTCTCCAGGCTTCATCCAGAGACAATGAAATTCACAAAGATTTCTCTGGAGAATAGCAAAGTTTATAACCTATGATTTGGCAGTGGAGCATACATACAGGACCAAGAAAATATTAGCTCAAACTGACTTCATTGGATACCATGGGAACCCATAGATGGCGTCAATAGAGTGGTGATTACAACAGAAGATAAGAAATGACTGAAAGGGACCAAATTTTGATAATTTCACTAATAGGATTTCATTTGTTTGTTTTTGGAGGGAAGAAGGCAAGGCAATTGAGGTTAAGTGACTTGCCCAAGGTCACAAAGCTAGTAAGTGTCAAATGTCTGAGGCAGAGTTTGAACTCAGGTCCTCCTGACTCCAGGCTGGTGCTCTATTCGCTGCACCACCTAGCTGCACTTAAAGGATTTCTATAAAGTACAGATCTAGTGGTACCTCCTACATGAGATCTGGTGGTACCTCCTACATGAGATCTGTCCTAGTCCTCCCAGTTACTAAGTTATTAACATTCTTTCTCTCTTAAATTCATGTATATGTATGTGTGTGTGTATGTTTTATATATGTGCATATATATATGCACATATATACATATATATATCATTTATATATAATTCTTTTTTTTACTTTTTTTGAGTATATAATTCTTCATATTCATTTATATGGAATATAAATAATGCATATATAGAGAGTATTTGTATAGTGTGTATATGTATACACACATACACACACACACATATACATACATACATACATAATTTGTAAACTCTAGGCTCTCTCCCAACATTTCCAGTACCACTCCCAACTCCCTCCCCTTGCACTTGCAGGTCAGGTATTCAAAGGTTGGTTACTACACCCCCTTAGAAACTCTAGGATTATATATCAAATTGCTTGATGTCTTGGGGAGTGGGGAAGGGAGGAAGGAAGGGAGAAAAACTTGGAACTCAAAATCTTATTTAAAAAATGAATGTTGAAAATTGTCTTTACATGTAATTGGAAAAAATAAAATATTATTTAAAAAAGAAACTCTAGGGTTAGTTTCAAAGGATTGGGGTGAGATGTCTTTCTAATGCTTTTAACTCATGAACTCCCACACTGGCGTGCTTGTCATTACGATTATCAGTTGATATAAATTAGTCAGCCATTAAGTTGCTTTTAGAAAGGGGTATTTACTAAGGTGATTAGTAGGGAAAATTGTAACAAACATTGCTCCAAAAATCCGTGACACATTCTCCTGCTAGTAATATACAGAATCCAGGGGAAAGTGGGCTTAAGCCTAGAATACGTGGCATAGAGAATACAGTTCCTAGAAGTCTTTTTACTGGTGTTCTCAAGATAGTCCCCTTGTGCATAATAGCTCGTGTAAAGCTTTGCATCTATATCTAACTTGTCCTTGGTTCCTAAAGCAGATATTGCCATTAGCTACTCTGGGGATGCTGCTAGGACTGCAGTGGGAAGCTGTGAAGTCTGAAATCCTCTAGACCTCCCAAAATCACAAGGTCTTCTTCCAATCAAGAGGAAAGGGAAAACAAAATGAAACCCATGATGAGGCCCACAGTTCTGCACTCTCTCCCAAGTTTATTCTTTCTCAAGGCTTTTTAGCTTTATCCTCTCCACTGACTTGATATTTTATAGAAAGACCACTAGGACTCAACCAAGTTTCCTCTTAACAAGATTTCCTATCACACTTAGGAGGTATCTAGGTCTTGTTCAAAGATAATGGATAATCAAGATGTGTTCTCACATAACAAATGTATCAAGTCATAAATCTCATATTTACTATCCATCTTGACCCACGAAAATCACTTAACCTCTATTTCAGTTTCCTCATCTGTAGAATGGGGATAATAAATAGCACCTACCTCCCAAGGTTGTTGCAAAGATAAAATGAGATGATATTTTCAAAGCACTTTGCAAACCTTAAAGAATTATATAAATGCTAGCTATTGTTATTACTGTTTTCTTATCGCCTACTTTAAGTGGTGTAGGGTTATTGTTTTGGGTGGTCCCCCCCCGCAAATCTGGATGGATGAATAGATATATACATAGACAGATACATACATACATATATACATACATAGATACATAGATATTATTAATATAATAGGTAGATAGATACATGGATACATACATAGTTAGATACATCTATAGGTAGACAGATACATAGATAGGTAGATAGATACATGGATACATACATAGTTAGATACATAGATACGTAGATAGAAAGATACTGTACTAACTTACATGTATACAAGTTGTATCTCTTCAGCCGAATGTAAGTTCCTTGAGGGCAAGTATTGTTTCATTTTTTGTCCTTAAACTATTAGAACCTAGCACAGTGCCTTATTCACAGAAGGCACCTTTGTTGAGAGACTTCGAGAGGCATACACATAAAGCACAAGTACATAGATGGAGAACTAAAGTAAAAGGTTCTTTGATCTGCTGTATGACTTTAGGTGAATCATATAAACTCTATGAGTCTGTTTCTTCTTTCCATAAAACAAGAGAACCATACTACATGATCTCTAAGGTCCCTTCCAGCTATAAACATCTATGCAATGGACCATCAATCATGATATAACTTAGCCCCCTCTATAGATGGCAACAGTAAAGACTTGCTAGTCCCAGGAAGGAAAGAGAAATCTCCAATCTTTGATAAAGAAATCAGATTACTGCCTAAAAGTGTAATGCTTTTGACAGGCCAAGCTAAACTCTTGTTGAGGTCAGGGAGGTTAATCACAGAAGAGATGAGAGGCTCCTTGGCTACAAAACGACCTCACTGCAAACACTAACTCTTTGAAAAAGGTTCCAGTTCCCGTTGTCCCTAAAGGAGACAAGCCTCCCTTCTTGTCTCAGCTTATCTCGACATACAAAGGCTTCAAGCATTTGAGACTCCCTCCCTTTGTTACTTCATGGTCAGAGTCAGCCTATTTTCCAGCAAAAATAGCAGTCTCTTGGAGCCAGATTATTTATCAGGGTAATGGCTGCCAAGGTAAAATTTAATCAAAGCATACAGCCCTTCTCTAATTCAGTGTGATGGAGTGGATAGAATCCTAAACATAGAATCAGAAAGACCTAGTTGTGAATCCTGCCTCAGTCACTTACTATTAGCTGTGTGATGCTGGGCAAGTCTCTTGACCTCCCTGGGACTCAGTTTCCTTACCTGAAAAATAAAGATAAATAATAACACCTGCATCGCAGGCTTGTTGTGAGGATTAAACAAGATAATGCTTATAACTTGCATTGCAAACCTTAAAGAATAATATAAATGTTGGAGGAAGAGGGTAGAAGGAGGTGAGTTCATGGAGCATTCACTCTGTCTCCATGGAGATGGATACTTGCATTGGCCTCTTCCTCAGAAACAAATGCTTCATAGGATCATAGACTTCAAGCTAGAAGGAACTTCAGAGGTCATCAAGTATCCCTCTCCCTCTCCCTCTTCCTTTCCTCTCTCTTTCTCTCTCTCTCTCTCTCTCTCTCTCTCTCTCTCTCTCTCTCTCTCTCTCTTTATCTCTCTCTATCTCTTTCTCTCCTTCCCTCCCTCCCCCAGTCCTGCAGACTTCAAACGGTGAAGACTATACCATGAGCACATGACACTAAGAATATGTGCATGTCAAGGTAAGCCTGAGCCTAGACTTCAAGGGCATCATCACATCTTCTACTTTGTTTCTTTCCCTGAGTACAGATGACCAAATGGTGATCCTGAGAGATGGACAGTTGCAGCCCTGGCATTAAGCTCATGAGTTCAACAGAGTTTCTGAGTTGATGTTGACTGCCAAGTAAGTACTTCCTTCAACTATACCACATCTAGAAGATGACCACCAACAAGATCAGCTGGAATCTGAAAAGACTAAGGATCCATGCCTGGCTGGTGAGAAGATATGGACTTCGTTTTTTAGATAGTAAAGCTCTGAGGTAAATGTAGAATATCTATTCAGCAGTTCTACAAAGTTTCTTTACCTTCTGGGAGAGTATAAACACGGTAAGTTTTTATGTTTTTAGTATTTAATTCATGCTAATGAGTATTTTGTATTCTAACCATTCTTTTGTGGTGAAGGAAATAAACAGCTGTTCTATACCTGATCATCTATTTTGTACACTGAGTGTCACTTCCAGAAGGGGCCCTTCCAAGCCTTTTCTGTGGAGTTCCTAGACGTGAATCATAACTAAAATTTCTTTTAAAGATTTCCTCAAAATTCTGTTTCAGCATAGGGATAATGAGAAAGAGTTCAAAGAAAGCCTGAGTTTCTTTCTTTGGTGTTTGGATCCTCCAAGGATTAAACAAGTTTATGTGAGGCCAGAGCTCGAGCCCCTTTCCTGGAAGGCCCCTCTTATCCCAGGCTGTGGGTAACATAAATGCAAGCTCTTAGTATTTTTAACCTCATAACCACTCTCTGAAGAATAGAGAGAACAGGTACTATCCTCTCCAAATTATATGCCAAGGGATGCCACTCAATGTCAATAAGGAGAAGTCAGCCCCTCAATCAGGAGTTTTGATGCCCGGGTCTACTGGATGGCATCTCCTCTAGTGCTTTACTTATAAATACAATCCTAAAATTTATTTTTTTTTTCAGGGGGGAAGGCAGAGCAATTGGGGTTAAGTGACTTGCCCAAGGTTACAGAGCTAGTAAATGTGTCAAATGTCCGAAGCCAGATTTGAACTCAGGTACTCCTGACTCCAGGGCCAGTGCTCTACTCGCTGTGCCACCTAGCTGCCCCCAGTCCTATAATTTAAATATTCTTTTTCATATGTATCTACAGAAGGGATGTAACTACAGGTCTGGACTTACAAGAAAAAAAATATTTTTGACCAATAAGAAAATTTAAGAATGTAATAATACCTGTATTAAGCCATTCCTCCCTTTTGGCCAGAGATCCCATTGCTAGGGATATCCTTCAAGGAGGCAAAGACAAAAAGAAAGGTCCCGCATATACCAATATATTCACAGCAGTACATTTTGGTGGCAGCAAAAATTCTAGAAACAATACAGGCATCCACCACTAGAAGAGTAGCTGAGCCAATCATGTGATACGAGTGTAATGCAATTTTCTTGAACTAAAAGAAATGAGGAAATGAGGAATTTAAAAAACATGAAGATACCTACAATCTAAAAGATAGCAGAAAAAAGAACCAACAGAACAATACCATATATTCAATGCCTACAATAATATAAAGGATAACGACACTAAAAGCCAGAGGAACTCTGACTAATTGTAATGACCATCTCCATCTGGATAATAAAAACATGCCTCCCTCTTCAAAGTAGAGAGAGGGGGGACTTTGGATGGGGAGTGGTACATATACCATGAGCTTAGATCATTGTGTTGGTTTTGCTTAACTTCTTTTGTGACCTGGGAGAATGGGGAGGAAGAGCAAGAAGTATTTTTGATGTAAAAACAGAAGACATCAGTGAGGCTTAAAAAAAAAAAAAACAATGGTACTTGTCAGACTCACTGCAATTGAACACTGAGCTTTCTAATAAGTAACAGAGATTTGTAAGCCTCCTGTATGATGGCAAAGTTAAGGAATGCCCCAGAAACTTAAGCTGAGAATAACATTCTGGTGAGTCATAGCTGCTTTGTTAGTACAATAGTCACCTGATGCAAAGTGGCCGTGAGTTCTTTCCTTTCAGTAACAGTCCAGCAGGGCTTCCATCTCCATAATTTCACTTACTTGTTTATTTTGTATAACAATTAAAGCTTAAATCAAGTGATTCTTCATGGAGTACAGAAGGGGTCTACAACACCCCCGGGAAGAAATGGACTGAGATGGGGTTGAGGAGGCTAGGGGAAGTGATAATGGAGCAATCGGAAGCCATGTTTTCCATTGAGCAAATTCTAAGCGGTCAAAGGTGACTCATCATATAATAATGCAAGCTAGCCCATGGCAGTACAAAAGCCTTCAGTGATCTCTACTGCCTGCTCCTTCGTTGGCACATTTACCTTTTCACTGTGGGCATGCTGGGCATCCATAGTTCCATGATGATGTCCAGTTAAGACACATAGAAGATGACCCTACTATATTCATTCAAGCAAATTGAAGTGTGCTTTCAAGAGTTCAAGAGAAAACTAATGTTCAGACCAAGGAAGCTGAGTGCAGTGGCTAGGTAGGCATCTCTTGTCTGAGATCAGTTTCTTACCAAAGCTGTGAACTAGCCATTTTACGTCTCATCTCCACTAAGTGCGGTCAGATCAGACGTGGAGCAGAGATCAACTCCCTCTCCCATGTCAACACTCTCCTTGTCACACATCCATTTCTGCTACTGGCGCTGTCATCACAACCAATACTGCAGACGGCTAGATGTCACAGTGCATAGAGTACCACATCTGGAGTCAGGAGGACCTGAATTCAAATCCAGCCTCAGACACTAGCTGTGAGACCCTGGGCAAATCACTTAACCCGTGTTTGCCTGTTGCCTCACCTGTAAAATGGAGATAATAATAGTACCTACCTCAGGGGTTGTTTGTGAGGATCCAAATGAGACAATAATTACAGTGCATTTAGCACAGTGCCTGGCTCGTAGTAAGCAGTATATAAATGTCAGCCAGCTGCTGGCATTTGCAAACCTTCCAGAACCTTCCCACATTCACAAAGTTGATGCTAAAGGAAAGAAAAAAAAAACAAAAACAAAAGGAGAGGCTGAGATAAGGCAGCCAAGGACCTCTAGTACAAGCCCTGACTAGTGGAGACTACACCCCAAATGAGGAGCAGAGCTTTTCTAAGGCCACAGCCCTATCTTTTTGCTGGGGCATGTAAGGACATTACCTTCCTCTAATCCAGAATGGAATCACATTTATATATTTAATGAATTAATTAATATATATTTAATCACATTAATATCTACCTCCAAAAGACCTTTCACAACTATGGAACAAGGAACAGAAAGGATCACAGGAGATACCATGGAAAATTTTTCTTATATAAAACTGAAAAGTAACTAGGAAAAAAAAATCTTCATAGCAGTTTCTCTGATAAAGGTCTAATTCCTGAGATATATAGGAACTAATTCAAATTTGTAAGAATGAACCATTCCTTAATTAATAAATGATCAAAGGATATGAAGCGGCAATTTTCAAAGGAAAAAACCCAAATTACCAACAACCATATGAAAAGATGCAAATTAGAGAAATGCAATTTAAAGTCACCGAGGCTCTACTTCACAGCCCGTTAGTTTGTCAAAGATGACCAAGAAAAGGAAAATGGCAATTGTGAGAGGGAATGTAGGAGGACAGGCATGCCAACGCGCAATCAGTGCAGCCATTCTGGAAAGCAATTCGATGTTAAATTCAAAAAGTTACTAAACCACGCATACCCTTTGATGCAGCAATATACTACAGATATCAAAGTAAGAGGGAAAGAACTCATAGCCATAAAAATATCCATAGCATCACCTTTTTTGTAGCAAAGAACTGGAAAATAAAGGGGTACTCACTTATCAGTTGGGAAGTGGCTGAATGTAATTGACTATCATTCTGCTACAAGAAATGGTAAAAAATGATGGTTTCAGAAAACCCTGATAAGACTTGAATAAACTGATGCAGAATGAAGTAAGAAACACCAGAAAAACAATCTGAGCTAAGATTTACACCGTGCTTACTATGTGCCAGGCACTGTACTAGTGCTTTACAATGATTCTCATTTGATCTCTACAACAACCCCATGAGGTAGGTGCTTTATTATTATCCTTATTTTACAGATGAGGAAACTGAGGCAAGCAGAGGTTAAGTGATTTGCCTAGGGTAACACAGCCAGAAAATGGCTGAGGCTGGATTCGAACTCAGGTGTTCTTGACTCCAGGCCTGGTGCTCTATCCACTGGGCCACCTACAGCTACACTATTATAAAGAAAAATAACTTTGAATGACTTAAGAATTCTGATCAAAGTAATGACCAACCATGACTCCAAAAGACTTCAGCTGAAGTATTCTTTCTACCACTTGACAAAGAGGTTGCGGTCCAGAGGTGAATAATGAGACATACATTTTTGGATCATGGCCAATGTGGTGATTATTTTTGCCTGAATATACTAACTTGTTACAATGGGTGGGGTTTTAATTTCTCTTTATTATTATTATTTTTTTGGAGGGGGAAAGGCAAGGCAATGGGGTTAAGTGACTTGCCCAAGGTCACACAGCTAGTAAATGTGTCAAGTGTCTGAGGCCAGATTTGAACTCAGGTCCTCCTGACTCCAGGGCTGGTATTCTACTCACTGAGCCACTTAGCTGCCCCTGGGTTTTAATTTCTTAAAGAGGGAGAGAGGGTAGGGAGAATCATGGAAGAGAGCAGAGCTAGTAATAGTAATAGCAAAAAGAAATTTCAGTTTTAAAAAGTTAAATTTTTTTTAATTGAAAGATATTAATGAAGGATTTTTAAATGAACAAAAGAGAACAGAAGGAGGTTCAAAAGGAAACATAAACAAGCAGAACAGTTTTGGAACTAACATGCTGAATTTGTTTGGTACTTTTAAAAACAAGCTATAAATAATGGAGATGCATGTTCCCAAATACAGTCCTATTTTTCTGTTCTGTGCATATAAAAATGTTCATGTTTATTGAGTTCAGAATAAAACTATTATAAAAAAAAATTTCAAATCCTTTCACCCCAAATTACCACCTACTTTCTCTAATTTTAGACAAAATTATAAGAAGATTGGTTATCTGTTGTTCAGTTCTGTCCTTGGCAAAGTATACTGGAGTGGTTTGTCATTTCCTTCCCCAGCTCATTTGACAGATGAGGACACCGAAGCGAAGTGAGTTAAGTGACTTGCTCAGGGTCTCACAAATGTCTGGGTCCTGATTTGAACTCAGGTCTTCCTGACTCCATACCCAGTGCTCTATCCACTGTGCTACCTAGCTGCCTTAGTCCTGCAATTTTCCATCTAACAAAGGGATGGAGAAGCCATTAAAGGCAGTGAGAAGTGAAGAAAGCCTAAGAGTGAAAGAAGAGAGAGAAAACACATCAGATGTAGACTCACTAATTTGAAAAGCACAGCAGTCTTGTGTCAATTAGCCGAGGTGCAATAGTTCAAAATAGTTCAACAGCCTCCAAGAACATTGTTCTGGCACAGCACAAGACGATAATTGAGTACCATAATGGCAACCCTGGTTCACCATAAGAACAATAAATTATTGTCAGTACCATCTGTCAAAAAACAAAAAAGTGGGGAAATTTGTAATACCATAAAGGAAGTTCTGCATCCAAAAGGCTATTTTTAAAAAATTTTGTCACTTAAGGGGTTAAGCCTCATTTATCTGGAAAATTCATCGGGCTTGAAAAGTTCATTTCCTAGTGATGATAGATAAATGAGGCAGTGTGCTACTCTTTCGGAATGCTGGACATGGGGTTAGGCATTATTACCTCCTGATTAATTTTCTGAATTTAATTGTAGCCTTAGGTCATATTTAATTTTTAATTAATGCTTAAGGTAAAAACCATAAATGGGATTTGTGTTGTTATTAGGACTCTACACAGATGTCAGAAAATTAGGCTAAAATTAGGGAATGGCTTAATTTCATTGTAATGATTATTCTATCTCGGATCCTTTCAGGATCATAGATTTATAGCTAGAAGGAACCTCAGAAGTCATTCAGTCCAATTTACATGAGAAAATTGAGGCCCAGAGAATTTAAAGGCAAGTGCCCATGGTGGCATAGAGACTGAGCAAAAGAGCTGAGTTTCGAACCCTGGTTTTCAGATTCTAAATGCAGCGATATTTCCACTATGCCACACTTACAGAGAGACCTAAGTGAAAGAGGGCACTTCCAGTGTCTGACGGTGTTGGCAATGACTGTCTCTAAACTGGAGTCATTTTCCTAATGCCACTGATCTGGGCCAAAAAGCAAGGTGAAAATTGGGCACACCTTATCATTAGTGCCAGGCATGTCACCAAGTTAGCTCCTTCTTCAGCTTAAACACAATTAACTGACATTTAAATCTTCTTAGAGTAAATATGTCGGCACAAATGGCTTATTAGCCAGGTTTGTCCCTTCCAAATACTGCCACTAAAGCCATTTACACAGGGAGGAACCTGGTGATACACAGACTTTGGCGTCCTTGGCTTCCCTCTCCATGTTGTCGGTTTGGGCAATTATAGCATATGAGGAGCATCAAGTCAGCAAGGCAGAGGGACTCCACCCTTCCCTCATTCCTCCCCTCCCCTCAACCCTTCCTGCTTTTCTCTCACTCCTCCTTCCTCATTGTCAAACCTTCAGCCAATGAAAATACCACCTAATAAACAGAAAGCTACAATATGTGCCCTTTCCCTGGGGATCCCAAGCCATGGCTCACCTTCCAATGAGGAGGAGACGCATGCAAAATTCAACACATAGTGTCTGCCAAATTAGTTTAGCCATGTTTCCAGTGGCATCCTCTAGGCTTGATAATAGCTGACATTCAAAAAGTGCTTTCAGGTAGCAAAGTACTTTGAATCCATTATCTCTTTTGAGCCTCACAAGGACCGTCTCTATGGGCTAGATATTGTAAAGTTTCCTTAACCTCAGTTTACAGATGAGTGAATTGAGGTTCAGTGAAATGAAATGGGGCATCTAAGTAGTACAGTGGACAAAGTGCCTAGCTCAGAGTCAGGAAGACCAATCTTCCTTATCCAGCCTCAGATACTTCCTAGCTGTGTGACCCTGGGCAAGTCACTTAACCCTGTTTGCCTCAGTTTTCTCATCTGTCAAATGAGCTGGAGAAGGAAATGGCAAACCACTTCAGTATCTTTGCCAAGAAAACCCCAAATGGGGTCACCAAGAGTCCAACAAGACTGAAATGACTCAACAGTAACAACAATGGCCTTCAATGGGGATCCAAATTTGGATCTTTCTGAGGTTCAAGTTCAGGTCTAGCATTCTATCCATCACTCCACCCCTCCCTTATATAATGGAGGGAGCACAAGAGTGTGATACCTAGGGTAAACTTGAACTTTGGCTAGAGTCTGCTATTTACAAGCTGCACGACACAAGGTTTTCCGAGTCCCAGGTTCTTCATGTATAAAATGAAGATTAGTGACACCAGCTCTGTTCACTGCACACAGTGGTTGTGAGAAACAAATTAGAACAGTGTATACAACAACATCTATAAAGACTAGAACAAATTACAAATATAAGGTATTTTAAAAATTAAACCATTTTATTTATCCAACAAGTCTGTTCAGGTATAGAAAATATCTGTGGGTAAATATTTTCACCTGTAACAAAACTAACAACTAACCACCTCTCCAACATGTCATGTGCCAAACTATACATCCTGTGTCACTAAGTCCGGCATCTCATCTCTGCTAATGAGAATGACCTCTCTGAGCATCCAGATCACAGGACAGAAGATATTCACCTTCAGCCTCATTCCCTGTGAACATGGTTAGGAAGTAAATTAGGTCAGTTTCAAACATGAAGAGCTTGACTTAGCCGAAAAAGCTGAGAAATGATCTGGACTGAAAACCAAAGCAGACACAGCGGTCCAAAGCTTGATGCTTGTTTCAGACAGTCTTATCCTGATTCCTTCATCAGAGCTAAAAATTTCTGTATGCACGCCCCGCCCCCAACAATGAACTTTTAGAATATTTAATCACATATCGGTGATTTTTAAATATGTCAAAACCAAAAAAAATATCGATTTCTGTCTAGGAAATAAAGACCTGCCTCTACTTTTTAGTATCTGAAGTAAAGAAAGTGAGATTGAGGGGAGGGAGAGTATGGAAATAATTTAGCTGTTGCTGATGAAAATTTTTGCCATTTACAAAACCAGACCTCATCAGATTTCCAAATCCTTTCTATTCTGATGTCTACTGGATTGTATTCCTATTCTCTCCTATTATTTTTAACCACAGAAATGACAGAAGAATTTCAATCCAATTCTGTTATAAGCTAGGTCCTGTGGTAGGCTCTGAGGTTACAGAGACAGAAATGCATGGTTCCTGCCCTCAAGGAGTTTACTTCTACTGGGGGAAAGTATGTACAGAGAAATGTAAATCAGCATAAGGAAAGCTTGGCGAGGAAACACCTCCTACCAGTGCAAATCAGCACTTACTGTGCAACTTGTCATCTTAAAGAGATGCAAAATATAAATAACATAAGGAAGTGCCATATGATACATTGGTCCTGGAATACGCCATCTTGGATTCAAATCTCACACAGCCACTAAACACTAAACACACTAAACACTTTGGACCAGTCATTTAACCTCCCTGGACTTCAGCTGCCTCATTTGTAAAAAGAGGCCTCTAAGGTCTTTTTCAATCCTAACAAAGAAATCTGGGGGAGCTAGGGACATGTTAATAATTGTTGGGATTATGAAAGGCTTCTACTCTACCATGATGCCTACTGGTCTGGTGGTTGCCTCTGGAAGGGTTCCAGTAAGATCCAATGACCATCTATTGGGAAAACTACCTGTCTGAGAAAGATACTTCCTGGTTATATCTCATTCTTGCTGCATATTATGTTAATCATTCTTTAGTCCAGTGTTTCCAGTCCCTGCTTGGGTTCCCTAGAGGCTACAGAGCTGTTGCAAGGGGGTCCAAGAACGCAAGAAGCATTTATTAAGTGCCTACCTTCCATATAGGTGGGCAGCTAGGTGGCACAGTGGATAGAGGACTGGGCCTGGAGTTAGGAAGACTCAATTTCCTGAGTTCAAATCTGACCTCACACTACTACCTGTGTGACCCTGGGGCAAGTCATTTAATCCTGCTTGCCTTGGTTCCCTCATCTGTAAAAAGAGCTGAAGAAGGAAATGGCAAACCACTCCAGTATCTTTGCCAAGAAAACCTCAGATGAGGTACCAAGAGTCAGACACAACTGGCCAACAAAAGAGTACCTGCCATGTGCCAGGAACTATGCTAAGTGGAGGAAATTTGTCATCAACACTTTGGTGACCAAGTCACCAAGCAGAACTTAGGAATGAGGACTCTCGAAACTTTAAAACACATACACATATCTTGCTAAGAAATTTGTGATTCTCAGTCAGAGCTTTCTGTTAAGATATCTCACTTCACCATTTCAGGGAAAAGGGCTCAGACTTAGTGACTCTGGAAGGATTAACTCTAGTCTGGATAAGGTCCAAACCAAAATATCAAGCAAAGAGAAACCCAGAAATCAACAGGAAAGGGGAAGTAGTCAAATGCAACGGAAAACAAGGTCAGGTACATTCATGTAATTAGAATACAATTGTGCTGTAAGAAATGATGAAAGGGAGAGTTTTGGAGAAACCTGGGAAAACTGAACTGATGTTGAATGAAAGGAACAGAACCGTGAAAATAATTGATAATATAATAACATAATTGTAAACAACTTTGGAATACTTACAAACTCTGGTCAATGCAATGATCAGCCATGATTACAGAAGACTAATGATGAAAAATACTACTCTGACCTCCTGACAGGGGAATGATGGATTAAATAATTTCCCTGTCAGGAGGTCAGAGCAGTATTTTTCATCACAGGATGAGACACACATTTTTGGACAAAGTCAACAGGAGAATTTGTTTTGTTTGACTATGCATTCTTTATTACAATGGTTTTGTTTTTTTCTTTCTCTCTCTTTTTTTTAAGTTGGCAGTGTCAGGAGAGAAAATATATTCTTTTTCATTAAAAAATAATTAAAAGAAGAAAACTGGATCAGGAATACTGGAAATCAGACACAGGTGGCCAAAACAAAGCAGGAACACAGGAGGAAAGAATTAGTTTTACTTCAATTGAGGTCAGTAACACTAGAGCTTAGGGTAAGGCATGGAACAGAACCCTATGGAAGGTAGGCTGGCCATGAAAATTTTTTTCCCAGGGGGCCAAAATTCAGAGACTATCGAGAGCACCATTACATGGGGTTAGGAGGTAGGGACTGGCAGGGGAGGGGGGCAGTACTCCTTCCACTGCCACTCTCATCTCTAGCAATTGCCATTGTTTCAACAAGGTAGAAACCTCATAGTGCTCCGAGATACATTTTCTTCCTGATGGCTGCATGCTAAGCAAGCACCCTGCTCTGGCCTTTCCCAACTCTCTTCCCCACCTTGCCTTGCCTCAAGCACAAAAAGACATCATGCAAGCAAAGCAATAGAGGCAAGGGAAAGGGAGGTACGTCATTATCAGGGAGAACAGTGCTTGGAAGTCATAAACGCTTCCCTTTATTGAGTGTTTCTCATAAATCTTCCTTGTCATGCTGGGCATTACTCTCTTTCCATGCTTGTTGTGATGGGGCAGGCTCATAACCACACTGGAGGCATTACACATTTAGGAATACGTGCACCTCCCCCAGATTCTGCCACCACACACAGATGGTAGGCGGCAAGGGAGATTGACTAGCAGCTGTCTGAGGTGTCCATAGTGCAGACTGCTGCTCTTCTATTTCCAGGGCAACAATGGACACTCTCCAACCACACTCCCATTTGGGACCTTCTTCTTGGGTTGAATAAATTGAAAGTGAAGAAAATGAGAAGTGTCCTTGGTATAATAACCAAGAGAGTTGTTGCCTTGCCTGATTAAGTTTTCCAAGGATTAATAATTTGGTCCTACCTGCCCCTTAGGAGTTGATGCTGTTTTGATCTGACTAGCTCCTTGCCTTAGAGGGAGGAGGGAGAAGAGTAAGGCAGAAATAACTAAAATGACTAATGAATCCATCAGTTCAGCTCCAGACAACAAAGGAATCCTACCTATCTCTGTGTGCTTCCTTATCTGACCTCCCCTGACTGGTACATTCAAAAAGTGATTGCAGTCTGCTTACCTTAGACTGGAGCCTTTGCAAAAGGCCTGAGATAGAAAACTTGTATGAACTGAGTGAAGTAAGCATAACATAACAAGGAGGAAAATTTTATATTAACAACACTGTAGAAATAAATGGAGGCAGCTAGGTGGTGCAGTGGATAGAGTGCTGGGCCTGGAGTCAGAAAGACTCATCTTCCTAAGTTCAAATCTGGCCTCAGACACTTCTAGCTGCATGACCTTGAGCAAGTCACTTAACCCTTTTGGCCTCAGTTTCCTCATCTGTAAAATGAGCTGGAGAAGGAAATAGCAACCTGCTCCAGTATCTTTGCCAAGAAAACCCTGAGTGGGGTCATGAAAAGTAGGGCATGACTGAAAAACAACTCAACATCAACAGAAATAAATAATTTAGAAAAGTTTAAGAACTTTGATAAATGCAATGACCAACCATGATTCCAGAGGACTGCCCACCTCCTAACAGAGAGATCATACACTAAGAGTACACAATGAGACATATACTTTGTCTGCATAGCCAAAGCTGAATTTTATTTTTGCTTGATTTTTCCTATTTGTTACAAGATTTTTCTTTTTCAATGGAGAAACGATATAAGGGAGAGAAAATAGATTTTTTTTAATTTAAAAAAGTAAAAATTTAATTTAAAAAACGTTTGTTTTTTTAAAAAAATACCTCAGATCCCTTTGCCCTCCTGAGTATAAAACAAAGCTATTGGCATTTGGACCCGAAGCCTGCAGTTGTGGACAGGGTAGCTTTAAATCTAGGGGGTGAGGACAACTATGTGGTTGGCAAAGCAAGGATAGAAAGATATCCTTGTAAAATACATATCCCATCAGGGGTTTGTAAGTCATCCATAAACACTGCAGTTAGACTTAAGAAGTCTGGGGCTCTGTATCTGTCCCTGAAGATCTAGAACAGGCCTCATATAGAAAAAAAGCAAGCTCAGAATCAAAAGATGTTTATTTACAAAGCCTGGTGGTTTGACACTTGCTTCTCATCTACTGTGGTAGCTGTTTCTCACCACATTCACTGCCTGATACTATCAGTACCTCCCCTAAAAATGTCAACTACTTTCCTTCCTTGGCTGGGAAGAAAACCAGACTGTGGTATCATAGTGTCCCAGTCCCCAGGATCCAAAGTCGACTTCGCAAATATCCTCCAAACAGGAAGAAAGAAAGATTGCTTTTTATCGAAGAAAATTCCCCCAACCACCACCAACTGTTCACCGCACGCCATGGCAGGGCAAGCAAGCCAGTCTAGCTGAAGCACAAAGGTATCCTGACAAAGACACAGAAGGCAGCATGTGCCATGCTTCCCCATTGTCTCAACCACTAGCTCCTCTCAGACTCGGGTGGAGCCAACCCAAGAACTCCAGTAAGAGCAGTGGCCACCAGGACACCAGCTTTGCTTCCAGTCCCAGCCCCCACAGACATCAATTCTTCAAGGGAAGCAATCCTAATGGAAAAGGGACCTAATGTCTCCTAATGGATGGGTATACCCAAGAGCTTCTGGAATAGCATACTAGCTTGCTCCCTACCCCCAACTATCTTTTAGCCCCTACCTCCTAGGCAGTTACCACTAATAAAGACCTTTAGATAAGACAGTTCTCAACACCAAAGCTCTTGGTACTGGAAAATGATTCCACATCAGAAACAGATATGATTTTATCAACAGATACTACATTAAAGAAGATGGATTACCATTTATTTTGCCACTGCACTCAAAGGACATCTTATGCCTTTCCATCTGACTTCTTTCCACCTAAATCCTAAAACCACCAATATGTATTAACTCCTCCATTAGAACTTGAGCTCAAATGGTCCCTAGTTTTCTATTGCTATCCATAGAATTTAGCATAGTGCTTTGCATTTAGTAAACGCTTAACAAATGCTTTTTAATTCATTCATTCACAACATTTGAGTCCCAGTGGAATCCAAGAAAGCAAAGACCTATGAATTTGAAAGTAGCCAGTTGTCATTAGTCAGGTAACAATGCATGCTGGATTTTTCAGGATAGTCTCAATTTCAAGAAAGAAAAGTATTCAAGAGTTCGTGTGGAATATTGGAAAGGGCGCTGGGCTTGGAGTCAGAGAGACCTATCTGGGTTCAAATCCCATCTAGGTAGTTGGACAATGTACTTAACCTCTTTTGGCCTTAGTTTTCCTATCTGTAAAATGAGGATAATAATAGTGTCTGTCTTATAGGGTTGTTTTAAGGATCCAGTTGGATGATGTATGTAAAGCACTCTGTGAACTTTGAAGCACTGTGTGTAAATGTGAGGGGCAGCTAGATGGCATTGTAGATAGAGCGCCAAGCCTGGAGTCAGAAGACCTCAGTTCAAAACTAACCTCAGACACTTGTATGACCCTGGGCAAGTCACTTAACCTTGCTTGCCTTGGTTTTCTCATCTGTAAACATGAGCTGGAGAAGGAAATGGCAAACCACTCCAGGATCTTTGTCAAGAAAACCTCAAAAGGGATGATGAAGAGTTGGACATGACTGAAAAATGACTAAACAACAAGTATAAATGTGAGCTATATTTACTTGTAATTAGGATGTGCAAAAGATGTATCCTCAGGCTCCATTACCAATTTGGGCTTTGGAAAATATAGTTACTGTAAAGTAACTAAAACCTACAGGATGAAGTCCAGCCATACTGTACTATTTGGGATCTGTTATAAAATTGTTTTGTGGCTTCTGTTATCAGTTTTATTGACTAGTATTTTCTTATTGAAAGAGTAAAAAGAAAATTCAAATATCTCACTGGCCAGCTGAAATTAACTTCATTGAAAATATTAAATGTGGTAATAAATATAAAGCAATTTACATGCCTTAAAGTGTTAGATAAGTGTGATTCATTCATTCAACAAAGCTATTGTTAAGTGTCTGGGTGGTGGACTTATATAATAGCATCTACCCTTCAAGGTGCTTACCTTCCATTGGGTGAAACAGAATATACAGAGATAAAAATACAAAATATAAATAACTTGGAGGAAGGGGTGGCACTAGTCACTGAGGAGAACATGATGGCTAGTACAAGAATGGTACTTGAAGAGAACCTAGAAAGGAGTAAGGGATTGAACCCGGTGGAAATGAGGAGGGAGGTCCTCAGCGACAGCCTAAAGTAGTTTACAGCTGGAATGTAACATACCAGGAAGAGCTAGGAGGCCAGTTTGACTGGAATGTAGAGTTCATGAAAGAGACTGATGTTCAAATAAGCTTAGAGACATTGCGGTGGGCTTCAATTGCCAAACACAGGAGTCTGTATTTTAAACTTCCTGAAATGTTTTTCAATTCACTGGAACTTCTTGAGCAAAGGGGGCGCATGGTCAGACCTATGCTTTAGAAATATCACTTTGGCGGCTATGTAGAAGATGAATTAGGAACAAGAGGCAGGGAGCTTTGATTAAGCGGTTAGGACAATATCCCAGGCATGAAGTGTCAGGGGCCTAAACTAGGGTGGTGTCTATGTGTGTTCAAAAAGATTGCCTACTTCGATTTCATAAAAGAATCAGTCTAGGAGGGGAAGACCCTCCGAATTTTGGGCCAGAACAGAAACAATTACTATTGACACTCACTCTGAGCCCCCAAAACCCAAACAACGAGCAAATGAGGCTTGGGCTGGGACCTATGGGTGAGAGTCAGAGTGATTTGGGTTTAAAGGCATAGTCAAGGAGCTCCATTTGAATCCCAATGGGCTTTAACAGAACCTAGTTCTCCAGAACTATATTTCAAGAAATCATAAATGAAAAGTACATCAGGCAAGAGAGAAAAGAATTGCTGTATGTTGTAGAGTCATTAAAACTCAGCAACTAATTGGATGTGAGCATTGGGAGAAGAGAAAAATCAAGGATGATTCCAAAGTTGAAAACCTAGATTCCTCAATGATAGAGGCACCCTCGATGAAAATAGAAATGTTCAGAAGAGAGGAGCTGTGGGGGTGGGGCGGGGGGAGAGGGAAAGATAATTCTTTTTAATAAAAATGTCCACTGTTATCTCAGTGAATGATTTACTCAGAATTTGCACAAAGAGATAGGGATTAGAGAATGAAGAGGTAGGAATTTGCTTTCTACAGAGAAGGAAATAAATACTTATTGATCTCAAGAGCTTTATGCTGGAGGAGAACAGAGACAGTTTGTTCTTTCTCAAAACACCAGGGAAGAAAGTAGATCAGGTCGGGCTTCCTGGTCACTATCAGCCAAGTGAACTCATACACAGTGCCAATTTCTTCATGCCAAGAAGCTAAGGGGTGATAGACAGAGGATGCCCTGAATATCAAACATGCCCTTGACTCCAGGTCAAGTCTGGTACATGAGATCCTTCTCCTCAACAAGTGGGGGCCATCTCCAGTCACCCTGATCTATATCTTGTCACTAGACCTAGATGACTCTGGAGGAGACAGTGAGGCTGGTGATTTGCACAGCCTTCCCTCACTTAAATCCAATTCACTTGCAAGTCACAGCATCACCTTTCTGATGTTACAGTCCTCTTGGAGAATGAAGGACAAACAACAACCACATAAACCTGGATAGACTCTGGACTTGGGTGGGGTCCTAGCAGCTGTATCATACTGTTACTACTGATTAATCAATTCTCACCCTTCCCCCAAACCCTGCATTACTTTAATTCTCTCAGGAGCATCTCAAATTTTAAGTAAAAGGCAGTATAATTTTAATTCTATATCAATGAAATCAGTGAATGTTATCACGACTTGTGCCCTTCATACGAACAATTTTTTTTTAGCAGACCTCCTTTAGCAGAACTCCTTCCAAAGGATGCAGATGTGAAACTCACTTGTAATTTACAATCTTAGAATTGTTTGGGACACTGATAAATGACTTTCTCAGGGTCCCATAGCTAGCATGTGTAAGAGGCAACACTGGTACTTGGGATCTAGGTCCTAGGTTTTCCTAACTTTGAGTCCAGCCCTCTATGCCACCTGCCACCTCTTCACAGTCATTAGTGAACGGTGTCATCAACCTCCACTAAGCTAGCAACTTCATGAAGGCACTTACCAAGTCTTATCAAAACTTTATCTGCTCCAGGTACAGCTCACAATAGTTAACAAACATTCACTGAATCCAAAAATCATGGCCAACCTGTTTCTTAGAACCTAGAGTTAGAGATGAGCTCTTTCCCCTATGAAACAAAGCAAGATCATATAAAAGTCTGGATTTTTCACTTAATGTCTAGACAAGCTTCCTCCTAAGATATATTTTTAACCGGTTGTCCAAACATAATTCAGGCAAAAATTCTAGGGACACTTCAAAATTTCTTTTGAAATGTCTCTTCTGGTTGATAAAGCTAGAAAAAAAATCCATCTTTTCCTTAATCATATAAGTCACTATTTGACCAGTCTGGGATTGTGAAGTAATCATTTAGTGAATCTGAAATCAGACTTGAAACTGAAAGTTCCCATTTGTTAAACTAACAAACTGAGTTATTGGATTTCTTTTCTTCTCTTTCCCCCACCACTTTTTTTTATCCCCTCTCAGATTCCTCCCATGTCTTCTTCTGTATTCTCTCCCCAGAGATCAGCAGCCTTGGCTGGAATGAATGGGCAATCTATTCTTCTTTGATTTCCTATTGATTCCTTTGCATACCTTCCCAGCTCTGCCTGTTGACTAAATGATAGGAGTAAGAATGCTTGGGATTTCTGGTTTCTGAGTCACACTCTCATGACAGACTCTGCACCAACCTTAAGTCTTAGAAAAACAGCTCTCAAAGAAGAAGCTCTGCCTGCCTTCTTTCCTTCTTCAAATCCCAATTTCCCTTTTCATTTTTAAACTTTACAAAATGATCTCTCTTGCAGACATTCTCTTTAATACAGTCAACAAAAAAAAAAAGGTGAGGGGGGGGGAAACTCCATTGCTAAGCAGCAGATTCCAAATGCTTTGGATTTGGAAGCATTCAAAAGAGTTATTGAACCTTGCTCTATCTCATGAGGAAAGTGGCCTAGGAAGGGAGGTCAGAAATGTTTTTCTTAAGTTGGCATAGGCAACACTGCTGTTCTTTAGCTTCTCTGCTGACCTGTTTGCTCCCTAGACATCTTCATTCTCAGACACTACATACCATCACCACCATTAACTTGAGTTGTTTCTGTTTACTTGATAGAGCCCAGGGCATGAAACAATTGACTCAAGGGAACCAATCAACAGAGGGTATGTGCTTTCAGGACAGAGACCATTTTAATTTTTGTCTTAAAATCTCTAGGGTTTAGCATAGTGACTGGAATAAAGTAGGTACTGACTACACATTTGTTGATTTGGCTTAAAATGTAGGGAGTTAAGCCATTTTTTAAAAAAAAATCCTTTTTTTAACTGATATCTTTTGTTTTTTATATCTTCATTTCCAGATAAATCTTTCTTTCTTCCTTTCTTCATCCCTTGTCATGGTACATGCAATATTCCATATTCCTCACTTCTACAAAGAAGAGAGGAGGGTGAATTTTGGTCAGGAGTTAAACCATTTAACCTTAGCCTCCTATGGACTATAGAGAGAAGTGTCACAATGAGTGACACTTCATTTTTTTCACTTTCAGTTTTATTGATGTTTTGTTTTAACATTACTCCCAATAATAGTTCTTCTACTTTATGAGTGCTCTCTAATAACAAGATAAAACAGTTAAATAATACTAATGCCACAATGACTTCATCTGAAACTTCAAATAATATTTCATATTGGTATCACTCTCAGGGGGAAGCTAGGGGGCACAGTGGCAGGAAGACTCTTCCTGAGTTCAAATCTGGCCTTAGACACTTACTAGCTATGTGACCCTGGGCAAATCACTTAACCCTGTTTTCTCAATTTCTTCATTTGTCAAATGAGTTGGAGAAGGAAATGCAAACCACTGTAGTATCTTTGCTAAGAAGACCCCAAATGGGGTCACGAAGAGTCAGACATGACTGAACAACATCACTCTCAACTATTGTTAAAAAAAAAAAAAGAACAGAAATCTATTTCTCTTCCTCTTACCCCTCCAACCCATTATAAAGAAAAGAAAAAATCTATTATGACAAATATATGAAAAAATCATAGTCAAGTCAAACAACAAAGACTTCTTGCAGAAGGTGATATTTGAGCTGTCTTGAAGGAAAACAGGGAAAACAAGAGGTAGAGATGATTGGGCAGAATATTTCAGACATAGGAAACAGACATAAAGGTTCAGAAAGTCAGGAGAGCTGTGAGAGAACTGAGCATGACTGGCCTAGGCACTTCCTCAAATGGGGGCTCTAGACAGGAACTCACCAATCAAGGGGAGGAGGCTAAAGGAGTAGAGGCATCTTGAGAATGGAGAGGCTGCTGGAGTAGAGGTGGGAAAGTCCAGAGAGAGAAGAAGAGCCAGAAGAGAAAGACAAATGTAGGAGAGAAAGACAAATACAAGAGATGTTGTAAAGGTCAAAATGATGAGATCAGGCAATGGATTGGCTATATCTAATGAGAGTAAGGAATTGAAGATGACACCAAGGTTACAAGTTGGGGAGATGGTGGTGCCTTCCATAGAGATAGAGAGGGTAGAATGGAGAGACTGAAGGCGGGAAGTTAATATGTTCTATTTTTGATGTGTTGAGTTTGAGATGCCTACAGAATATTCAGTTTGAAATGTCTAGGAGACAACTGGAGATATCTAGAATTCAGCAGAGAGACTAGAGCTAGTTAGAGAGACGCAGGAATCACATGAATACAGATGACAACTGAATTTGTGGAAACTAATGAGATCACCAAGTCAATCAGTGAAGAAGGTAAAGAGAAGAGAGAGCACAGGACAGAGCCTTGGGGGCAATCCACGCTCAGCAGGTACCACTTGGATGAAGATACGGCAAAGGAGACATGACTAAGAAGGAACTATCAGACAGGAGGAAAACCAGGAGAGCGCAAAGTTATGAAAACCTAGGGAGGAGAATATCTAGGAGAGGGTAATTGACAGTATCCAACATTGTAGAGAAGTCAAGGATGAGGACTGAGAAAAGGCAATTAGATTTGGCAATTAAGACATTATTGGTAACTTTGGAGAGAGTAAAGTCAGTTGAATCATGGGGTCAGAAGCCAGACTGAAGAATTAATAGAGTGATTGGAAAGGAAGCGGAAGTACTGATTATAGATGATGTTCTCAAAGAGTTTAGCCATTAAAAGGAAGAGAGACATGGGATAATAGTGGAGATGGAAAGATCAAGTGAGATTTTTTGTTTGTTTGTTTTTTGAGAATGTGACACGATTGCATTTGTCTGAAGCAGCCAGTAGAGAGGGAAAGACTAAAGATAAGAGAAAGAGTGGGGATGACGGGGAAATTTGCTGAAGAAGAAAAGAGGGAATAGGATCAAGGGTGCATGGAAAAAAGTTTGTTTTGGCAAGGAGAAGGGCTACTTCTTTATGTGAGACCAGAGTAAAAGACACATTGGTGGAAGGTGTTTTAGTGAGATGAGATAAGGAGGTAGGGAGAAGATGCAAGTTTTCAGAAAATGGCCCTAATTATTAGGGAAAGTATGAGGTTAGGTCCTCTGCTGAGAGCATGTGGGGTTTGAGGAGAAAAAAGGTTTGGAACAGCTGCTATGGAAAATGAGGGTCCAACCCACTCATTTTACATTTGAGGAGATTGAAGTCCAGGGAGGTCATATGACATCCATTGAATCATACAGCTAATAAGTGCCTGAGATGGACAGGTCTTCCTGACTCCAAATCAAGTAGAAGTAATCAAGTTCTTACTATGTGCCAGGCGCTGTGCTAAGCCCTGGAGATAACAGGAGTTTGCTTATTCTTATCCACGGCATTTTAGAATAGCTCGAAGGAACCTATTAATATTTTGAATGGAGTCTGAGTATTTCCTAGAATTCACTGAATTAACACTCTTAGAAATGCAGAAATTTAACTAGGAACAGGCCCATTTCACTATTGACAGGGTTTGGTTACAGGCCAGAAAGCAGCACCTGGATATCCTTAGAAGACTGTTGTGATAGTTCCATTAACAGACATGAGTACAGTATCTTAACGAAGAAGTTGACTGAACTTGCCCCAGTTGGTGTCATGGAAGATAAACTAAGGGGGAAATGATAGATCTCCAACATGGCAGCCTTTTCTTTAGACTACCTTAGATTGTCTCTGACAAAGGTTAGGATTTTTTTTATTCCATTTTACTTTTTTCAATTATGAAGTTTTTTGGTTTTTTTCTTGTTGAGGGAGGACCAGCACCTCTGGTGTGAGGGCTTGTGGAGCCCTTTTCAGGGCTGCTCATTTACCTTTGGTGTCCACCTTCACCCAATTCTCACCTGTGGCTTTAAGAAGCTATAGTCCACACCCTGGTAAAACCATCTCAGCAGATGGTAAGACCAGGTCGTGGGTAACTGACAGGCCTCAGATCCATCAGTGAGTGTGGGGTGTGTCTCTCTCAAGCATGTGAAGACTTCTGGCAGAATGGGCGGATATTCCAATGGCCACGAAAGAGGCTGAAGCAGGCACTGTGGAAAGCTTAGGGCCACTGCATCTAGGCCCTCACTAGTGGTCTTGGCTTGTCTTGCCACTGGACCTCAGTGACTGGAAGTGAGAGTGAGACTGATGACTTTGTGCAGCTAGGCCTCACTTAAATCCGATTCATACACAAATCAAGACATCATCCCGTGATGTCAGTGGTCCTCTTGTAAAAATAAAGGACCGATAATAAGAACACCACTCTGAGGCTTCAGCTAGGCACTGGTGGGGACTAATCACATTAGTCTCTGCCCCAGCTGATAAAAGAACCAGGACTAGAAAGCAGGCCTCCTGCTTAGCAGCATACTAGGGTTTTCTAGAAATATCTGAAAGCAGACACCTTGTCTCTTAGTAGTAGTGCTCAGAGGGAACATGGCCCCAAATCTATTTCCTGACCTCTACATCCGAAAGGCCAGAAAGCTGCTAGTTTTCCCCTTGGCATTTGGGTGGAAGAGCTAACTAAGGGAAGGCTTCATGTTTCCCAAGGAGAACTTGAGAACTCAAGAGATATGAAAAATGCCCCTCTTCTCCAGACAAACTATCTGAAGTTTGTCCACCCTTGGGGAGGAATGAGCTCCCTCAAGAATCAGCACAGCTCCATATGGCCCTGGCTCTAGACCTAGCCCCCCATCCAGCCTACTGAAAAGGGTTGGGCCTCTCTTAGGCTTGGCCCTGAGAGGGAAGTGACGAGGGTCCAACATTGTGTCCACCACACCTTGCATAAAAGATGGTTATTACTTCCACCACTTTTTATCCAGTAGGTAGTCATCTTTGAAGAATTGTGTTAAAAGTACATTTCCTTTGCTTTCATAACCTGTGGCTACCCAGGCTAGGACATTTGCCCACCAGATATTTTAACTTTGTCCCAGAAGCTGGAAAAATTTAACTATAGATATCTAGGGATGTCTGTCTCTGTGCCTTTAGTCCTAATTCTAAATTGAGAATGTCATTGTCACTTTCTTCTTGAAGGTGTAACAAAAGAAAATGAAAGTGTTACATGGCTTTATATTATGTTTATATTAATAACAATAGTTGGCCTTTATATGCTGTTTTAAGGTTTACAAAAGTATTTACAAATATGACCTTATTTGGTTTGCCTTCTCTGTACCTAGTACACTGTGTGGCATTTAGTAGGTGCTTAATAAGTCATTGTTAAATTAAACTGATCACCCTGAGCTTCAGTTTTCCCATTAATGAATGCATGAAATAGCATTAATAAATGTATTCTAAAAGTCAAGAACTGTGCCTGGATCATCTGTGAAATGTAAAAAATAATGCTTGCATGACCTCTCTTACAAATCAGGGACTTTTAAATAGAGGTCCAGAGAGCCCTAGACTTCATGGGGAGGGATAAACCTGCAGGGAGACAAAGATATCTTTATTTTCTCTAACTGAAATTTAATTCAATTATGAGTATAGGCAACGAACATTTCCAGAAGGGGTCCATGGGCTTCTCCAGACAAAGGGGTCCACGACACACACACACACACACACACACAGAAAGAGAGAGACAGGGGCAGAGAGGGAGAGAGAAAGAATAGTGCCATCACTTGGTCCAATTTCTTCCTTTTATAGATATGGAAACTGAAGCCTCCCCAGAACTGAGTGACTTGTCCAAGGTCACACAACTATTAAGTGACATTGCCATCAGCAAGTATATGAAAACACCGTACAATGCTAGCACTAACCAAGCAAAGTAACTTTGTTATAACTACTCACAGATGTGAAGGAAGCGCATTGTAAATTGGCTGGTATTCAAAAAGATTCTTTGCATTAAAAAGGCCTGGGTAAAAGTCTAGGTACCAAGTGTCTATTTGCAAGTGAATTGCTTTGTTGTAATGGTTAAGAAAGTCTGATCTTAAAAGCATTTAAATCTCCACCCCCACCAATAGTTTTCTTTAACAAACCATTTTCCTCTAAAGTGTTCATAGAATTACTCTACTCTAAATTAAACTCGTTGAAATTGTCCCATAACGTTTCTAGATCATCCTTTGA
>CM053627.1:76655959-76682021 GCA_028646595.1 Phalanger gymnotis
CCCCCCCCCCCCCCCCCCCCCCCGTTCCAGTCCATTAGAGTCATTAGTTTTTCCCGGTACAAGTTGTCCCTTCCTTGCCTTCTCACAAGTGCCAAGTCCCCCACCCCCAACTGTCTGGAATACACCCCCTTTTCACCTCCCACCGGGAAGAATTCAGTGTTTCCTTCCCAGCACTAGAGGCTTTTCATGACCACACCCTCCCCCAAGAATTAGCACACGCTCTGTCTGGAAATTGTATTGCACATAATTGCTGAAGCCAGTCAATAGAATGTATGCTCCTTGAGGGCAGGGATCGCTTTTTTTTTTTGGTCATTGTATCCCAGAAGTGCCTGGTATAGTCCCCTTGAACGCAATAGGCAATTAATAAATGTTCACAAATGAAATTACCAGCAAAGGTAGATTGAAGCTTTTTCCCATTTGTTTCTGCAAGCAATTTAGAAGTACCTGTTTATGTGCAGGGCACCGTTCTAGGAGCTGGGAAAAAAACCAAAACTAAAACAATGTAGTCCCTACGGTCTAAGAGTTTACATTCTACTTGGGGAATCAACACGTAAAAGTTACTTAAATACAAAATATACTCAAAATTGGGGGCAGCTAGTTCAAATCGGGCCTGACATTTACTAGTTGTGTGAGACCATGGGCAAGTCACTTAACCCTCTTTGCCTATTTACCAACCCTGTTTGTAAAATGAGCGGGAGGACATGGCACACCACTCCAGTACCTTTGCTAAGAAAACTCCAAATGGGGTCACAGAGTCAGACACGACTGAACAATATAACTCAAAATTCCTTCTGAGATTTCTTCCAATTTCCCCTGTATCTATGTTCTTTGTTTGTACGTGGATTTCCCCTTATAAGGTTGTGAGTTCTTTGAGAGTAATGGCTGTTTCTGCCTTTATCCTCATTCCCCTACGCTTAACCCAGTGCCTGGCACACAGAAAACGCTTAATTAAGGCTTGCTGACTTGAAAAGCTCAGATGAAGGAGTGATTTCCTTTGCACGTGTATGTGGTGTCTCTCACGTCTGACAGCGCCGCCAGACCGGTATTAGTGAGTATACATATTCGTATATGTATGTCTAGATATGCATATGTATACACATATATCTGAGTGATTTCTAGACATACACACAAAATACAAAGTAAATTCCAAGTGCTGGGGTGAAGTGCTGCACTTTATCGGGCCTCGTATATTGACAGTGAAGTAAAAAACTGAGTTTTGCTTCTGCAGAATTAGACATACGAAGTGATAAAACTCACATTTCTATAGTCTAAGTTTTGTTAATCACTTTGCATAGATTACGAGCTTGGTGGAGCAGTTTCGCGGTACCCCAAGTGATGCGCTTTTCCTAGAGTTGGGGTTTCCTGTCTTCGCTACCGTGCAATTTCTACAGCTCAGCCAAGCAAAGGGAACCGAACAATAGGCAGAGGGAACTAGCACAGACCACAGCGGTTTTAAACCCCCTCCGTCCTAGCACACCCCCTCCGGAGCTCTACACAACGGATTCAGCCAACCCCCAATAAGAGGAAGGAGCGAGACCCTCACGCTCCACCCGCCGGGGCCAATCGTGAGCGGCTGGATTGAGTCACTCTCCCAGGAATTACTATGAGCCGGACCCGCCTCTCCACGTGGTTCCATTGAGAAGGCAACAAAGCCCCATTCGCTGTGTGTTTACAACAATCTGCCGGGGGTGGGAGAGTCCAACCAGCCCCGAGGAGGTGAGGGGAAGATGCTTAGTTAGGAGTTCACTCCTCCGAAAGGACTGCCAACCGGCCAGCCCCTCTAGCCCTTTTCTTTGCGGACCCTCCTCACCTGCAGGAACACTTAAGGAAGGACCCGGGCCACTCTAGAGTAGAGGTGGGTAGGTTTCTTCTTGTGAACTTTCTTCTGTAGAGCCGCTGCCCAGGCCCCGCCCCTCTCTCCCTCTCCCTCCGCTCACCGCGGGGAGGGCGCGGTAACTTGCTGCCTTGAATGATTGACTAGCTGGTGAGCCGAGCTGGAGAAGCCCAGGTGCGCCTAAGCTAGGAGAGGATTGCTAGCCGCCTGGAGCTCGCGAACGTCCGCCTGCTCGGGAGCCAGCCCCGCTCGGGTGCCAGCCCTGCTCCGGTCCCCAGCTCTTGAGTTGGGGCTGTGAGAACCGAGCCAGAGTCCCAGCCTCGCGGTCCCGGGGGAGCTGCCAGGTGTAAGTATTAAAGCGCTAGCCGTGCCCATGAGCTGCGGGCCGGCTACGCAACAAGTTCTCCTTCCTAAGACGTTTGTGCTATTGCGGCCGGTGGCTCTGTGTGTCTCTGGCCTTGAGCTTCTCCGGCGTGTCAGCTCTGAGGTTGGTCGTTAGCATTTGGTGGGGCTTGCACTCCTCTGTTGGCGCTGGGTTTACCGCAGTCACGACCTGGCCGGAGCAAGTTGAGGCGTTGTCCCCAAAGCCCTCACCATCAGTGGAAGTTAGCCCTCAGAAGTCGTAACCCTTAGGCGTTCTCTTCCACTGGTACTTCATTATTTATAGCCAAGATATCGTTTACTAGGGTGTTCGTTATAACGTGAGGGATGAGGTTGCTGTACTCCTTTGGGGTCACTACGTTTCTTCTCCCTGGGCGATGTCTCTAAGGGCATGCCGAGAGCTCCCACCTTAGCACAAACTTCGTAGTTTTTCTCTAGGAAGAACTCATTACCTACACTTGATCTGCTTTCCCCTGTGCAGATCATGGTAGGTAGTTAGCTGATGGCTCAAATTGTGCTTAGATTAGAATTGCAGGGGATAGGATACTTCCATCTTAAATAATTTTTGCAAATGATACCACGCTTCTACTGCTCTTCTCAGGGTATCTAGAAAAGCTGAGCCCGGAAGAGTGTTAGCCTTTAGAAAATTTTCGGGACTTTTTAAAAGGTGAATCTCATTCGCAGGAAGAAACCCCTCTGCACTAGTTGGAATTTGCTCTTACCGATTCTAAATTTAGGTATTGATCCTTGCCTGTTGAAGGAGTAGGGGAAAATCTTTCAGGATCCCATTTCCAAGTCAGTGTCTTGAGCTGTCTCCGCCCTATCCCCTCAAGGCAATTCTCATTGAACCTAAAATATGGCCCATAGACGATCTTAAATTATGCCCTCCTTAACAAACTAAAGTTAACTCTGTTTACCATCTTGGCGAATTACTCAGGCTTCTACACAGAAGCATAAGATACTTGTATGCCTGTTATGGATGTTTCTGAAATTGGGAATGAGAAGAAACCTTGCTTTAAATAATTCTCCAACTAAGATCTCGATATGGTCTTTTAACAATTCTCCCTTGAAAAATATTCAGCTAAAAGGAGGGAGGATGAAACAGGGTGAGCAGAAAAAGTAAGCCGGAGGAATTTCTGATGAGTAAGCTTAAAAATTACTAACGAGGAAAAGTACTCAAAAGATTGAGTGAAGTAACTGATAGTTTTGGCTATCTACCTGAAGGCCCTTTAAAATCTGCTGGGCTATTGTTTGACATTAAATTAAAGCTTCCAACCCTTTCCTTTGACCCTTCGAGATTATTTAATCTACTCCCCTTCGCTTGTCCCCCACCCCCACCCCCAGGCCCTAGTGTGATGAATTAACACAGGTGCCTGGAAACAAAAGGGGAATTGACCTGAGTCTAAACCTCACTCAGCAGAATCTAACTTGCATGAGAGTTGGGACAGCCAGGAAAATCAAGAAAAACTTTTAAAAAAAGAAATTGAGATAGCTACTGGTGAATCATCCCAGATTGCCAAATCACCCATCTTTTTCATTTAAATACAGTAGAAGTCAGTCAGAGGCCATTCTGGCTTTGCCTGTGCACGTAGGCAGGTGATGTTGAGGCTTTGTGTTTGAGAGGTGGGTCTGTGCCTGCTGTGTACACAGATAAGGAGACCTGCCTGTTTGTTGGAATACATTTGGGTTGTTTCCTTTCTTGGAATGTTTTGAATGTATCCCACTTATCTTGGGAATGCTTCTTGAGGCCATTTTTATGGAGGAGAATGATAAGAGCTAATATATGCCTCTTTACAAATATTTTCATTTGATCCTCAAAATTTTCTAAATAAGGAAACAAGTGTTTGGTTAAACCAGCCAGACAGCCAGTAAGAATCAAAGTTGGGATTCAACCTACATATCTGGCTCAATTCCAGGGTTTTCCCCCTATTCAAAGCTACCTCTCAGAAGTGATTCACCCAGGATCATGCTGCAAGCTAAGGGCACAGATGCCAAGAGTCCACAGTGGTTTATGTTAGTCTTTCTATCAGTCTTCTGTTGGTGCTGTGGTGGACAGAGCATTGGATTTGAAATTAGAGCACATTAGTTCTAATGTTGACTCTACTAGTTGCTACCATTACTACTACCAATCAGTCTGCAAGAATTTATTGTTTACTGCATGCTAAATGCTGGGATTATGAAGAAAGGCCAAAATAATCCCTGCCCTCAAAAAAGCTTATTTTCTCATGGGAGAGACAGAATGTATTAACGGGTACCGCTAAGATACATTCAGAGTAGATGGAACGTAGCTTTAGAGTGGAAGCCCAGGAAAAGCCTTCTATGGAAAGATTCAAAGAGGTGAAAGTGATGAAGCAAAGTATTCCAGAAGTGGGGAACAGCCAGAGGAAAGACACAGGTGATGCATCTTGTCTACAGAACAGCAAGTAGACCAGTATGGCTGGATCTTAGGGTCTGTGGAGAGGAATCAAATGTAAGAAGATGGGAAAGAGAGGAAGAGATCTGGTTGGGAATAACTTTAAGCTAAAGCTCTGGAGAGTCAGGAGCGAATTTATTTGTGGAGACTATTAATAAAACTATTGCAATAGTGCAAGTGGGAGGTGACGAGGACCTGATCTAGGGTTGGAGGCTCCGTGAGCGGAGAATGGGGGACATGTACCAAAAATGATGTGAAGGCAGAAACAAGATTTGGCAAATGATTGATGGTATCTGGTGAGTGAGAATAAAGAGTAGAGGATGACATTAAGGTTTCTGGTCTGGGTAAATGGGAACATGTTGGTACCACTATTAGTAACAGGGAAGTTTGGGAGAAGATAAGACTTCTGGGCTTCAGTTTATCCATCTGTAAAGTGACTTTGGTCCTAAATGATTTGGTGGGCCCCTCCAAGCTCTTAAGCGACCTCTTGACTTTCTCTGTCCTTACCATTGGAAACACAGAGTTAGAGCTGAATGGGGTGGGGGTGGGGGGTTTGGAGAACAGGAAAGTTCCCCTACTTGGCATGATTTACCTCTAAGAATGTTGAAGGAGTGAAATGAATGGGAAGGCTGTGTGACTCACTGAATTTCTGAGGCAGCCCAATGGTGATGTTGAAACTTGTCCAGTCAGTCCTGAGACACAAGTCAGTTTGGGGACACAGGAGCCCCTGAGATTCTCAACTCCCCAGATCTTTTGAAAAACTTAATTTTTACTTGGAAATTAAGACCAATTTCTTATTCTTACTCACCCTACTAGTCTAGTCAATTGCCACATCTTGGCCTTTCTAAGTCTACAAAAACTCTGGCATATGCCCCTTCTCCACTCACATAGACACCTCCCTAGTTCAAGCTCTCCTTACCTCTCTCCTGGCCTCTAATAGCAATAGCCCAACTGCCTTAAGTTTCCACTTACTACAGCCAATCCTCCACACTTGTTACCAAATTGATTTTCTTAAAGCACACCCTCACCCCCACCCCACCCCCCAACTTGCTACTGTGGCTCCCTATTGCCTCAAGGCTAAATTCTGTTTGACATTTAAAGGCCCTCGCTGCCTTTCTACCTTCCCTGCCATTCTAGCCTTCTAACACGTGCTCAAACTCTGCATTTCAGCAGCCCCCCCCCCTCCCCGGGCCTTTGAGCCTGGCCCTGTCCTCCATGCCTAAAATAGATTTCCTCCTCACCTCTGTCTCCTAGAACCCCTGCCTTCCTTCAATACTCAGATCAAGCATCACAGTCTTAATCAAGTTTTTCTGGTCTCCCAAGCTGCTACCTTGTATTTTTTTTTATTAATAGTGGTAATAATTATAGCTAGCATTTATATAGCAGTTTAAAATTCGCAGTTCAGTTTACATATGTTAACTCATCAGATCCTATGACAGACAGGTGCTGTTATTATCCCTATTTTAGTGTTTGGAAAACTAAGGCAGAGGAAGGTCAAGTGACTTTTTCAGTGTTTACACAGCTAATAAATATCTGAGGCAGGATTTGAACTCGGATCTTTCTAACTCCAAATTCTGTGCTCTATCCACTGCGCCACCCAGCTGCCTAGGTGCTGCATTTTACATATATTCTATATATACTCATATCTCTCACTAGAATGTAAACTCTTTGAGGGAAGGGACTCTTTCCTTTTTCCTTTTGCATCGCCAGCACAAAGCTCTTCCTTCACAACAAACCTGTAAAGTAGGTAGTGTGATTAGCATCATCCCCGTTGTATGGATGAGAAAGCGGAGTCTCAGCTAGTAAGAGTCAGGGGCTTGGAGGTCATCTGATTCCAAGGCTTCAGCTACAGGTGTAAGCTATGAGTCGAATCATCTCCACACTTTGGAAGTCTGATGTTTCCACAGAGGTTAAGGCCAGGGTGAGCAGCACTTAACCTTTCTTTACCTGCTCCTTTGAAAAAAAAAACCAACAACAACAAAAAACCCAAACCAAGAGAAATGGCTCCCACCAAGCCTTCTCTGTTCTGATCAGGGTGACACCAACCCAAGTTCTCTCTGGTTCATTGGATCCACTCTGAGGCTGGATCAGGCCTGGGCTGAACCCAAACCCTCGCCTAAGGTGGCTTAATGAGTCAGTGACAGCAGCAATTAGAGATCAGTCCTGGATTCCTCAGGTTGCTTTATGGCCCCATTGAGTCATGCTGTACTTCCTGATGGCATATTATTACTGGCTCCTATTTGCTAGAGTGCTTTAGGGTGGCAGAACACTTAGTAATCCATCACCTTCTTTGGTCCTGATCAGCTGTCAAGCCTTGGCCCTTTGACCTCCTCAGTGGTTCTCTTTTCCTATTGCCACCACCCTAGTACTAAACAAAATAAAAATTCACAGGACCCCATTACACAATCCTTCATCCAGACTTTGCCACCTTATTCTCTCTTGTGCACAACTCTCTCTTTTATAGGTAATTTCAATACTCCTTAAGCGGGCATTCATTTTGGAATTTCCAGATTGATCAGGGACATTTCCACTCAAATGGAACCACTTGCTTTCCTATTTTCGTGTATTACTCATGCAATTTCCTATGCCTGCAATATCCTCTTAGCCTCTCTCTGCCCAGTGAAATCCTTTATATCTTTTGTATTTTGAAATCTTAGTTAAAATACTGTATCCTCAGACCATCCTACCCCTCACTCCTCAAAAGCACTTGGTTTGTATCTCTTAGCCATTTACAGGTGTCCTAACACTAGATTTTTATTTAATCCATGGGAGCAGGGGCCACAACTTATTTAATCTTTGTATCCTTAGTTAGTATTTAATAGATACTTAATGTTTCTTAAAGGTTAGCAAGTTTGAAGTCATCTTGGAAGTCTTTGTGTTGAAGTGGATAGAATGCTGGGCCTGGAGTCAGGGAGACATCTCCTTGAATTCAAATCTGGCCTTAGATACTAGCTGCTGAGTGATCCTGGGCAAGTCGATTCACCTTGTTTGCCTCAGTTTCCTTATCTGTTTAAAAAAAAAGCCAGAGAAGGAAATGACAAATTACTTTGGGACCTTTGCCAAGAAAACCCAAAATGGGGTCACAAAGAGTCACTCGACTAAACTGTATCTTTAAATCATTTCCCTTGGGTCTCACAGTTAATGTTTCTTGAATTGTTGATAAGTGGTAGACCTAGTCTTTTTTTTCTTTCAAAGTATTCATCGATGTCTTTTGTTTTTCTATCACCTTCTTTATTCTGACTGTTAACACCCCCCCCCACCCCCGTTCAACAAACCATCCTTTGTAATACTACAGTTTTGATTTTTTTTTTTTCACAGAAAGGGGAATAAGAGCAATTCAGTATAACCACCACTTTAATCTAGTATAGAGTGGGCAGTATTCCACACCCCAAATCTCCCCACCTCTGCAAAATGGGAGGGGAGGTACTTCCCTCAGCTCTTCTGCCAGAGTAGAAAAAAAGAGTGATAATTCCAGTCTACTTGGAATTCTATGCTCTGATGCCAGGGTCAAGCCACTTTGCTTGGTTATTGTAAATACAGAGCAGAACCCAGGTCTTCAGGCTGCCATGTCCAGGACTGGTACTACAATACCATATGCTGCCCCATTAAAGATTCTGTAACAAAAACATCTGGGGCAGCTGAAAACTCTGTGAGGTGCTCAGAGTTATCTTTCATTCCTACTGGTTGCTATGAAAATGATCAGGAGTCATTAAAATCCCATGGGAAACTTGGGAATATTATATGTATCACCAATTCCTTTGATTTTTCTAATGTTGTAGTAGAAAAAGCCCTTGGATTTGGAGTTGGGGAGCCAGCTTTAAATTCTGGACCTTTGTGACCTTGGGCGTAACCTTTCTGGGTCTCAGTTTCTTCACCTGCAAAACGAGAGGGTTGGATTAAATGACTGCTAAAATCCCTTCCAGCTCTAAATATGATTTATAATCCTACAGTCATAAATCCTATGATTTGAGAGCAACCTTTTTGTCTAGGGCATTCCTTTACTCTTTATTTTCTTTTCCAAAATCTCACATTTACTCTTGGTTCAAGACCTAATTGCCTGTGACTCACTTTGATTATGTTTGGTGTCCTAAATTCCATGTTGATTACTCTGGCCCTTACCTACAGTTAGCAATGGACTTTGTTCCTTCTCTTAGGACTTAGTCCTTCCCTCAGTGGCCCCAACCTGACCTTCCCCACTCCCCTATCCCACCAAGATGGCCCCTTGCCAGTAGAGTTGAGTCCGGTACCCTCCAGATCCGTGGCTGCCAGGCAAACGTGGCCACTCATCTTCTGGCTTTGAATCTCTAGGTGTGCAGTGCCTGGCAATAGTAGTCACTTAATAAATGAGAACCACTTACTCACCAGCCCAAAGTGCCAGTCCATAAAAGAATTTCTTAGGGAGGAAGTGATTTTTATGACTCTTGTCTTCAAGATCCTTACTACCTCAAGTTTTTGTTTTTCCTACTTCTAACTTAAGCTTTTACTTACTGGTCTCATGGAGCCTATTTTGAGAGAATGCTCTGAGGACTAATCCTCTCTTTATCCATTGAACATGCTGGATGAAGGAGGACAGGTCCCTACAAGGATTCATTGAAGAAACTGGAGCTATATCATTTAGCCTGAAGCAGAAAAGGGGGGAGGAGAGGGGGCAGGGGAAGGGAGGATTGACAGCTTTCTCAAGTATTTTAAAGACTGTCATGTTTTACCAGTGGGTAGAAACCACAGAGAGGCCAATGGAGGCTCAATTAATTGGGAAAACAAAAACACCTTCCTAAGAATTAGATGGTATGTTTTATCTTGGAGCTAGGGAGCTACCAGGGAAAGTCTTAGGCAGTGGTTGGATGACCACTTGTTGGGGCACTTGTACATGCTTCTGGTTAGGAGGCCCTTTCCACTTGGAGGTTTTCTGATTTCAGAAGTTACTTGGACTCTTTCCCAAAATCTTCTATGTGTTAAAAAAAATAATAATAATGTCTTTCTCCTTGGGCTTTTTATAGGGAATAATTAGTAAATGTTAATGTGTCCAAGCAGTCTAAAGCATTGAATTTAAGTTCAACTAGAATTTCTAATTTAAATATTCATCATTATTAATTTAACAAGCATCAACAAAAACAATTACTTCCACATTCTGAGAATGAGGTATATTTTCTATGAAACCCTGAATCTTGATTATGTACAGCTTTTAACCAGCATTGCTGTTGGTGTCCCCTTCTGAGTTTCCTTTTGCTGTCTTGTGTATTCTTTTTTTTTTTTTTTTTGGAGGGGTGAAGGGAAGGCATTGAGGTTAAGTGCCCAAGGTCACACAGCTAATAAGTGTCAAGCGTCAGGCCAGATTTGAGCTCACATCCTCCTGACTCCAAATCTTGTGTATTCTTTTAATCTTTCATTGACATTTTTGGGGCGCCACTCTCACTAGCCACCTTACATCCCCAAATAAAAGCTCTCCTTTGTAGCGAAAGTATTTAATTAGCATATTTTATAATGACAAATAATGCATTTGTTTTATTAAGAGTTCCTAGTATTGAGCTAGGCAGAGAATATTAAACTTTTACTATCTATGTTGTACACTGGACTAAGTACTCTGACTTCACTCCTCACAGTTCTGAAATCTACCTTTTAACTCTGCTATACTCTAGAAAGGGAAACTGAGTTGTCTGGAGGGAGCCAGGCCTCTCAGAACTACTTTCCAGCTTTAGCCTCTTTCCAGGACACCTCCAGTCTCACATCTCCAACTGCCTGTTGGACTCTCAAACTGGGCGCCCATGGAGATCTTAAAGTCATCATATCGAAAACTCCCGAACTCATTAACTTTCTCCCCAAACTCTCCCCCCTTCTTTACTTTCCCATGGGTAATAATGGCACTACCATCCTCCCTTCTTTGGGGCAGATAGGAGACACATCTTCTGAGTTCAAATCTGGACTGAGACACTTACTAGCTATGTGACCCTGGGCAAGTCACTTCACCCTATTTGCCTCAGTTTTCCTCATCTGTCAAATGAGCTGGAGAAGGAAGTGGCAGACCACTCCATTATCTTTATCAAGAAAACTCCAAATGAGGGCATGGAGAGTTGGACATGGCTGAACAACAATAACCATCCTCCCGGTCACCCAGGCTAACCACCTAGGTATCATCCTCAACTCTTCACTTTCTCTTACCAGTTTATACAATCTAATATCAAGTCCTGTAGTTTCTGCCTTGGGAACATCTCTCATTGACATGCTTTCTTTTCCTCTGATGCTGCCACCACCTGGCCCAGGCTCTCATCACCTATCCCTGCACTATTACAGCAGGTCCTGGTGGTTCTCTTTGCCTTGTGTTTCCCCACTTCAGTTTATCCTCAGTTGTCAACTTGATCTTCCTAAAGCACAGATCTGACCATGGGACTTCCCAATTTGGTCACATACAATGGCTTCTTGTTGTTTCTAGGATCAAATATAAAAAATTCTCTTTTGTTTTTTGTTTTTAGCAGTACTTTCATTTTATTTGAATTTTTTTCTTTCCAGGGAAAGCATGCATTTTACAGTATCGGTAAACACATCAATAAGTTTACACTGATTTGTGAACTCGGTACATTGGTGAAATGATCAGACTCAACACAATGTGTAACAACAGCAAAAAAGGGAGGAATACATTAGATTAGGACATTTTGTGGTTAAAAACACTCATAGCAGCAGCTTTTAAAAGATGATTTTATTAAATCAAGTCATCACACTTGGTCGTTTTATTGCTACAGCAAAACAAGGCCATTTTATTGTTAACATCTTTCATTTCTCATTTTAACTGACTCTTATTCTGCTCATCCATTGTAGGTTTTCATGTGGACAACATGTTTAAAATTAATTTGGAGCACATTTCTTTGTGCTATGATCACAGTGAGAAATATAGAAAAGAAATTTGTATGGCATCAGGCCTACTTTTTCTGTTTTCATCATCAGAGAAATCTTAATACTTCTAAAGAAAAAAAGTTACAGATAAAACATATATTTTTAAAATTGGGAATGTTCCTTTTTGATGCCTTCAAGAAGGTAAGTGAATACTGAATCAGTGCACTTCATTTCAAAAATCTCTTTTTGTTTTTTAAAGCTTTCCAAAATCTTTTCAAAGCCTACCGGCTCTGTATTCTTTCAGCCTTCTTATACCTTACAACACTCCTCCCCATTAATACTTGGTGATCCAGTGACATTGGCCTTGATGTTCCTTGAACCATCCATTCTATCTCTAGACTCTTTGGGTCACCTCTGTCCCCCAAGCCTGGAATGCTCTCCCTCCTCATCTCTAACAGTTGACTTCCCTGACTTCCTTCAAGTCTCAGCTAAACTCACACCTTCTATAAGAAGTCTTTACTGATCTCCCCTTAATGCCTATTATGCCTTCTACCTGAGATTAGCATCAATTATGCTGGATATATCTTGATTATACCTTGCTATTTGCATATTGTCTCCTTTGTTAGACTTGGAGCTCCTTGAGAACAAGGTTTGTCTTTTGCCATTGTTTGTGTCTTCAGGGCTTAGCACAGTACCTGGCATGTAGCAGATGGTTCTTTAATGCTTGTTGAATGAGTAGTAAATGGGGTCATATTACATTAAAGAAGAGATTCCTTCTCTAACCTACTATGAGCCTCATTGCTGGTTTCATAGCTCTGCTGCAGAATAGGATCTCCATGAGGAGTTGGCTGCTAGAGGCCAGGAAAACTAAACCATCGTGAAACAGACAAGTAAATTGCATCCATCTTTGTGTCATTTTTTTTTTTATTCTGAAGTTTTCATATACCAAGTAAGATTAGCAGTTCCATATACAAAGAACAAAAAAACCTTATACACAAAACTTCAAATATTTATTATGTTGTTTGTTTTTCTTTTTATATAATAAATTCAATATGTTACCTTCAAAGCTTTCTGGCTTGGCCTTCTGCGCATTTTGAAAAATGTTTTCAGTGACCTTCTCTTTTTCTTATTTTCTCTCACTGCCCCCCCATGTTCTCTCTGTCTCTCTGTCTTTCACTCTCTCTCCTCCTCCCCTATCTACTTTTTCTTTTCTTTCTCTCCTCTCTCCCCCTCTCTTTGTCTCTCTCCTCTCCCTGTCCTTTTAACTTTCTCTCTGTCTCTCCATTTTGACAATCTTGTATCCTCTCCCTCTGTTCCACCCCCCCCCGCCCCAAATTGAAAGGAAAAAGAAACCCAACCTTATAGCAAATGCACATTTTCAAGCAAAATGGATCACAATATTGGTCATTTTCCAAAATGTATGCCTCCTCTGCACTTTGAGTTCATTCATCACCTGTCTGTGGAGTACATAGTCTGTTTCCTTGGGAATGGTGGCTGGTCCTTGAATTGAGAAAAGTTCTTAAGTTTTTCTGTTATTTTACTTTATGGTGTTGTTGTCCTCTGTGTCATTGTTATATTCGTTCAGTCGTTTACAGAGCTACTGTGAGATTTTAGAAAGAGTACTGGCCTGGGGAATGAGAAAAGACTGGATTTCAGTCTACCCCTTGACAGCTGTAGCTTTGTGTCTACACCTAGGGGGTCTATTGGATAGAGAGTACCCGGCTTGGAGCCAGGAAGATCTGAATTCAAATCCTGCCTTGGACACTCGCTGTGTGACCCTGGGCAAATCACTTAACCTATTTTTGCCTCAGTTCCTCACCTGTCAAATGGGGACACACTGGAGAAGGAAGTAGCAAACCATTCCAATATCTTTGCCAAGAATACCCATGGACAAAGTCCATGGGATCGTGTAGAACCAGACACAACAGAATGACTGACTAAAACACAAAGCCTTGTGACCCTGGACAAGTCATCTAGCTTGACAGAGCCTATCTCTACAACTGTAAAATAGGCACGATACTTGTAGTATCTGCTTCACCACGTTGTTTCAGAGATCAAATGAGATGCATTTGTTAAGCTTCTAGGTGCCCAGGGACTAAAGATTGCAAAGGCAAAAAATTCCAAATAACCCCTTCCCTCAAAATCTTGAAAGAGACTAAGGATGCTGGGAGGCAGAGATAAAGAGGGAATTAATTGGCGTGGGGAAAAAGCCGGGGCAGAGGTATGGAGGTAGGAGAAGAAATGTTGTATGCAGGGAAGTAGACAGCAAGCAGAATATATGGAGAAAAGTACCTTCTCTAAGGTTTCAACTTTGTGTGTTTCTTGGATATGCCTTTATATCTGTATCTATATATATCGATCTGTCTGTACTTTCTCAGAAAGAACCAGCTTCCCCTTTGTGTATATATTTATGAATTTGTGTGTACATGTGCATATGTACATGTGTATATATGATTTGTATGTCTTGTTTCATCTTCTCAAAGGCAAGAACTGCTGTTGCCTTTACTTTCTATCTCCAGCACAGAGCACAGTGCCTGGCACATAGTAAGCACTTAATGAAGTCTTATGGCTGAGGTAATGTGTATAGTAAACCTGGAAAGCTGGCCAGAGCTAGATTGTGAGGAGTTTGTTATTTTATCCCAGGATTTAGAGGAGACCAGGAAGTTCTTGAGCTGGCAACTGACGAGAATTTTCAATATGGCGGATATGTGAGGAATGGGGTGGAGAGCTGAGAGCTTCCAGGCCAGAGAGACCAGTGGGGAGGCTATTTATTACTGTAGTCCTGGGGAGAGGTGATTAAGAGCTAAGTTAAAGGGAGGGCTGGATTAAAGCACTGAAAAATCAGTTCTGCCATTTGTTGTTTTTGAATGAATAAGGATCAATGCAAGTACACCATCTTGGGAGAGCCATTCTGCTAAGTGCTTACCATGAACAAAGCATTGTGGGAGCATGCTGTATTTCTGAAACTGTGTGCCAGAGATTTCTAAAATGGTGCTAATTTATTCACTTCTGCATACCATCTATGTTCTTCTTGGGGTCTGAGAAGCCCTGCAATCTTACCGTATTTAGCTGTATTAGTTTCAGCATTAGTTTGCTGTCTGACCTTTAATCTCTCTTGGCCTCAGTGTCCTTATCTGTAAAGTGAAGGGATCAGACTGGGTTACCTTCCAGGACCTGTCATAGCTCTCAGGTCCTATTTTGTTTCTAGTGGATGTTTATAGTTGTGTTCCAGCAGCCCAATAACTATGGAGAAGGGTTCCCTTGTACTTTGGCAGAGGTTGCTAAACCTCCCCAGATTCTCCTGGTGGCAGCAGCATCACTGCAAGCCCCATGGCCCCCAGTAGTACTTGCTGGGACCTTACCTGAGAAAGAGGAGGAGTATAGGAAAAGCAAACATATTTATGGAACTTGATTCAGAAGAGTTCGGTGAGGGCTGGGTAAACATGACTGAAACCTTAATCTAAGAATAGCAGTGACCTGGAGAGCTGGGGATCTTGCAAGAGCTGTAAGTTGTTTTAGTGACCCTTTCTTAAGAAATAGCTTATTTCTTAATCACTTAATGGAGAAAAAAAATAATACCGTACTTGGTATTGTAGGCAAAAACTTGCCAGGTACAATTTTTATTAATTTAACATCCCTCTAAATTCAAGCATTGTTGGACTTGAAAGTGAAATGTCCAATATGACAGGAGTCCCTTAATGCCCTTGAACCTATCTCTACCAGCAGACGTTTTGAAAGTAGCAGTTAGAGGATTCGTGATCATGGAAATTTCACAATATGACAAAACAATTATACAGCTCAGAATAAGGTAAAAGTTAACGTTTTGCTTCATCAATCCACACCACAAGAGTTACTTAGTCTTAGAGAATCTTTTGCCGTAGAACCATTCAATGTCTTTTTGACAAAGAGTGCTTATTTAACCTTTTTTGACTCTGGAAACCTTTTCACAGCCTGGTGAAACCCATGACTCCTTTTTGGGATAATGTTTTTCAATGTACAAAATAAAATACATAGAATTACAAAGGAAACCAATTATATTGAAACACAATTATCAAGATTAAAAACAAAACAACTAAACACATTCAAGGATCTCAAATTAGCAACTCTTGCTGTAATGACTGGGCCCTTCAAGAATTCTCTCCCACCCCAATCCCACCACATCACAAATTTCCCTCTGATCTATATCCTAATCCAGCAGTTCTCTCAGGCCCCCCGGAAGGATCTTTGGGGACCCTGAACACACTGAGAATCACTGCCATGCTCTCTTCAGGGCATTGGGGGAAAAGGGTACTTTTCTTTGGTAGATCTTTGGCCCTTATTCCTGTCCCTCCTGGACTGCTCTGAGAGAGGGGAACAGGGCATTGTTTTGGAATTGATAGAGAAAGACTGATAAGGGTTTCTCTTTCAGATTAGCTCAGATTAGTGTACTTTAAAAATGCTTTCTAGATATTTCTAAAAGAGAGAGGGTAGGCTGGAGAGAGAGGGGAGAATGCTGCTTTCATAATGTGATAAGCAACTTAAGTCTTTGGTCTTAGGTCATCCTGGAATTTTAAAAACTCAGCTATACTGATATGATCTGGCGTTTAAAAATTAATGTGCTCTGTGGTGCTAGGGAGGATGAGGGGAGCGTATCAGCCCTCAGCAAAATTGTGAAGCAGACCCTCCCTTTCACTGCTTTGAACTTTTTTCTTTTCTCTGCTTCTTTCTTGCAAAACCCATCTGTCTTAAGGTCCATTTATAGGATGCCTAGTTTAATTAATTAGGCAAATTTGGGACCTGCAATGCTTTCCTCAAAGAGTGAGTAATGTTGAAATTTCAAATATAGGTCATTTCTACTAAGTGAGCTTTTAAAAAATTCTTTTCAATCAGCTCATATTTGTGTTCTTTCCCCAAATCCTACTTCAAAAAAAAAAAAAAAGCAAAAGAAAGCTCTTGTAACAAATGCAAATTTCCACAGTGGTAATGTCCAGAAATGTGTATCTGCCTTCCTAAAGCATGGGTAGCATGAGTCCGTGGTTGATTGTGTTCATCAGAGTTCTTGAGTCTTCCAAAGTCGTTTGTCTTTACAGTGTTGCAGTTATATTATCAATTGTTCTCCTGGTTCTACTAATTTCACTCTCTAAAAGTTTGTACAAGTCTCAGGTTTTTCTGAAACCTTCCCCTTCATTGTAGTATTACACTATATTCATATATCATCATTTGTTTAGCCATTTGAGTAAGCTTTTTGTGAGGTAGAGTATTTCTTAGTGTTCCTCTAATCATATGGTGATTAAGGCTGGGCCTGTCCTAAGTAAGGTGCTCTACATTTATCCACAATTTTCTAATGATGAACCATTCCAGTAGTTCATACAAAAGACAGTGTGCTATTGGAGAGGAAGGGATTACTTTGGAATTAGAAGGATTAAGTATTGACCCCAAAACTGATCTTGGGGGCAATGAATATAGTTCATGGGAGGTTCTGATTTCACTTCATGTGATGGGTGGCTTGGTTATTAAAATCTTTGATGACTTCTACCAGCTACAAGCATGAAATTCTAGCTGTAGTCTTCATCCAGTGTTGCTATGAAAAAAAAAATAAGCCCTATCACACACTGTCACTTAGAAGCTTGCCTGTGGATTTCTTGTTGGCTTGGAGCCCTTTAGCTAAACTCCTCCAGAACTTAGTGGTTTTTCTTCTGTTTATCATCACTTCTTAGGGATGACGGTGGAGAAAGAAACCCTGAAGAGATAGACCTAGTGTGGAGGTAGAAAAGGTCACTCACTGGCATGGATCTTATATCTAGAGCTGGGGGCTCTCCATCAGAATCCACCTGGTCCAATCCTTTCTTTTTGCAGTTGAGAAAACTGAAGACCGGGTGAACTTAAGGGGCTTGTCCAGCCACATATCAGAGGTGGGATTGGAATCCAGGTCCACTGACCATGGATTGTTTGTTTGACTCTTATGTTGGATTTTAATCTCTAGCTTTTCTGCAATCTTCCTCCTCTAAAATTCAAATTAAGTTTGTAATTATATTAAACACCTTTCAGGTTGTAAATTATTTCACTAAAATGTTTTTTATATTCAACAAAGTTTGTAAAGTAAAAGATCTTAATACAAAGTTTTACAAATAATATCCTCTGATATTAAGCTTTCTTCTTCTTAGACTTGTTGCTAGGAAACTGAACAGCTCCTATCACCCTACTGCAGGTCAACTTGTAGGCTGTGGACCATATTAACATTGAAAACCTGGGGAGCCTCCTTTTACACACACACTCTCTCCCTCTCCATTTCTTCCTCTTTCCCTCTCTCCATGCCACCCCTCCCCCGCCCACAAAGTCATAGTTCCTTGATATGTAAATGTGTTTCACTGAACCAAATTTTGTCCAGACTTCTGATGGCTTTAAATTTTGTCAGCCTTTTCAAAGACCTACACTTTTTTTTGCTGCCTTTACTTGCTTGAGGTACAGCAAAGTGAATTGATCCAGCCAAGGTCACAGGGCTGTGTTTGTCTGTCTGTGGTATGGTAGATGAGAAGGAACCAAGAGAATGTCTTAGTGTGCTCAAAACATGAAAGGCAGGTAGCTCTTGAAGTCTGACCCCAGATTCCAGGAACTGAACATGCATCTGAGACTCCTTCTGAAGAATCCCCTTTCTCCATTGTTAGATAGGGTTCATTCTCTAGGGAAAGAGGTGGTCCCTATTTAGTGACCAAGGAAACATTGAGGAGCAATAGATTGTGACTGCTATGATTTAATTCCCAGGAGAATTGTCAATTGGGTAATTAACTGTCAAGTACATTAACATTATTATTTAATTCTATGCTGAAACAACTGAAAAATTCACAAAATCCATACAAGTTCAGGATTCTTGGAGAAAAGAACTACTTGAGCTCCTCCCTAAAGATTTAACAATGACATTGGAAACTTTTTTTTTAAGAGGGGAAGGATTTCCACTAAAATAATCATCTTCATCTTTTTTGTTGTAGGAAAAAAAAGGAAAACAAAATAAATGCCATTCAATAGGGAAACAGCTAAGTAAATCATGGTTCATGGATGTAATGAAATATCAGTGCACTCTGATAGATGGAAGCTATGAAAAATTCAGAAAAACATAGGAAGGAAAACTTACGACCTGATGTTAAGCCAAGTAAGCAGAACCAAAGAGATAATATGTATATATGAGTGTGTGTGTACATGCACACATATGCATATATATGCACATATACATACAAACACACATATAAGGTTACATATATAGGTATTTTTACATATTTGTAAATGTGTATATGTGTGTGATATGTGTGTGTGTGTGTTTGTGTGTGTGTATAATGATTACAACAATATAAACAGAAAGAGCAAAAAAAAAAAGGAGGAAGGAACCGAACAATATATAACTATAATGACCAAGCTTGACACCTCAGAAGGGTTGAGAAAATGGGTTTGAATGCTACATACACTATCGGATGTGTTGCCTTGTTTTCCCCTCTCTCATTCTTTATTACAAAGGAAGGCTTCCTGGAGAGAGGAAGGGAAGAGAGCAAAGATATATTCAGAAATGAAGGCAGAGTAAAGTCAAAAGATCTCAACGAAATTTATCGATGTAGAATCTTGCTCTGAAAGACTAAGCTCAAAATTCCAGGGATACACATTATTATAGCTTTGAACAAGTGAAAACCTGAGATTATTTCAGGATGCCTGAGTTACCTTTTAAAGGATAAGTAAATGTATTCCTTCCAAAAGGATCCTTGTCAGGGACTGCTGTGACATTTCCGTTTGGTCTTGGCAGTGCCAGTGTAAATAAGGAAGCGATTGGCCCAATGCAGAGAACAGAAGCATCTCTGTTTTGATTATTTGATTTGGGTGGGGTGAGAGATGGTGCTAGAGAGTTCTAGGGGGACTACTCTGTATCATTTCTAGGCACTTCTGATCTTTTCCATAGAGTTCTTCTGTATATGTCTTATGTTTTCTACAACAAGGTTATAAGATGCATGAGAGAAAGTACTGCATTTAATTCCCTTTTTGTGGCCTGGCACAGAGCTCTGTACAAACATATTAGGTATTAATAAAATGTTTATTGAATTTCTGTGTGGTATAGCAACCATTCTCCCTATTCTACATGGTATGCTCCTGAAGACTCAAGATGGTTCTCAGCCCTCACTCTATGTTCCTCACAGACGTCTGGTTTATAGGGCACAAGGTGTGAGCATTATATTCCTAGGAGTGGTTTTAATTGACTATAGTGTCAACTAAATCATAGGAGGAGGGGATAGTGGGTAGAGGCAGCATTAACCCCACCTTGATTATATGATTACGCAGCTAATGTGGTACCATTACAGGGTAACTGAGAAGACTAAGGGATTTCTAGGTACCAGCACACTCCTAAAGCATAGGATTGTGAGATGACGTGGGTAGGGTTGGTTAATGCCATAGTAGTTGGGAGTACAAAAGTAGGTTTGCTGGTATCCTGGTTCTTACTCAGCTTTCTTGAATTTTATTGTATTAAAGTTGCATTGTCTCTCGGACCTCTCTTTCAATCACTTATCTAGTATGCCTGCCTTCCTCTGTATTGCGAGGATTTTCCAATCCTCAACATAAACATTTCAGTAACAATGAAGAGTGGTTTGTGCAGTGGGAAGAGTTCTGGATTTGTAATTTGACCTTGGTTCAAATCCTAGCTCTGCTTGTTTGCTACCTGGGTGAACTTGGACAAAATACTTAATCTTTCTGTGCCTCAATCTCCTTGCCTGTAAAGTGGAGAGACTTGAACTAAATGTCTTCTAAGGTCTCCCAGCTTTAAATCTCGTATCCTTTATGTCAATAACTCCCAACTTTTTTTGTTCCTTGAACCCCTTGCAACAAAAAGAAAATATTGCAAATTCCCAGAGTAATTTAGTTTACTACTTTTAATATTCTTTTAAATTTATCTAGTAAGTGCTTATAATAACTACAGTGAAAACTTTTGCCCTCAAATCTTCAAATTAAAATTTACATTACTCTACAATTGTAAAATATAACATTTTATTCTACGTATAATTATGAAAACTCAAGTATAAAGTGCTCATTATGAAATAATGATGAATATTTCATATGGACATTATTTAAAACTTCAAAGAAGTAATCTAGCAAGATCTCATGCTTATTAATATGCAAGACTTCATATTCAATTTCTTTATTTTAAAAATTTTATAAATTATGAATAAGATTTTAATGAAATAAGTCACAATTCAGAAGATCTTTAATATAATCACATAAGCTTAATTTTGGTGTTGGATGTTTTTATTTGAATAAAGATTTGCCATATTGGGCTCAATACAAAGCAAACACAATCTTAAATCTGGTTGTTCATCAAGTTTATTTTTGAATTTTGATTTCAAACAAGAATAAAATGAAACTGCTTGCTCATAGAAAGATGTGACAGAAAACAATAGGGGAATTTTCTAAGTTCTCGCTGAAAGATGGAAATATATATTAAAAAAATTTAGACACCTAACCATTTGAAAATTAATAATAGTTATACTTTAAAATATTTACCTTTCTGTTGGCTAGTAACAAGTACTATATTAAATGATCAGTGTACTTAAAGTTCAGTTGCTTCGTGTTTTACAATTTTTATATGTAAACTGACCTTTGTAAGGAAAGTATCTCCTCAGATGTGATTTTCTTCTCTTACAATGCTAGCACATTAACTGCATTCTCATAGAAACTCTATTGATTGATTGACTAGTGTTGCCAGCTACTTCATTTGGAAATTCAACAGATAAGAATAATGATTTAAGTGGAGAAGAGGATAAGTTAGAAAATAGCCTTAATAGTGCAATGAAAGGGAACATAAGGGCTGTTTTCTGCAGAACAAATTATGTTCTGCAGAAAGAAATGGTTTGTTTCTGCAGATCTGTGATGGTTTCAAGATGTTTGATGGCTGGGCACACCCAGCAATCATGTTTTTCAAACAGCTCAACATTTGTGTGTGACATCTTGATTATATGATTACACAGCTGATGTGGTACCACTACAGGGCAACAGAGGGGAATAAGGGAGCTACTCTGGTGCCATGTACAAAACACAGAACAGGGCATGGGAATGTATCGGACCATCTGTTGGGTTTTGTGTTGGAATGTGCAAACCCTCATGGTGGTTTGGAAACATTTTGATAGGTTTAGAAACTTCAAGAACACGTCGCATTCAGAATTTGTTGTAATCACTGCACAAACACCAAGAATTGTGTACACTGTCATGATGGTTTCAAATAACGCCTATATTGCTTCAAACATGCACGTGTTTGTTGTCACAGAGAAAAACATTTTTATCTTAAGTGGGCAATTATTTACTGCTTAAGACACCATTAAAGAATTTTTAGCTCAAACCCCTTGGACATTATCATAAATCCCTGGGAATCATTGCTATACTATAAGCACTGTAGGAATTCAGGATATCATGAATGAAAGTAGTTGGCAGTTTTACAAATGAGATAGCATTCAGGCTGGGTCCTGATAGTTGTGTCCTGATAGATGGGTAGCCCTTGGGGGAATTGTGGCTGTTAGAGGAAGGTCCTCCAGGCAAGGGGAATCATCACATAGTCCAAGGCTCAAATGGAGACATGATCATAGGTTGCTGGGAAGACAAGCTATGCTTGGGTAGAACAGAGATTTCATGTTAGGGTGCAGTATGGTGATAAGTTTGGCTGGTTAGGGTGAAGCCAGATTGTGGATGAACTCTAAAGTCGGGCTAAGAAGTTTAGCCTTGAGCCTCTAGGGAATGGGACTTGTTGGAGGCTTTCAGGGATAGAGGGTGGCATGAAGTAAGTAATAGTTACCTTGATAATAATTTAGACTTTTCTATTAAGGATCCTCCTATTGAGAACTAGGAACAGGACTTGTTCTATTACAATACTTTTGAAATGAAATATTCAGGATAATAATATGTTTATTTATGGAGCACCTTTCTCAAAGCCTAAGGAGTTCAAAGACTACAGAAACTCTCATTCATTCCCAGACATATCTGAGAGAGATGGCAGGCTACTTCAAAGGGAAGTAACTTCTGCTGCTAATGGGAATTTGCCCAGGCTGGCCAAATGAGGTTTGTCTCCTTGGCAGAAAGAAAGAGGCAGAATATTATAGGGAGAAGGAGGATTGAACTAGAAGTTAGCAGAAGTAATTATACCACAAAGAACTATGTCCCTGCTTGAGTTACTTACTCAAATTCTTCATCAGAACATAAGATGGTTGGCTATGTTCTTCCTAAAATATAGCATCCTCCATTGAACATAGTACTCAAATGTGTCCTGACAAGGACACAATGGCTCTCCAAACATAGTGGACACTGCTAGAAAAAAGAGCCATATGTACAAAAATATGTATAGCAATTCTTTTTGTAGTAGACCCAAGCTGGAAACTTAAGTGCCTAGCTAGTGGGGAATAACTAACTACAAGAAATGATGAAATGGGTGGTTTCAGAGGAAACTGGAAAGGCCTAGGAAATGTTGAAGAGTTAAGTGAGCATGACTGGGAGAACAATTTATTTAACAATGATATAAAGAAAAATAACTTTGAAAGACTTTACTTTCTGATAAGTGCAGTGGTAAACTCTGATTTCAGAGAACCAAAACATCCTACCCATCTCTTGCCGGAAAGTGATGAATTTAAAATGTAGAAGAAGATGCACATTTTTGGACTTGGGCATTGTGGGAGTTTGTTTTACCAGCCTATGCATATAATTTTCTTCTTTGCTCAGCAGGGCATGAGGGTGGGAGATGGACATACTAAGTACTTGTAAAAAAACAAAACAAAACAGTGGGCAACACAGATGTGTATACAACATCAAAAGGAAAACAAGACGAAACATGGTACCTGGCATGTCAGGTACCGAGAATGTTCTGAGAGCTCCTGTCTGTGAGTGTCTTCATCTCTTGAGGCTTCTCACCAAATTGGGGAGAAGGGCAGAAAAGGAGACTATTTCAGGTAACAGAAGCAAATAAAGGAGGCTGCAAGCTCGGTAATGCCTCCTAAAAAAATAATCAAAGAAATAATAAGCATTTCCCCTAGGATCTATTCTCAGAATGGGTCACACAGGCAACACCCAGCGTGCAGCATTTGGGCTAGACTCTGCCTTTGGACTGTGCACCATTCTTCATTCTCTTTCTGGCATAAACAGCACTTAAATAAAACCAGGAAGGCCTCTGCGTCTTCCATGTACATTGCTGCTCATGTCCTAAGCATCCTAGATAGTAACATAAACCAAACTGCGTGGTATTGCCAGTGTTTATTTGCTGAGCAAAATGACACTAATCAGCTTTATGAGAATAGGCATACTTATTATGGTAGCTTCCAGTCAGGGGGTTATTTCAGTAGGCCAGAGCAGTGTACACTGGAATTTCGTGGGAGTTACAAAGTTGGTTCATACTTGTTTTATTTTTTTTAGAACACCATTCTCTCCCCAGAGAATGGTTATCTTCATGCAGCAGAAGCCTCACACTGAGCGTTTGAGGTTGAAACTTAAACCTGAATTCAATATGTTATCTCAGCTTTAGTCTTTCTTCTTAGAGCAAATTGACTAGCTTGAATCTCTTTGAATTTTTAAGAATTTCTGCCCAACCAATCCATAGAGTAGAGAACACTTCCTGATCTTTTTTCCTTAGTCATTAAATTGTTTTTAAATCGAAAAGGTACATTTGTTTATAATAAAATTGTATCAGTTCTTGCTGAATCCTAAATTTCTGATCATTTGGATAGAGTCTGAATTGAAGTTTGCTTCCTTTGTGAACTTTTCCTTTATTTATCAAATTGGTGGCATATATTAGGTTGTATGGGGAAGTTTAAAATAAAACATAGGCATACCTCATATAAATATTGTGTCATTAAGATAATTTCAAAATTATGTATCCTAGATGTAAATTTTCCTATCACATCCAACCCTCAATAAAACATCCTTTTTTATAGCTAAAACATCCTTTTTAGATCTCATTTATAACATTGTCCTGAATGAAAGGTATAGCTAAATGTAAACCAAATCATCTTCCAATGTTTATAAGTCCTTAAGAACTACCAATTTGGGCATGAGTGTGCTTAATTACACATCATACTTAGCTATTCATTAAAGCTGGTTCTCTGGAGGACTCCATTGAACATTATTATCATTTTGGTTTGGGTCAGGAACTGTGATCATGGTATGGGGAAATCATGGTTTTCTAAGTCAGTAGGTGGCCCACAGGGATCCATTTCTACTTAAGTTTGCCACTGTGCTACAGGAAGCCCATATGCATTGTTTTAGTCATAGACAAAACATGTATATATGTATATACCATATGTATACATGTAAGATAAATTAGAAAAAATCAACTATAGATGCCACTAGAATTAAGGGGGACAGTTATGTTCAGTAGGGCATGAGACTTGGGAGAGAAGATTCAGCAAAGGAGACTGTGGTTCAGACAGGTAGGAAAGGAAGCAAGAGAGATCAGTGTCACAAAAACCTAGAGTGAAGAGAGTCTGTGGCAGAAGAGGAGAGAGATTGGCATTCTCTTTTTTTTTTTTTTTTTGGAGTTCCAAATTCTCTCCCCTCTTCCCTCCCCACCCACCCTCCCTAAGAAGGCAAGCAATTCCACATATGCCACATGCATATCATTATGTAAAACCCTTCCACAATACTCATGTTGTGAAAGACTATATTTTGCTCCTTCCTAGCCTATCCCCCTTTATTCAGTTATCTCCCTTGACCCTGTCTCTTTTTGAAAGTGTTTGTTTTTGATTACCACCTCCCCCTATCTGCCCTCCCTTCTATCATCTCTCCTTTTTTATCTCCTTCCTCCTTCTTTCCTGTGGGGTAAGATACCCAATTGAGTGTGTATGTTATTCCACCCTCAGCTCAAAACCAATGAGAGCAAGATTCAATCATTCCCCCTCACCTGCCCCCTCTTCCCTTCCAATGAATTGCTTTTTCTTGCCACTTTTATGGAAGATAATTTACCCCATTCTTTCCCTTTCTCCCTCTCTCAATATATTCCTCTCATCCCTTAACTTGATTTTATTTTTTTAGATATCATCCCTTCATATTTAACTCACCCTGTGCCCTCTGCCTATATGTGTATATATATATATGTGTGTGTGTGTGTATATATATGTGTGTGTGTGTGTGCATTCCCTTCAGCTATCCTAATACTGAGGTCTCATGAATTACACACATCATTTTTTCCATGTAGGAATCTAAACAAAACAGTTCAACTTTAGTTAAGTCCCTTATGATTTCTCTTTCTTGTTTACCTTTTCATGCTTCCCTTGATTCTTGTGTTTGAAAGTCAGATTTTCCATTCAGCTCTGGTCTTTTCACTGAGAAAGCTTAAATGTCTTCTATTTTATTGAAAGCCCATATTTTGCCTTGGAGCATGATACTCAGTTTTGCTGGGTAGGTGATTCTTGGTTTTAATCCTAGCTCATTTGACCTCTGGAATATCATATTCCAAGCCCTTTGATCCTTTAACGTAGAAGCTGCTAGATTTTATGTTATCCTGATTGTGTTTCCACAATACTCAAATTGTTTCTTTCTGGCTGCTTGCAGTATTTTTTCCTTGATCTAAGAGCTCTGGAATTTGGCAACAATGTTCCTAGGAGTCTTCTTTTTGGGATCTTTTTCAGGAG
>CM053627.1:76682521-76760508 GCA_028646595.1 Phalanger gymnotis
CAATGAGATATTTCACATTGTCTTCCATTTTTTCATTCCTTTGATTCTGTTTTATAATATCTTGATTTCTCATCAAGTCACTAGGTTCCACTTGCTCCAGTCTAATTTTTAAGGTAGTATTTTCTTCAGTGGTCTTTTGGACCTCCTTTTTCCATTTGGGTAATTCTGCCTTTCAAGGCATTCTTCTCCTCATTGGTTTTTTGGAGCTCTTTTGCCATTTGAGTTAGTCTATTTTTTAAGGTGCTGTTTTCTTCAGTATATTTTTCAGTATTTTTTTGGGTCTCCTTTAGCAAGTCATTGACTTGTTTTTCATGGTTTTCTTGCATCATCTCATTTCTCTTCCCAATTTTTCCTCTACTTCTCTAACTTGCTTTTCCAAATGCTTTTTGAGCTCTTCCATGGCTTGAGACAAGTTCATGTTTTTCTTTTGATGTAGGCTATTTGACTTTGTTGACTTCTTCTGGCTGTATGTTTTGGTCTTCTCTATTACCAAAGAAAGATTCCAAAGTCTGAGTCTGAATCTGAGACTGTTTTTGCTGCATGGACATGCTCCCAGCCAATTAGTTGACCCTTGAGTTTTTTGTGGGGGTATTACTGCTTGTAGAGTATAGAGTACTGTGTCCCAAGCTTGAGGGGCTGTGCTGTTGTTTTCAGAGCCATTTTACACAGCAGGTTCTGCCACACCAGCACTCCTCTTCCCCCAAGAACCGCCAACCTGGACCTGACTCAGATCTTAAGCAGACTCTGTAGTCCTGCTCAGATCTGCCACTTAATGCCTCCCACCAGGTGGGCCTGGGGCTGGAAGCAACTGCAGTTGTAGTTCTGTAGCTGCACCTCCTCCACTGCCCTCAGGGTGGTAGCCGAACCTCAAACTCCTTTCACTCTGTCCTAGCAGCTTTTCCCACTAATCTTCTCTGTTGTCTTTGGTGTTTGTGGGTTGAGAAGTCTGGTTACTGCCACAACTCACTGATTCAGGGCACTAGGGTCTGTTTTCCTGCTTCCATTCTGGTTGGTCTGGGCGCAGCCCACACTGAGCTCTGCTACACTCTGCTCCCAGGTCCGTGGGATAGACCTTGCCCCATGACCATCCAGGCTGTCTTGGCCTGGAGCCCTGCTTCCCTCTGCTATTTTGTGGGTTCTGCAGTTCTAGAATTTGTTCAGAGCCATTTTTATAGGTTTTTGGAGGGACCTGGGTGGGAGCTTACACAAGTCCCTGCTTTCCAGCCGCCATCTTGGCTCTGTCCCCCAAGATAGGCATTCTCAAAGTCTGCAGAGAGGTGGAGAAGAATGAGGCTGAAGAAAAAGTCCATGAGATTTGGCAGTTAAGTAATCATCTGTAACGTTGGAGAGAAGAGTTTCAATTGAATGAGTGTAGAGACTTTAGAAGAAAGGAAATGAAGTCACTGCATAGATTGTTTTCTTGAGGAATTTATCCAGGAAAAGGAGGAGAGAGAGAGATCTTAGGGGATGGACATCATAAGAGAGAATACTCCCCCCCCCCCCCCATCAGTGAGACCATTTAGAAAAATTGGCATGTGAAAGAGGTCTTATGGAGAATGTAAGGAAGTAGTCTCCACCTTTCACAGAATTTGAGAGTTAGAAGGTTCCTCAGAAGCTGGCTAATCCAACTCATTTGTGAAAGAAATTCCCACCAGAACATAACCTGACAAGTGGTTATTCAACCTTTGCTTGAAGACTTGCAAAAGGAGGAGCCCACCTCTTAAAGCAGTCCTTTCCCTTTGGGGGTAGCTACAGTTCTAAAACAGTTTTTCCTGATATCAAGCCTAACTGTGACCTCTTTGAAGCCCATTGTTCCTCTGTTTGTCCCCTGGGGCCAGACAGGGCAGGTTTAATGGATCCACATGCCAACCTTTCATATCCTTAAAGACAGCTGTCATGTCTCCATGGGTTTTCTTTTCTCCAGGATAAACCCACAGCTGATCTTTATGGCATCAATTCAAGGCCCTCCCTATATCGTCACTGTTGCTTTCCCGAATCCTCTTCAATTCATCAGGATCCTCTTTAAGCCATGGTACAATACCCCAAGTGAAGTTTGATGATGGCATAAGACAATGAAACAATCACCTCCCTACACTCCCTACCTCTTAATGCTTTAGACCAAGATCACACAAACTTTTTGGGTGCCCTATCTCACTGCTGACTGACTTCATTCTATTCCACTAAAATCCCCAAATATTTATTTTCCAAATAACTGGTATCTAATCATGCCTCCCCCATCTTATACTTGTGAAGCTGATTTTTAGGAACCAAGGGCAAGATTTTCCATTTGTTCCTATTGAATTTCATCTTATTAGAATTTTATCTTACTCAGTTCAACCTTGAGCCTATCAAGAGTCTTTTAGATCTTGATTCTATTTTCCACTGAGCTCTCCAGGTTTTAGAACCCCTTTCATCTGTAAATCTCATCTGTGCTTTTATTCAAGTCACCCATACAAATGTAAATTTGACTTTAAAACTGCCTAATTCATCTCTTTCTGTCTTCTCTACAAGAGATGTATTGGGTCATATTATATATCAACTCCAGAGTTCTTTTTGGAGCATAATCTGGTTGGGGACAGGAGATTTAGTGTATGAAATAGTAACTAACAAGATGACTTATATTCTACACAAAATGTGCTGTACAAGCAAAAAATGCTAGAGAAGTACAGAAGAGGGAAGAATTACAGATGAACGAGAGCTGTCTGAGAAGATCTCATGATGGAGCGAGCAAGGACCTGGAAAATGAGTAAGCTTGGGATAATTTGAGAAAAAGGAAGTGGAGAAGAGAAAGGAATCTGCTAAGCACATTACAGATATCTCGTTCGATCTCACAAGGACCCTGCTGGTTAGTGCTGTTACTATCCTCATTTTACAGATGAGAGCACTGAGACAAACAGCATTAGTGACTTACCTAGGATAAAAGCAGTAGTAAATACCTGAGGTGCTATTTGACCTCAGGTCTTCCTGACTCCAGGCTCAGCGCTGTACCCACTACTACCTGGCAGCCTCAGCAGGTAGGGGAGTATAATGGAAAGTGTGTGAAACTTAGGTTCAGGGTTCAAATGTCACTTCTGATATTTGCACGTGAACCTAGTTGAGTCTGTTACTTCTTTGGGTCCCAGTTTCTTCAGCTCTAAAATGAAGGGATTGAATTAGGGCAGGGGTGGAGAACCTGTGCCCTTGAGGCCACATGTGGCCTTCTAGATCTTCAATTGCAGCCCTTTGATTGAATCCAAACTTCACAGAACGTGTTTCGATTCAGTGTAAGGGCTGCACTTGAGGACCTAGATAGAGGGCCACATGTGACCTCAAGGCCACAGATTCCACCTCTGAACTTAGGAGAACTGTGGTCCTTTATACCTTTTAAATCCCAGGAGAGAGGAATGCTGTTCCTTTAAAGGGTTTAGTGTAAGTCTTGGAAACATAAGGAGCAAAGGCACAAGGAAGGAATAGGTAGGCTCTGTCTTGGGGGAAGACTATTTGAGTCTGACTTAGAATGAAAGATTTGTTGGGTGGGAAGAGTGAAGCACATGCCAAGCTGCAGGAATTTGGTTATCATTTTACAGGCAAAAACAACCAATTGAGGGCTTCTGTGAAGGAGAGTCCTGGGAGAAAGTGGTCCACCTTGGTAGCCAGCCCCATCAAGGCAGCTAGAGTGGTAGCAATAGCTGTGGGCCTGGAGTCAGAAGACTTGGGATCAATTCCTTGTTTTTATCCTTACTAACTTTGGTGATTTGGGGCAACTCAGCTCCTGTGCTCTTCAGTGCCTTAGTTTGCTCATCTGTGAAAAATGTTCATGGTAATTTTTACCACTACATAATCTTTACTGAAACGTTGTGAAGAATATGCCTTGCAAAGGGTATAAAATGCTATAAAAATGGGAGCTACTATTATACTTTCCTAGCCTTTTCTAGGACTTTGTGCCATTAATTATCACCTTCCCACCTCCCTATGCCCCATCAAAAACCTCGATGCTCGTTAACTTACATGCAAAACATGCTCAGTTCTCTGTCTTTAAAAACAAAACCCTTTCGCTTGGTTCTACCAACTACTTGACCTATATGATTTCCTTTTTATTGCCAGTCTTAATTAGTTTGCACTTATTGCCTCACTGCCCTCTTAATCTCCTTTACCTACAAATCTCAGAGACATCTAGTCTAAACTGGATCTGAACAAGAACCCCCAGTGCTTCAAACCTGTGATCAGCCAGCCCTTGCTTGGAGACATCCAGTGAGAGAGAAACTCACTACTTTCCAAGGCAGTCCATTCCAATTTTGGAGACCTAATTTTCAGAAAGATTTTCTTTCTATCACACCTAAATCTGCCTCTTTACAACTCTTCATTGCTCTTGGTTCTGCTCACCAAGGCCTAGGAAAACCAGGAGTACTTGCATGTGACAGCTCCTTGGTTGTATGGATCTTGAAGGTGGTCACCATTGATCTGCTAGTCAGTAAGTTCAGCTGGCCTTTTCTCAGCCCTAGGCTTTGGCCTCCAGCATCTGGTGCTGTCAACCACACCCTTTTCTTGAAACTATTTCTTTAGCTTAAGAATCAAGCTTCTTAAGGGTAAGGGATTGGTTCTTTTTGTTGCTCTCCTTTGTGTTTGTAGTACCAGACGCATATGGTAAGTGCTTAACAAATGTATTGATTAGTTCCACAAAACTTCCTGATTCTCATCCTATTTCATTCATCCCCTTTCTCTCTTGATCGTGTAAGTGATATCCTAATTACCTAAATGTGGATGTTCTCCAAGGTTCTGGACCCTTTGGGTATCTCCTTCCAATTGTGTCAGTGATCACTTCCTATTTTTAGAAAATTGCCACATCTGTATGCCTAGACCTACTGTATCTCCAGAGCTCCAGTTCAGGATTCTAACTACTGACTGGCCATTTACAACTGGGAGGCTAGCGGGTACCTCAAGCTAATCATGTCTGTTATTTAAAATTCTTCTTCCTCCCTCCAAAAACTAAAGAAAATAAACCAAGTCCTCTTCCTTCTGACTTAGTTCCACATTTCTTCAAATTGTAGTATTCATGTTCTTCCCAGCATCCAGATTCAGAACCTTGTGGTCAGTTTTTAATTATTCTTTCTGCTGCATTTATCAGTGTCTGAGTCATCAGGTTCTGTTGATCTCTCTCTGTATCTTTGGCACTCATCTCTTTCCATTCCTCCTCCTACCATTCTCATTCACTGCAAGTCTTTACCTCCTTCAGTAGTATTAAAGGTATGATGAGACAGTGAGATGGCTTTGTGCTAAAAATCCCCAAACCTGACATAACTATATTACGTTGGGTAGCTCATACAAGGCAGCTAGGTGGTGCAGTGGATAGAGAGTGCTAGGTGTGAAGTCAGGAAGACTCATCTTCCTGAGTTCAAATCTGTACTCAGACACTCACTAGCCGGGCAAGCCACTTAACCTTTTTTACCTCAATTTCCTCATCTGTAAAATGAGCTGGAGAAGGAAATGGCAAACCATTAGAGTATCTTTGCCAAGAAAACCCCAAAGGAGCTCGCTGAAATGGCTGAACAACAAAAACCTTACAAGGTCTTTGAGCCTCAATTTCCTTATTTTCCTAATGAGAGGACTGGACTACATCTTTAAGGTCCCTTTTTGCCCTTAGAATATGGAAATTGGGGGGTTGTCCATCAATTGAGGAATGGTTGAACAAGTTATGGTATATGAATGTAATGGAATGCTGTTGTGCTATAAGAAATGATGAGCAGGTGGATTTTAGAAAAACCTGGAGAGGATTGCATGAACTGATAATGAGTGAAGTGAGCAGAACCAGGAGAACATTGTATACAGCAACAGCAATGTTGTATGATGACCGACTTTGTTAGACTTATTGCTTCTGAACAGTGCAGTCATTCAAGACAATTCTAAAAGACTCATGGAAAATTCTATCCACATACAGAGATAGAACTATGGGTGTCTGAATGCAGATTAAAGCGTACTATTTTCTCTTTCTGTTTTGTTTTTTCTTTCTTATGGCTTTCCCTTTCGTTCTTAATTCTTCTTTCACAACATCACTAATGTGTAGCCAGTATCAGATTGCATGCTGTCTTGGGGAGGGGAAGGAGTGGGGGGGAAGGGGAAGGAAAGTTGGAGCTCAAAATGTTATAGAAGTGAAGCTGAAAACTAAAAATAAAAAAAATAAATTTTTAGAAAATCCAATTCTGTCCCTCAGAACTCATATCCATCTTTTCAAATCTCTCCCTACTTCAGTCTATTCTGAATCCAGATCCCAGAAATCTTCCTCAAATACCACTTCTGAAAAACCTTTGCTTGGTATTCTAGACTCTCCAAAGCCTGGTCTTTCCTAGGCAGGCAGGTCTACTTCCAGGAAACTGGAATTCACCAACAAAAACTCTATGTTGAAGCTAATCTGGATTTCTTTCTTGCTTCTTTTTTTCCCTGCCCTTCTGATTCACAATCTTTACCAATTGAAAATTTTTCCTTCGTTTTAACGTCTAGCTCTTGTCCGTCTTTGATCAGCCCCGGGGGAGTAATTGATTCCTCCTCTATACTTCTGAGTTTCTATGTATCTTCATCTCTCATGGAGCTTTAACCTGGTTGTCTTGGAATAGAGATGCTTTTAAAGGAGTCTTCCAGACTGATCTCCTTGGGGCAGATTAAACAACTTGCTATATCCCCCGCAGCACCTAAGACTAACATGGACTGTGTGCAAGAGACCCTAATGAATATTTATGTGACCAAAAGAAAATTAGTCTGGCTGTATTGATAGCACCATCAATATTTTACCATGTCTTGCTTTCTCCCTTTTCCTTATCATGGAAGGAAAAGGCAGGTTTGTGTATGAACCACCTCAGACACAAGCAGGTATTACTGGCTTTGCTTTCTGGTATGTATTTTTTAAGCTGATTGAAGACCTGTAGTAATAAGAGGGAACTCTCTACCTCCCTAATGGAGGCAAGACTTAGATGCACCTCTGACTCCTTCTGCACATTGCCTAGAATTTCAGCATCAATGCTGGGACATGAAATGAAACACTAACCCTCCTGTACCTTTAACCTTCCCTATCTACCCTGGTCTCATTGCAAGCCTTCTCACATAGTCCCAACAAACAAAGATGGCTCTCAGCTTTCTTCCCAGATGCTTCCTTATTTCCAGAGGTTAGGAAGCAGCTATAGTCTGTCTATACTTTAATAACCATGTGGTTCATAGCATCTGATTATGAAAATATCCCTCTGTTGGGTTTTAATCTGAGGTGTGAACAGGGAGCCTTGAGGCCTTGTCTCTCCTGGTAAATAGTAGTAATAATAAATAATGATATAGTGTTTCCTACTTAAAAAGTGCCTTTCATCTAAAGATCTCAAAGCACTTTATAGGCATGAGCTCATTTGTTCTCACAACACCCTGATGATATGGAAAGATGATATTATCTTTTTTATTCTCCCTGGAGAAACTGATGGATGAAAGTGGGGAAAGAGGGTCTGATGCCTTAGTACATATGACCTCATTTCCTAACCAGCTTCATACCCACGACACTGTACAGTATTGTTAACATTGGAATGACCTTACATTTTCTTGTTCTAAGGAGCAGTGAGCTAACAGATCTTTTTTTTTTTTTTTTTTTGAGCTAACAGATCTAAAGAGTCCGACACTGACTTCTCGTAAGACGTAGAACAAAGAACCCTGTCTTATATATAGTGTCCAGGCATGTGCCCCACAGAACCACACTGTCTAGTCCAACCCAGACTTGAACAAGAATCCCCTTATACCTAACATACCCAAGAAGTAGTCATCCAGTTTTACCTGAAGACCTCTAAGGAGAGGGAACCCACTCCCTCCCAAGGGAGCTGCATTCTGCTTTTTAGGTACTTCTAAAGGCAAGGAAGTTTTTTCTTACATAATGCCTAGCATTTACATAGTGCTTTAAGGTTTGCAAAACACTTTACAAATATTATCTCAGTTGATCCTCACAACAATTCTGGGAGGTGTAGTAGGTGCTATTATTGTCCCTGTTCTACAGATGGGGAAACTGAGGCAAGTCTGAGCTTAAGTGACTTGCCCTGAGCCACACAGCTGGTAACGGCTGGATTTGACCTTGAGTCTTCCTGACTCCAAATCCAGTGCTCTGTCTTCTGAACCATTCTGCTGCCTTCCTAACAAGTCCCTCTTTGCAGATTTGACTTACTGCCCCTCTTTCTGCTTTCTGAATCCAAGAAGAACAATTTAATCTCTGTTTCCACAGAGTAGTCCTTCAAATACTGAAGATAGTTATGCTGTTCTCCCTAAGTCTCTTCTTTGGACTACGTAAGCATCCACGTTTCTTCCAATTTATCCTTATATGGCATCCATAAGCACAATGCTTTGCTATCTTAATAGGTGGCCAACATTCTTCTTAAAGCATGGTGCCCAGGATTGATCTTGGTGCTTTTCATATGCAGCCTGACCAGGACGCAGTGCTGCATCTATCTCCCTGGCTCTGGATGTGACCTCTCAAAGCACCCTAATTAGCTTTCTTGACCACAGTGTCACCCGCTTTTCTCATTGAGCTTGTGGTCTGCAAGAACTACCTATGCAAGAAGCACCATTTTATTTCTGTGTTTGTACCCATGGTGTGCAAGTTTAATAAATCCTTCTTAAATTGAGTTATCTTTCTCTTATGGTTTGGTCTTGGAAGAACAAGGGAGTAAATAGATATAGGTAAAATTCTCTGTAGAAGAAAAGACAAATATTTAAACAAAAATGAGTGAATGTATTCTGAAAGGGATTGATTTTTTTTTTTTAATCTGAGCAGTCCAAGGACTGGTTCTGTTTTGGAGATGAAGCTGTGAACCTCTGTGGAATATCAATGGGCATTTGTTTTGGGGTGGCTCAGGCAACCAAGGGGAGAGCTGGCTATTGTAGGGAAAAAAACCAAAGCCCTTTTAGTTTAAATTGTGCCTCCAAATCATCCACTTGGGCCAGAGAAGGTCTTTGCTGTGGGAATGCTCTTGGACAGAAGGTTGGTTGGTTTTTTTTCCTTTTGCAGTTAAATTAATACCAGCTCAGATGTACAATGAATGTGAACCTTGGACCTGAGTGGCCCTCTGTCCTTTTTGAGGGGTGCTAGCTTCCCTCTCCCTCCCATATGTGTCAGTATATCCCCCGCAGTGTGTGATTGGTGTCCTGACTCCCTCACCCGACAAATTCCTTTAAAGCTCATCCCCAAACATTACTTTGTCTTCTCCCAGTGATCTTCCCTTCCCTGGCCTCATAGAGTCCTTGGTTTTGCATCTTTCTCATGCATTTATCTGTTGCTTATGATAGTTATCACTATACCTCTTTAATAGACTGTAAGTTCTAAGAGGAGGGTATCTCCCCTTAGAGAGGAGGGTGTCTTAGCTAATTTTTGTGTTTTGTGTTTACTCCAGTATCTAGTGCGGCTTTGTAGACTTTTAATGTTTGTTAAATTGATTTTGATTTGCGCCAACATGTTGATTAAGGCCATGGTGTTAGGTGTAGTTTGGGGTGATAGATTTGCAAGATTAGTTAAAACAGAGTCAGCCCTTTCAGGGGGCAGGGGAGCTAGGTGATGCAGTGAATAGAGCACTGGGGCCTGGAGTCAGGAAGACTCATCTTCATGAGTTCAAATCTGGCCTCAGACAATTACTAGTCATGTGACCCTAGGCAAGTCACTTAACCATGTTTGCCTCAGTTTCTTAATTTGTAAAATGAGATGGAGAAGGAAATGTTAAACCACTCCAGTATCTTTGCCAAGAAAACCCGAAATGGAGTCACGAAGGGTCAGACACAATTGAAACAACTCAACAATGACAACAACAGCCCTCTCATGGAGCTTCACATCTGGTTGATGCTCACTGTCCAGTAGGTGACGAATGGACTTAACTGAGAAGAAAGCCAGCACTTTCTCTATGTCCAAAGAAGCCTTCCTTTTCCAAGTCCATTTCGAGGGCCATTGGAGGTCAGGGTTTTTGTAAGCAAAGCAAGTATGTCTTAGAATAGGAACGTAACAGTAATGTTTACATAGTACCTGAGTGCTTTTACAGGCGTTTGTTCTCCTTTGTTCTTTGCAAATCTAATCTTCAAAACATCTGTGTGCCCTGTGTTAGTAACTGGCTGGGTGATTTAGCTGGTTATGAAGGTGGAGGATTTCTTCTAGGGTGAAGAATTTGAGGGACCAGAGATTTAAGAGGTTTGCCTCAGGACATATGACAAATAGATGAAAACCTAACATACATCCCGTTCTGAAGTTCTCATGCGCTTTTGGAAATTTGTCAGCCAAGTCCTGTACACCTGGAGTTTGCCAGCCTTACACCACTTTTTAAAAAAGTTTTATTGGAGCCATTTGCTTTTACTTTTTGGATATAACCCTCCCCTTTCCACCTCTATGTCATTACATATAGTCCTTCTCTTGCAATAAAGAAAAAATACAGTAAAACAAAACCAACGAACACAAAAGCCACAAGTGACAGTGTATTTAATACTCCACACCCTGAGCACCTCATCTCTCCAGCAGAAGAAGGGAGGTGCCTTTCCTCATCATGTCTCAAGGACCAAAATTGGTCAAAAACAGTAGCTTCAGGTTTTGTTTTCTTTTGTTTTTTTGGGGGGGAGGGTTGGTTCTTTTCTTTTGCGTTGTTGTTTTCTTGACATCATTGCACCATCCTTACATCATTTAGACTCTCATCTCCTCTCTCTCCAGTTCTTAATGTACTTGCCCTCTGGAGATTATTCTGTGGACTTAAGGTACATGCCTCTTGTAGAATGTAAGTTTCTCAGCTTATGTTATTAAGCACCTACTATGTCTTATGCATAGTAGGTGCTTGCTTAGTAAAGATTTGAACTGAGGTTGTCAGTATCTGGCCCCACACACGTTTTTCCTCTACCAGTGTCCTACCCACTGTTTGTAGAGCACTTTGGAGTCTCAGGAAGATAGATATACCAGGACAAGTAAGACATAGTTCTTGCCTTACTGAAAAGTACATTTTAGTTGTTGTTTGGTCATTTCAGTGATGGCCCCTTCTTGACCCCATTTGGGGTTTTCTTGGCAAAGATCCTGGAGAGGTTTGCCATTTCCTTCTCCAGCTCATTTTACAGATGAAGTAACTGAGGCAAACATGGTTAAGTGACTTGCCTAGGGTCACACAGCTAGAATCTGGGGCCAGATTTGAACTCAGAAAGATGAGAGTGCTTCAGGCCCAGTGCGCTATATACTGTCCCCACCTAGCTGCCCTACATTCTAGTAGAGGGATATAAATTCTCATTCCCTCTATCTCTGTCTCTCTCTCCCTCCTTCTCTCTCTGTGTCTCTCTCTCTTTCTCCCTCTCCCCTTTTCCTTCTCCCTCTCTCCCTCCCTTCTCCTCTCTAGCTTAGGACAGGCCCGAGAATTGATGTTGGACCTGGAGGAAGGAAGACTTGGGTTCATATTCTGCCTCTGATCTTATTATTAAGTTATTTAAACTAAGTTTCAGTTCCCTCAGCTCTAAAATGAGGGCATTGAACTGGGTGGTTTCTAACATCCTGTCCACCTCTAAATGAATGATTCTAAGCTATGAGAAACTACAAGTATTGTGTAAGGTATGTAAATAAAACGTAATCTGGTTACAGATAAATCCATTTGTATCACAAGGTCAGCAGGAAAAAGACATGGATTCTCGGCATTTCCAGGCTTCTTCCAAATCCAATCTGACCACCTGGTAGAGAGGCCAGGAGAATGCTTTGCTTCATAGCTTATCCTCTAGATTTAGAGTTTCAAGCAGTATCTTACTACTGTTTCCAACTATTTTTTAAAGTATGATGTTTTCAGATTTTTAATTAATTATACTTTGGTATAAAGTTTTTAAAAGAGACATATGAAATTTTAAATCTAATTTTTCCTCTTGATGGTTTAATTTACCTTTAACTATCCCCAGGCCTCTCTGCTTCTCTCCCATCACCCCCATTTCTTCCACCCTCATCCTCCTACCCATTTTTGAATCAGGCTTTCAACCAGGCCTGGAAGGCACCTTAAAAATGATCCGCAGCATACCCTTTAATTTTACAGATGAGAAAAACCAGCGTCCAGCAGAAGCAACTTATCCATCATCACCTGTCTTGTTAGAAGAACAGGACCTAGAATTAGTCTTCTGATTCTGGGTACCGAATTCTCTCCACTACACAGAGCTCATTCTGATCTTGGGACTTCCCTTTTTCCTCTATTCCATAACCTCCCACATCTCATAACCTCCCCCATCCCATGCCATTATACTTGATGAGGTTAAAGAACCATGTTTTTAGGGGTGCTCAAGACCCCAAAATACCAACACCATGCCAGGTCCTGCTCAAATGAATTCTACTCAGTCCTTCTCACAGCCAAAGAAGAAAACAAAGTTTATTACAGATTCACTATGTTGGGTTGTCTTAAGAAGTCTCATCATTCGTGATGCTCTTTTGCACAAGTGGGATAGATTCCATCTGAGGTAGATGGAATCTGAGCTCTTTCATAGAGGCAAGATGAAACTTGTATACAGAAAGATTGTGAGAGGGATCTAAGGTGATCCTGGGGTGATGGGAGGATGGGTTAGGGAGGGTCTTGAGGAGGAGTCTAAGAAGCAGCTTGATGGGACTGGGGTGAGGTCAGACTCCAGCAACCGAGAGAATGAGTTTAAGGGTGGGAAGTAGTCAGACAATGGAGGGCTAGGCTAGGTTAAGAGTAACCTAGGCTAGAGATTTGGGTCTAGCAATATTGAGGCAAACTCCTCATCTAGTGGGAAGATTCAAGGGGGCTCCCACAGTCCAAACCCTGTCATACTTACCCCTTTTCATGGGATCATAAATTTAGAGCTAAAAGCAGGGACTTCATAAAGGGTCATCTCCAACTCCCCCATTTTACAGATAAAAAAACCGTGGCGACTTACCCCGTGTTCATCCAGCTGGTGTACAAGTGGGATTTAAATCCGGGTTGTCCTGATGCTCGAGTCTATCTCACTGGGTACTAAGCCATATTGCTCTGAACCTGGACCCTATCCCTACAGAGCCTGCCCTGAGGTGCCCTTGCCAAACACAAACTGGTATCCTTTGCTCCTCAGCTCCTCTTTACATTGCCCAGCTTTCCCTTCTGTTGCTCTGAGACAACCCAAAACAGATGCATATTTATATTCTGAGAAAGTTCACAGCTCTATCTCCAAAACAGACCCAGTCCATTCAGTATAACTTACTACTTTGGGCTTTTTTTCCCTTTCTTCCTTATTCATTTATTCTATCATTGTTTTTTTGTTTTTGTTTTCGAAAAACTAGGACAATTAACTCTTTTGTCTTATGTGGTTTTCTCTCATGATTTCTTGAAATATAGCTCTGGTAAACCAGGCTTTGATAGAGCCCACTGGGATTCAGATGGGGCTACTTGACTATACCTTTAAACTGAAATCACTCTGGCTCTCACTGATTGGCCAGTAATGGGTCCCAGGCCAAGCCTCACTTGCTCATTGTTTTGGTTTTGATGGCTCTGAGTGTTTTGGCCAGAAATCCAGATTGATTCTTTTGAGAAGACAAACTAGGCTATCTTTTGCTTCAGTTCTTACCTAGCCTCTAATCACTAACTGGGCGTTGCCTCCGACAGAGACCTGGGAAAGACCTTAGCATAAAAAGGCCCTGGTCTCCCTCTGCATCGGGGCTGTCGCCAGTCACCCTGACATATGTCTTGCTAATGGACTCCTATGACTCTGGAGGAGAGAGCGTGGCTAATGTCTCTGCACAGCCCTGTCGCACTTAAATCCAATTCACTTGCAACTTAAGACATCATCCTCCTGATGTCATTGGTCCATTTCAAGAATGAAAGATGAAAGAACAACTTTGGACAACCATATTCCAAGAATCATCTAGAAAATGCTTAGAAAGAAGAGGGCCAACTAAAGGGATATTTAAGAATTGTCTCCTTAATTATTCTTAATATTTGTTTCATGCCATCAAGGATATCATTGGATCAAAAATTGATTTAGGCATTCAATGCGGATGTTTAACTTTGAACATTCACCTCCTCCTTCCGCCATGTCATCTGGTATGTGTTTGGGACAATTTTGCCACCTGTCCTCATTTATTATTTTTTGATTAAATTAATAGTCCAGAAACTGTATAAAATGAATCATTCCGTTAGCATGTATAAGAGCATATTTAGACTTCAGGGCATATTTAAAATAGAGAAATTATTAAAAAGTATCTAAAATTATTTTCTACCCTTTTTCTAGAAGACTTTTTGTAGATCGATGAGTCTTTTTTTGAGAGAAAGAGAGAATTTTTATTTGAGCCTTTAACTTGGAAAATTTGTCATAATCACTCATTCCCAGAGTAGTCATTATATAAAACCAGTCTCTGGACTTGCAAGCTCTCACTTTCATTAAGGTCACTGACCTTGTAGTCTCCCACCAACTCTAGTCATCAAATCAGTTTGGTGTGACTAAGGTTCAAAGTCTAGGACAGTGAGAAGAATGTGTCTCCTGGGTTGCTCTGGGGGCAGAAGTCCACCCAGAGGTTATTTAAACAGGTATATAGCTTCTGCATCATATTTTCTACGGTTTCTTCCCTAAGGAGAAGGTTTTATTCTCTTTATAGGAGCAACCCAGATACATGTGTAAGTAAGTCTCAGCTTTTTTTTAAACTCTTGTGATATCTGTGTATGTCTGTGCTTTTTTAATAGCATGAAATTTAGATTACCTAAGTTACCTACCTTCCTCAAGACCTTGTCCCAATTTAGCTACGATTATAGGTTTGGTTTGTTTTTTAAATAAGGAATACATGAGGTTTCTGGCTTTGCTTCATTAAGACAAAGCAACCACTGTATGGAAGCTAAAACCTTCAGTCACTTGAGGAGGAGAAAAAGTCAGCAGCACCCTGAAGACCGATGATTGACTGGAGCTTTTATTAATCCTTGTGTGCTCTGTTTGTTGGACACTTGGGGCTTTAATTGAGGCTAAAAGGCCTGAATCGATGGTAAACAAAAGCATGGCATTTGGGCTGTAGGGCTATGTGTATGTAATCTTGCAGAAGAGCATTCCTCCACCTCTTGGCAAGCTGTCCAGGGTGCCAAATGTAAACAGGCAACGGGACACTTTGAGGCTAATGATTTCTGGGTCATTCTTTGAGACTCCCTATCATTTTGGAGCATGGGATTGTATTTCTCAGCTTTTCTGCTGCTCAATGCCTGTCTATCAAACATGGATTTTGCAAATTTTGGTGAGCACTCCAAGGGTTTAAAATACTAAAGGACCTCCCTCTTGTCTGTATGGAATTACTTAACCACATGAGTACCTCAAGTAGGATCCTTGCTGCATGCCATAGAGAAAGTGTATCAGAGGATCAAAAATTGATCTACGAACCCCAATTGCCCTGCCAAAAAGCAAAAAAAAAAAAAATTATCTTGTAAAAATTGATCTGCGGCATGCAGCAAGGATCCTACTTGAGGTACTCATAATGTTAACTTATCATGTACGTTTCTTTTTTTTTTCCCTTTTTTCTTGCCTCCTCTTCCTGCCCTAGAGATGCCTACCATTAGACACAAATAAGTAGACAGATATAAAATTATTCTATACATACTTCTATTTATCAGTAAAACATGTTTCTGAGAAGGAGTCCAAAGGTATCACTGTAAACTACAAAGGACTCAATGGCAAAAAATGTTAGGAAGTCCTGGACTAGACATAAATCAGAAAAGTTGTGGAAAGAAGGCTAGATTTTGGCTTTTCAGTTGTGTTTTAATCAGAGCTCTCCATTAATTTACTACCAGTATGACTTCGGGTGAATCACTTTCCTTCATTTAAGTTAAGTAGATGCTTTGATTTTCTCCCCAACAAATAAAATGGAGTTAGACTAAATGATCTCTAATACCCCTTTGAAACAGCATTTGTTAAGTGCATGCTATGTATCAGGCCCTGGGAATTATAAAGAAAGACAAAAAATATGGTCCCAGCTCTCAAGGAACCCACAGCTCAGAATCTTAAAATGGAGAGAAATTCCAAGTGAGAAGAGATAACTGGATAGAAAAAAAAAATATGCCACAAGATTGGCTACCCCCCAGTATGTCATTTAAGCTCATTTTCTTTGGCATGAAAACTGCTCTGCCCCACCTCACCCCTTGAGCTTATTCTCCCACCTTACCTGTCACCGGCAATTCCATCAAGTTTCACATAAACATGTCGCAAAGGTGGGGGTACAGGTCTGGCCACACCCCTTTTAAAAGGCAGCCAACACTTGATATGTATCATCTTATTTACTAAAATGCCTGCCTATATTTAAACAAAGAGAGATGGGGGGAGAGGAGAAGAAAGAAAGGAAGAGAGTGATTGATCCATTGAGCGTTCAGGGTGCTGGGAGACAGTACAGAATTATCCCGATAAGAGCTTTAAATGTGGTAAATGTTTATCTTGAATTGCTTTTCCTACCAAGAGAGTATAGGAAAAATATGAGATAAATTGTTTTCCTGTGTAGGAGAATTGTCTGTGGATGCAGACAGATTTTTTTAGAGGTGTACAATTCAACAGACATGTTAAAAACTGCTATTTCACTATGCCAGCTGCGTGCAGAGATGAAAAAATGACAGTTCCTGGCCTCAAGCAGCTTATTCTCTTGGAGAGGATTGGAGTTCCATCCGTACAAAAGTAATGGTGTGAGATAGAGACAAAGGAGAGGGCTAGGAATGTTTGAGGAGGGAGAATACACTTTTAAGTAACAAAGGAATAAAAGAATTGGAGAAATTCTTCCTGGGGGGGGGGGGGAGAGGAAGGAGCTTCAAGAAAGAGAATTTTATATATATTTTAAAATTTAGGGTTTTTTTTTTTTTATTCTCAGCTTAACACTAAACATGAACACTGCCATATATATACAAAGATCATGTATATGAAAGCGTGAATCTCACGTACAGCTTGTTTATTTTTAGAAGTATGTAATAAATTTAATAGTTTTTAAAACTGTCCTGCCTGTTTTCCTCTGCATGTCCTTCTGTACATTTAAAAAATAAATTGCAATGCTTCTCTTCATGCCTCTCCCCCACATCATAATAACTAAACCTCTCTCTTCTAATTATCTTCTAATTACCTTCTAATTATCTCTCCATTTAAAAAATCCTCAACATGCTGAGGTCTTATGAACTTTTTCCTGATATCGTGAAGATAAGAATAGGGCAATTGGGAGCTGTCCACCTCTTCTTCCTTATTTTTGCCAAATGACCACCTAATCTTTTTCAGTCATACATTTCCCTCATGCCAACCTTTACTTAGTTCATCTTTGAACATTTTTTTTTTTTGTTATTCATTGTAGCCTGCTCATACCTACCATCGTCCTGTTCATTGCTTTCTGTGTAGTGTTCATTTTAGGGACTGTAGTATTCATTTTAGGGACTGTAAGTTTCTATAATTCACAGCCATAATGCAACATTGATGGAACAGTTTTGTTAAAAAAGATTAGCCTTTGTTTCTGGGACTATTTGGAGGTCATTAAAGGAATGTTGTTTGCAGTTCCCTGAAGGCAACTCAGCTCACTGGCTGCTTCTTAATTCCGGATCCATTCTTCTGTGCCAAATGTATATAGCAATAGAGAAACTCACTTTTAACAGTATTTTGTATTGTTTGGGAAGTAGGCATTCTTCAGTGATTTCATTTTTTCAAGTGTGTCTAGCTATATAGATACCTTTTAGGAGGATTCAGGATGTACAGTGTTCCGGGGCTTAATATAAATCAGCATTAATGTCATCTATAAACTGGAGGACCTCACCATTCTCTTCAATTTGGGCTTTTCACCAGTTCTCAACTCTGACAGTGGCAATCATAAATCTCCCTGCCTTATCCCTAACCTGAATTTGTCATCAGAAGGTCATTTTTTAAAATTCAAGATTCCTTGAAAGATATTTTTTTTAATATTTGGATGGGATACATCTCATTGGAAGAGAGCTTTGAAGGGAGTGTTTTGCTCTGCTGAAGTAAATTTTTTTTTAATAATCAGGAAATAGTACAGTGATGTCTTTTATCTTCCATATCTTTCATTCAGGTGAGTGATGGTAACTAGATGTATTCTATCATGTAATATAATTAGTTAAAGCCTGTCTTTGCCATAGAGATACCTTCATGCAGCATGCCCTCGGTGCCTAGGTCATTCCCATAAAAACTCAACGTAAGTGGAAGATTAGGCATTTTGGTTGGTTGTGATCGTTCTGAATCAGCTCCCTCTCCCCCACCCCCTACCCCTAGTTTTAATAAAGGGAGCCATATAAAGAATTCACACCAGCTGGCATCTGGGCTCCCAGGGAGAGCCACACTGAAGTTTATAGACATTCTGGAAACTCATTCTTAGCATCCTCTGGTCAGTTTTTTTTTTACCATTTTGCTCCCCTCAGTAAGGACCTTTTGGCTAGGCTGGACCTTGGAAAGGAGACCCAGTCTTTGCCAAGTGATATCTGAAGCCTTGTTTATGTGGTAGAAGCAGCTTTTCAAAACCCAAGGTTATTTCCATGCTATGGTGAAGCATTGAAATAGGACTTGGTGTGGTATATCTAATGTCTTTTATATCAATTCAGACTAGAATGACCAAAATTTATGGTTAGATCCTGTAGGAATCCTTCTTGCTTTTTAAGAAGGGATTTAGACAGATGATACTGAGTCTTTGTAATGATAGGCATCTGGAGTTTCTTAGCATTGATAGAAACTTTACATTGGCCAAATGACCCATAATATAACCATTTTTATTATAGCCATACCCTGATGAGAAACTTTGGGTACAAACTGGACAAGGGACTGACCGATTCCTTATCACAACACATGGATTTTCAATTTTTGAATTTCTTTGAAAAATTTTTAAACAAGTCTTACTTAAAAAGTGACTTCCTAAACTGTAGTAAATTTTTTTTTAATTTTATTTTTGTCAGTGAACAAAAATTGATTTTTGTTCCCTTCCAGTCCTGTGCACAAAATTGGGGGAGGGAAGTGGGAACAAAACCCTTGTGACAAAATAGAGTCTAGCAAAATAAATTTTTCAAATTGGTCAATTCCAAAAAACATTTTGTTCTGCCCTCCAAGTCCATCTGGAGTGGCTAGCATGCTTCATCATTAGTGCTTTTGAATTGTAATTGGTCATTGTGTGGATCCGAGATTTTAAGTTTTTCCAAATCTACGTTTTAATTTTTGTCATGATGTTTCGCAAAATCTCTACAGTGTTCACTTTTTTTCTCCCAGGCAGATTTGCTCTAGAATAGTCACAACTGTTCCTGTGTGATATTAAAAGTTTAATTAACAAATTACATAGAATCAGATATTGTGTGGCTTTTGCTTTCCTGGAAAAGGGAACCTACTTTTTGGGGCTGAGTCCCTGGATGCACCAAGGGATTTATAGTCTGGGATCCATTGTGGTGGGGGAGAGATTACTTTCCTTTACATTCTTTCTTACTGAGCTAGTCCAGTCTCCAGAAAGGGGATCAAAACTATTTAGATATAGAAGGAAGAAAAGAGAAAATTAGTAAAGGATGAACTAGTAAAGTCTAACTTGGCCACCATTCAGAAAGGAGATTGTATTGTCTGCGTTACATTCTAGGTCTTCTAAAGCAAAATTTGTCGAAGATTTTGAAAGGGAAGCTGGGAAGTGAATTTCCTAAGAACTGGTAAAGGGGAACCATAGCTAAGTACACAAAGAGAGAAGCTTCTTTCTCTTTAAGGAAAAAAAGAGAAAGGGTCCCTTGAAATGGATGAGAAATCATATTTTGGGAATAATTATTACTTGCAAGATTTTTTTTAATGTTTCAAAGTACTTTCCTTACAGAAAACCCTTTGAGGTTGGTAATGAAGGCATTATTATCCCTGCGTTACTGATGAGGATTCTGAGGCTCAGAATGACATGGCTCACCCTCTCACAAAACCAAGTGTTTGTTTAAAAGCTTGATCTCGGGTCTCCCGATGCTGTGTTGATTATATTATTCTTGCTCCTGCTTCCTCTTGCTGAGGACAAAATTAGGAACCGTTTTCTATTTATAGGACCCTGAAAACCGAATCCCAAACCACTTTTTTTTTTTTGTCTCCAAGGTTTTTATTTGTCTCCTTCAGGGCCCATTCGTCTTTTATAGATACCTGTAAAGGACTGTCTTCCAAATGTCCCATCTGCTAAATCTCAAATGTGCAACCGATTCTTCACAAAGAGAATAAAAGTTTAAGAGATTTGATCTCCTGAGCCCAGTGATCATCGGAGATTATAGGGCACCCAGGAATGTGGCCACAGGCCTGGAGTGATTGCACGTTCTGCTCTTTGCTAAATGGCCCTCCTCTGGTGCTTCCTCGGAGGAGGCTTCCTGTCATTTCCCCCTTTGAGTAGCCAGATTAGTAGGATTATCATCATCGTCATCAACTTCATTGCTGTTGGTGTGCTCCATGCTACATTCCCTATCTCTTTGCTTCCTTCCTTCCTTCCCTTCCTTCCTTCTTCAGTTTTCAAGGTTCAAGTCATGGGAGAGGTCTATATTCTTTCTTTGTATTATTTTTTGTATATGTACATTTTTTATATATATTCTTTGTGTCGGTCTGGGACCCTACTGAAGATTTTTCTCAAGAGTTTAATATACATACTCTTTTTCCATTCTTGGCATCTATTTTTTAATTATATCTCTATATTTTGCTTTTCATGTCTCAATCTATTCCCCATTCAGGATTGTCTTTTAAAAGAAAGAAAAAGGAGGCAGGGAGGGGTAGGGAATGACCAGTTCGGCAAAACTAAACAACACATTAACCAAATCCTATGGTATAAGGTGTCCTAAAAATAAAAGTCTTGGTGCTTAAGGTAGTAGAGCTTTAAACTGTGCTAAGAATATTTTGGGACATTCTTGTTTATTCCACATTCATAGTGTCCCTACTTCTGCAAAGAAGAGAGGAAGATACGTTCTGAAATTTCTTCTTCGAGGACAAGATTAATCACTATAATTGCATCGCCTTGGGTTTCTTTTTGTTCCTTGCATTTTCAGTTTTTTTAACTTCAATTTCATTTTATTTTTGAATTCATATGCTCTGTGCTAGTTTTCACCATCTTTTAACTTTGAGGCCCCATTTCCCTTAAATCTCCCTTTCCCAAGGAACAGAAGAGAGAGTTGGCAAATATGCGAATTCTAAAACTCCTTCGAGCCACTGTATGACTGAGGAAAGCAAAGCTGGGGGTAGGGGGGGAGAAAAGGGGTGCAGGGTGTCTTTCCGGTTTCCTATTGTTAGGTGTCTTAACTGGGTGATTCATTGGTCCCCCGTGTCTGTAGAGCATTCGAGGAAGTACAGTCAGCTGCTACCTGCTGCCTTCTCACTCTTGTGAGCACTAAGTGGCTTTGTGTCACTGTGAGTGTGGTATGTTTGTTGCATGCTGATCTAGGTTTCACATTATTAAAACTATTTATAAACTTGAACCTTGCCCCCTGGGAAAGGCCCTGCAGTTCAGAACCTCTGCATTTCCATAGTCTGACTAATCCAGGAGCAGAAAAAAAAAAAGTCATGATTCGCAAATAAATTTTCTAGTCATGCATGAATTTTTGAGAGGTTTCATTTGTCCTCCCACGTGTAGTTGGTCTAATGTGCCATTTCTGCTAATCAAGGAAAGGGCTGACTAATGCTAGAATAATTTAACGATGATTTCAGTGAATGCAACCTTTGAAAAGACAGGGTTTATCTCTCCTATTGGAATGAGGTGAAAAACATCCTGTGTTACATACAGGCTGTCCAGCTGCTCTGCAGTCCCACCCACCCCTTTCCCATTCCCATGAACTTGACACTGAAGTATTTTATCTCCTGGCAAGCAGGTGACATGGAGGCAGCCTGGCTTCACTCCTGAAGAGAGTTTCCCAGTGGCGGAAGTGAGTTTGAAATGCTTACCCTGACTCTACCATGAACAAACAGTTACCTGAAGGCAAGATGACCCTGGAGTACAGGAATGTCTGCGTTCTGCTGCCCAACCGAGATCAACTGAGGTTAAGCATTGGGGTGAGTCCAGTTTCCTTCAGTTGGTCTGGGGCAGGGGCTGATATACATTTACATAGACACCCGTTTGAATTCTGGCGGCAGAAGGGAATGAGACAGAAGGGCAGAAAATGTTCATTCCATATATAATATTGCTAGAAAAGTTAAGCTCCTTAGTTAATTGACTATCAGCTTCTTTGGCAATATCTTGGCTTTCCTTCTTGCTGGCTACCCCTGGGAGACACACAGGATTAAAGCTCTCCAATGTGTCCTTCCACTGATCCACTTTGGAGCAATTTTTAAATTCCCCTCCAGTCTTCAAAATCGTTCCCTATTAAAATTGGGAATGTGGCCACTAGACCTAACCCTGAGATGGGGCAATCAGGAGAAGTAGAGCTATCCAGAAGCACCTGCTCGTCAGTGAGTATCTTGCTCCCTGGAGAAGGCAACACGGGCTTGTGTCGTACCTGACGTACTTGTTAGTTTTTGGAACTGTGATTATCCTCAGAATCTCAGCTTTGGAAGGGAGATGAGAGGCCATTACTTCAAGCCCTCTGAGGAGAGGTGGCTCTTTCTACTTTGGCATAGCTAATTGGTATTGGTACTGCCCCATCTATGGCCACGCAGAACATCACAGCCTTTCAAACACTATGATGGTGTCCCCCGCCCCCGCCACCCGACGTCTTCTATTATTCATACTATAAACATTCCCAGTTCCTTCAGCTCATCCTCATGGCACGTGTAGGCGACTCACCACCACTTCTTGACTTCCTCTGGGTCAGGAGTTCTTAACTTGGGGTTCATGAACTTTCATGGGGAAAAAAATTTACATTTTTTTCACATTAAAAATACTCTTCTGAGGAGTTCAAAAGCTTCATTAGACTACCAAAAGGATCTGTAACTCCAGATGTTTTTTCCCCTCTCTTTGACTTTTTCTTTTCTTCCTCCTATCTTGTACATCATGGCTTGAATTACTTCATTCTGTTCTCCGTGTTCGTTTTGGGTGTCTTTATGGGAGTAACATACCGTTTGTGCCCTAGCATTCCAGAGAGGTGGTCTTAAAACCATAAGATCCAGCTGCCCAAACTTGGCATTTCTTTTTCCTCCTCCTCGTTCTTCCTGACCCTCGAGCACCGTCAGATTTCATTTCCTATTTCTCCAATCAAGTAATCTTTCGAGTACCAAAAGTCTTACTATTAGGATCTACTTACGGCTTCTTAGTATTCTGTTTGTATTGACAGTCTTTGTTTTTCCATCGCCTTCTTTTATGACTGTAGCTCTGAATGTACAAATTCATGGCCTCACATACAGTCCCTTTTTGTTGACTGCATCTTGAGATGATCGTGTTGGTGTTTAAATTCGTAATAAAAATAAGAATTAATTTTTTAAAAAGTTATGTGAAGTATCGCTAAGATCTGTATTGTCATTTACACAGCAACGTTGGATAGTAGATAAGAGAGCCGGCCTCGGAAACAGCAACATGCGAGAGCCGGGCCCCTCCTCCAACATCCACTTGATGAGTGACCCTGAGTCAGTCACTTAACCCCTCAAGGCTCTAGGCAGCTTTGTAAAGACAGCACTTCAAAGTGTGGTCCAAGGACCATTTGGGGGTCTGCAAGGTCAAAATCATTTTTGTAGTGATATATAATAATAAGATGTTATTTGTCTACTAAGGTACTCCTCATTTTTCCAACTATCTATTTGCTTGAAGCCAGATTTTCTTAATATACTTCAACCAAAAATAACATTGCGGCAGATTGGACACAGATGTGGGAATCCAGCTGTCCTTTATTAAGCCTAACATTGAAGAGATTTGTAAAAATATGTACAACAATGCCACTCTTTTCACTGTTTTGTTTTGGAAAATTCAATTACTCATAGAAATGGGAGCAGCTAGGTGGCCTAGTGAATAGAGCACTGGCCCTTGAGTCAGGAGGACCTGAGTTCAAATTTGGCCTCAGATACTTGACAAGTACTAGCTGTGTGACCTTGGGCAAGTCACTTAACCCCAATTGCCTGGCGCTTCCCCCTCCAAAAACAAAACAATAATTATTCATAAATGTGTTATTTATGTTAATATATAATGGGTTTATTCTTATTTTTAAACAAATTAGTAAATATTTTTAAAATATCAATTTTAATTTCCAGTGTGGTAAATATCTATGTCCATAGATATTTATCTATACATACAGCCTACATTAATAAAAGCTTTTGGGGGTATGACTGTAAAAATTTTAAGAGTATAAAAGGGGTCCTGAGACTAAAAGGTTTTAGGGATTGATGCTCAAAATAATTTTCAGAGAAGATGCTGACCTGCATTAATAGAGGGAGTTTCCTCACCTGGAAATCACAGTTCCAGTTCCTACAGCTATAACAAAAAGTACATTTTAGATTAAAGGAAAAAACCTTGGAGGTTTTTAATCATGTATGAAATTGTTCTGGGAAAATATGTTTCAAGGTCCAGTTGACAGATTTTAAGAATTTTTAGAGAAGCAGCATTGTGCCAGTGGATTGGAAAACTGTCTTCGGAGTCAGGGAGACCATTGATACATGCTGCCGTGGCTGTGTGGCCCTGGGCAAATCACCTAGTCTATCAGAGCCCAAGACCTGGTAGCTGGTCTACACTGGTAGAGACTGGAAATTCTCACTACTACTGAGAGTTTCCTATCAATGAAATCACAAATCTGTACTTTCCCTCTAAAGTTACTTTTTGGCCATAACCTAAAGTTGGTTATTCCTTGTATTTCTTTTCTTTTTGGCTATTGAAATATTAAAGGTGTCTATGTTTGAGTGACAGAGATAAGTTTGTTGCTATTTTTCCTTTCTTATCCTTAGTACTTTTCTCCTATCATCTGCTACTTCCTTCCTACTCTTCCTTTTTTTTTTTCTCTTTATGTCTCAAAATCCTCTGTCAAAAGATCTAGTTAGTTCTTTGTATGCAGAGTTTCTTCATTAGTGACAGGAAAAAAAAAATTCCCTCTAACCACATTTTGTTGAATCACAGAGTATGGTTATAAGTATCCACGTCAGTGAGATGTGTCACTGCCCCTTTTAGTGGATGGTATAATATCCAAGGTGCACGGAGAGTGTGGAGTAGTAGAGTTACTAGTTAGCCATCAATAAGCATTTGGAGAGGAGATGATTAAGGGCTTTTTGTAGAAGGCGGAATTTTACCTGGGACTTAAAGGAAGCTGGCAGGGATAAAGAGAGACATTCTAGGTATGGGAGACAGACAGTGAAAGTGTCCAGAGTGGGGGAATGGAGTGTCTTATTCAAAGGACAGCAAGGTGGCCAGTGTCACTAGATCACAGAATACGAGGTGGGTGGGGTGGGGTGAGGCCTGGAGTTAGGATCTAAGAAGATTAGAAAGTTTCAATGAGACCAGGTTGTAAAGAACTTTGAATGTCAAATAAAGAATTTTATATTTCATCATGTAGGTAATAAGGACTTTATTGAAGGGGGGTGGGGGGAGGAATGTGTGACGTGGTCACATCTTCAGTCTAGGAAGATTCATTTGACTGTGGAGTAGGTGAGGGATGTCATAGAGAGAACAACAAAAGCAAGCAGCTAGGTTTGCAGACTCAGACAATAGAGTATTACTGTCTACTCTGCCCCCCCCTTCCCCTCTCCCCCCCAGTTGGAAGGATGTCAGAGGAGAAAGACAAGCATCTACCATCTGTGCGCCACACATGCAGGTTTTCCTCACATTTACCAGGCTTGTTAATGGGGGCAGGCGCAGAGTGCAGATTCCTAGCATAAGTGACCTTTAACATTTTAGCTGACCAACCTCATGTTCTCTTACCTGATTAAAAGCCAATCCCTAACGTGGCTTCAACGTTATAGAGCCAGTAAGAGCAAAAGAAAAAAAAAATATTGATATTAAAACATTCCTCACACAGGTTTGTACCGGTTTCAGAAACCTCTCTCAAATAGTCCTATTGTTGGGGAAAAAATTCGAGTTGTTTTTCAAGCGAGAGCTTCTTAATTGTCACAGAAGGAACCCTCGGTATTTACCTCAGCTCTAAACAATGATTCCCTTTCTAAGAGTAATAACCTACCTGACCAGCTTTCCATCTCTAATCCTGCTATTTGAGTGTCCCCGACCTAGGTGAAGTTTGCCTTTTTAACTTTGCTTTTCCCATGTGTTAGAATATACCAGGAAAAGATAAGTCTTTCCATTCGATTCCTTACAGTGCCATTTAGGGGAAGAAACAATTACCTCAATCTAGACATATCAATTTCAGGTTCATTCCTCACCTTCCCAACAACTTTGGCCAAGAAACTACTCTTGCCTTTAGAAAAATGGATCCAGCCAGACTTAGGAAGAGAAAGAGGAAGGGTGGCTACTCCCTCAGATGTAAGCTTCAGGGAGACATCAGAAGGGATTCCTTTAGTGAATGCCCGTGCTTGAATGCCGGAGAGTGCTAAGCTAATTCGTACATTACCCCAAAGTTTTAAAACTTCTGTTGGATGCTAGAGAACAGAACTTTCAAACCTTGCCTAGGGCACACAAATGCCTTGTTCTGCCTCCCAGCCTAATGGAAGTTTTACTTAGGAGGAAAGCATGTGTTGGGCAACTATAGGGGAACAATCCTAATTCCTAACCTAAAAGGAAGCTTCCTCATCCATGCTGGCTCTATTTAGAAGGTTGGAGTGGGCAAAGAGTCTATAAAATTATCTTGTGTAGGGGGGAAATAAATGAGGGAAAACACCTAGTTGAGGGAGAACAAGGTGCAGTAACCCAAAAGAAACAAAAAGTAGTTTTTTCTTTATGGTCCTGAGATCTTTCCAAACAAATGGCCATAGGGTGATAATTTTCAAAGGGTAAGTAGTTTTAAAAGATTCAGGTCAGCGTCTCCAGGGATGGGTGTTGGCACGAAGGTGGGTCTGAATAGACTGGAGAGAACTTGGGAGCAGATCCTTAATTTCTTATCAGTCATTAGAGCTGTCAGTCTCCATGAGTTTTAACAAGTGGGACTGGTTTTCCTTTGCCAGTGTGGTGTGGTAGAAAGTGTAGAATGTGGAGTCAGGACAAACACGAGTCCAAATCCTCTCTCTGATACTTACTGGTTATGCTACCATGGGCAAATCCCTCCATGCCTCCAAACCTCCCTTTCTCTATCTGTAAAACGGGGATATCATTGTCATAGAACTTAACTCTCAAAACTGTTAGACTTGAGTGACGTAGTGTTTTAAAAACTGCAAAACAAGATCTGAGAGTTAGCTGTTCTTCCTGCATCTGCTCGTGCGAAGAGCAGTGGATATAGATAAATGATGTCACAGTCAGAGAGACCTAGGCTCAAGTCCTTCCTGTGACACAGACACACAAAGTTATGTGCGCAGCATAATTAATAAAAGGCATTTCCTCATTATTTATTTCCCTATACCAGTAAAATCACAAGTCCAGACCAATAATAAAGTAAGGTTGCTTGGTACCTTGTCTGAACTGTCCTAGTGTGGAGCAAATAACCCTTCTTACCTTCTAGGATATCCAGGGACAGATCCTAAGGTTAGGAGAGTACCTGGACATTTGAAGGTTTAGGTGAGGACAGAGCTCCTTTAAAATAAAGCTGATGTTTCCATACAAGCCCTAGAGAGGCTTATAAAAAATTTTGTTTGTTGTTGTTGTGAACTTGACACCTCAGAATGAATCATACCCTTACCTGCTAGCGCTCTGCCCAAAGGATTATAAATTTTGACCACTGAAACCTCACAAGATGTCAAGGGTTTTACAGCCTAGATTTCTTTCTTAAACCTAGTTTACTCTAGCTCTCCTTGATTGGCCAACAATAGGTCTCAGCCTAAACCCCACTTGATGGTCGTTGTTTGGGCCCTGACTGGCTCCTAGTAAATGTGAATAGCCCTTGTTTCTGTTTTGGCCAGAAACCCTGAGGGTCTTCCCCGCCCAGATTGATTTTTTTTTTTAACTAGGTAAAAAGGGCCACATTCTTTGTCTCATTTCTTACCCATCCTTAATCAGTGAATCGGCTTTGCCTCAGTCAAAACGAGAACTGGGAAGATCTTAGCTTAAAAAGGCCATCTCCAGTTATCTTATCTAAATCTTGCCACTGGAACGGGGGAGGAAGTAAGACTGGTGATTTTGCACAGTCTGCCTTGCTTAAATCCAATTATCGTGGGATGCCATGGCCCTCTTGGAGAGTAATAACTACTACCAGCATATACAAGCATTTCCATATAGAAAGAACAGAAAAAAGAGGATGGTATGTGAAGTCATGAACATCCATTACTATAGTGTCTTATAAATTCAGTAGGTTATTTCCAAAGCCGTTCATCTTGTCTTTCTCTTTGAACCACCTTCGGTTCTCTCTCTCTTTTTTTATCACTATTACTAACTTTTCTTCCTCTTCCACCAAAAAAAAAATCAACAGCCAACCAGTCGTCCCTTATGATAAATAAGCATAGCCAAGCAAAACAAATCCAGCCATTGACAGTGGCTGAAGATGCATGCTGTCTCTCAAATTAGATTGTGAACTCTTTGAAAGCAAGAGCTGTGTCTTCCTCCCCCTCCCTCTCTTTTTTTGTATCTCTGGTGCTTTTGCACAGTGCCTGGCATCCCATAAGCACTTAAATGCTTATTGAGTCTTAATCAACTAATGAGGCTTTTTATTTGGGGCCCCAGTATATTATTGAAGCTTAGTAATGGGCGAGCAGCTTCAGGAGAAGCCAGCACCAAGAGTTTAGTTGATCAGTGGGAATCCAGTAGATACTGAACTTTTAACTTGGGCAACAATAGCTTGTTCCAGGGGGTACTTAGATTATGGAAGAATAAGAAATATTATCGATCCGGGTACAAAAGCCTTGGTCCAAAGTCTTGGGAGTCCTCTGAAGGGTAGAGAAGATGGAGTCAGTGACATGGCCCTGAATACCTGGCAAAGTCCATTGTCTGGGAAGTCTGCAGGGGTGGAGAGGAGTGAGCAGTGCTATTGAATGGAATGAAGACATTCAATCTCAGGTTAGTTCCTCACTTTGTAGGGTTTGGCCAGAGTTTCCTCATGGATAATTGGAACTAGAAGGAGGAAAAGCCCTAAAGGGAGTTGATAGGTACTGATTAACAGTGGATTTTAACATCAGCAGTGTTTCTGGGCGCTGTCACTGAAATGATTGAGTGCTGCTGATTAGGGAGGGGTGGGCGAAACCGCCCCATTTCAGTCGTGGAGACTAAAGCTAAGTATAGACCATTAGATAAGTTTCATTTACTTTAAAATTATGTTTTTGATGATTTATTAAATACACTTCAGCATGTTATACCCTTTTCCTGATTGCTATTCCAAGGGGATCCTAAGGCGGCCCATTTTATTTTATTTTTTACATTTATCTGGAAGTTTTGATTACATCAATCCTCAGCTTGCTTCTTTGTAACTTCTACCCATCTCCTAGTTCTGCCCCACCTCCCCCCATGAAGCAAGCTGAACAAATGTAATTATTCTTCCATTGGTCACCCCCTTCAAATACCTGAACACCACTATCTTGTTAGAAATATGAGACCAAAGATTTATTGCCCCATGTTCTATCAGCTCTTTTAGGTGGAGCCAGAGCTGTTAAAGGGTTCTGCCCCCAGGGGTGTGAGGCCAAATAAGTCTATTCCTTCTACCTGACAAATCTTCAGATATTTGAAGACAGCGATCACATCCTACCCTGAGTCTTCTCTTTTTCAGGACATTTGGTCTCATTTCTTTCAGCCAATCTGCATATGGCCTCCAGTTACATCACCATCCTTGGTTCTCCAACACAACACTCCATCTCTGTATTCTGAGCATTCTCACTGGCCACTCCCGTGTGTCTGGAATGTTCTCCCCCTTCATTTCTGCCTCTTGGCTTCCCTGGCTTCCTTCATATCTCAACTAAAGTCCCACCTTCTGCAGAAGCCTTTCCCAATCCTCCTTAATCTTATTGCCTTCCCTCTGAGACTACCCCTACACACACACACACACACACACACACACACACACACACACACACACACACACAGAGTTTTTCCACGTCTTATTTGTACATAGCTGTTTACACATTGTCACCTTCATTAGATTGTGAGCTTCTTGACAACAGCAACTGTTTTTTGTCTTTTCTTGTGTCCTGGAGCTCAGCACAATGCCTGCGTATAACAGGTAATGAATAAATGGTAGCTGACTGGTTGATTGGGTTTTCTGAGATTTATTGGGCATCTCCGATACTATAAGTACATTTCACCTTCTCTAGGTTCTTTGGTGTAATGTGAATCTTGCTTAGCATTGAGTTCAGATCCCCATTGTTTAAACTCAAAGTCTATCCCTGTTCTCAGGTCCCAGATCTTGACAGACAAACATTCTTCTAAGGTGGCAGAATACCTAGTTTGTAATGAAGGATTAATTAAGATGGAAATGGCACAGTATTAGTAAAACAAGCTAACAAAAAACATGGCATATTTCCAGGTGAAGCAGAATATCTAGAGGAAAATGTCACCTTTTGAGAGGATTCTTTTAGCAGAGGGACTGTGGTCTGCATTCTAATAATGAATTAACAATCTGGTTAATAATTAAGGAGCTGAAGAGGCTGAGAGAGGTCTGCTCACTAGGCCCTTGAGGTATATAATCCATACCCTCTAAAGGTTTATATATACTCCCTGCCTTTCTGATGGCCTTTATCAGATATTATCTTTTCTTTGCTCAAAGGATAAATTCTATCTCATTATTATTAAAGAGACAAAAGGCGGGGGACAGACCAGCAGTGAGAAACCACATGGGGCATCTGTCTTTGGTTATTCCCTGTCCTTTGCTTTTCTTCCAATTATTTACCAAACCCAGTTTTCCCCCACAAAGTCACTCCATCACCTTGTTGCCTCTTCTAGCTTTCTACTGCCAAGTGCAGACCTCTTTTAATAGGCCTTCTCAACTCCAGTTGTCTTCCTGCTGTAACCCACCCTTTAGGGACATGTATTACCTGACTTCAGATTATATCAGAAATCACTAAATTATTTGTCATTGGTCAAAAAAATGGAAAAAATAGTTCAGTGGAACAGACTACATACTCAAGAAACAGAAACATTTGAAAATAGCAACACAATGTTGGATAAACCCAAGAATGGAAATTATTGTTGGAGAGATGAATACCCCTTTTTCTCAAGAACTGCTAGAAAAACTGAAAAGGCAGAAATTAGGATCAGAACAATATTTTGCATCAAGTAACACAAATAAAATGGATACACTTGAATATAAAGGTCACATCATTAAAAAAAAATTAGAAGGAGAGGAGATTCCTTTTTATAACTGTAGGTCAGGGAGAATTCCTATCTGTCCATACCACTGCTGAGCTAACTTTGTTCATTTGCTTCTGCTCACCAATCTTCATTGTTTTCTACTTAGTAATATTCATATTACTTGGTTGGGATTTTAAGGCCTACAGACTGGCAGCATTCTGCTTTTCCAGCCTTATCTCCTATTGCTTCCCTCGGTGCTGTAACCAAAATATCTACTGCATGAGCTTTGTTCACGATCCACTTTGCCCCGTTTATTTCATTATTCCTTTTGGCATTAAGGTCTCCCGTGTCTGTTGAATTCTTCCCTCTCTTTTTTAAAGTACAACTCAGAGGTCACCTCTTCTATGAAGCTTTCTACAATTGGCCCTATCATTCTTGGTAACTGTACGTTTTCCTCCTCTTTCATTTTACTTGGTATGCTTTTTTGGCACCTGTATATAAAATGTGCTCTAGTCATTCGTATATTTGTCTCTTAGCAGGCTCTGTGAAGACAGAAAACACAGAGATGGTAGGGATCTCAGAGTACACCCAGTCCAACACATACCTGAACAAGAATCGGCTATCTAATATTACTGACGAGCAGTTGTCAATATAGAAGACCCCACTACCTCTCAGGCTACCTTTTGACCATTTCAGGCGTCTAAATGTACCTCCCTGAAACTTTTGCCAGCTATTCCTAGTTCTTCTGTCTGGAACCAAACATAGCCAGTCTGATCTCTACCATCAAATCTCGAACATGATTATCATACTTTCTCCGAGTCCTCTCATTCCCTGACTAATCCTCCTCGATTGTGGTGTATCCTCCAGCTTTCTCACCTTCTGGGTCACCCCCATCTGGACATGGTCTAATTTGTCTATGTACCTCATAATATAGTTCCCAGAAGTGAGCACAGTAATCCAGCTAGAGGGTGACCTGTTTAGAGGACTGTAGAATTATTACTTCTTTCATTCTGAACCCTGTATCTTTCCTATCCATTCTAGCCTAACATTGTCTTTTTCTTCTATGTCACTCTGTTGATTCATTGAATCAATAGTCCACTAAGACCCCCAGGTCTTTTTCATACAAATGGCTATCTGGCCATGCCTCCCGTATGTTAATGCTTGGGTTCAAAAAATAAGTTTCGCAACTTCACATTTATCCCCATATCCAATCTGTTGAGAAGGCCTATCGATTTTATCTTTGTAACATCTCTTGCATAATACCCTCTAGTGACACTGCCTCCATCTTAGTCCCTTATAACCTCACTCCTGGATTATTGCGACAGCCTTCTGGTTGGTCTGCCTGCCACAAGTTTCTTTCCACTCCATTCCATCTTCTAATCAGCCGTTAAAGTGATCTCCCTGAAGCATAGTTCTGGCGACGTCACCACCATACTCGGTCAATTCTAGTGCCTGCTTATTTCTTCCAGGATCAAATATAAACTTCTTTGTCCTTTGTAACCATCTCCATCCCCCACCCCCACACACCTTTGCAGTCCTCTTACAGCTTTTATTCTGTGCTTTGCTCTGATCCAGTGACAGTTGGCCTCTTTACTATACCTCACACACAATCCTCCATTTCCTTTTTTTATCCTGTCCACCGTACCCGGAATGCGCTTCTCTCTTCATCTCCACCTCCTGGCATCCTTGGCTTTTCTTCAAACCCCAGCTAAAATCTTCTTTCCACAAAGATGGCTTTCCTGAGCCCCTTTAATCCTAGTTCCTTCCCTCTTTTGATTATTCCCAATGTATCCTGGCTATGGCTTGTTTGTACATAGTTATTTATTTGCATATTGTCTCCCTCATTAGATTAGGAAATCATGATCTGTCTGTTACCTTTCTTTTATCCCTCAATGCTTAACACAGTGCTAGGCACGTAGCAGTCCCTTTACACACTTATCCCTTGATCGTTAAGTTTCATCTTTGGCCCATTATTCTAGAGGCTAAGATCTTTTGGGATACTGACTCTCGTTCTGTGGAAAATGTGTCAGCTGCCACTTTAATAAACATACCTTCTGTGTATTGATCAAAGATAGGGTTAAAAACGTTTAGGATTTTTATGTATAAGAACAGATCAAGCTTTACCTCCAGGTTGAAGATTGAATCTATAATACTATTTAAAAAAAAAAAAACAAAAAACTGGTCACCAGACTATTTCTGAATCCAGCTAACTGTACGTCTTGTCCAAAGGGCCAGGATAAGAAACTTGGACAAACGCTTTGTTGAAATCTAGGCAGACTGCCCCTATAGCATTTCTCTCATCTCTCAGTTTAATTGCCCTGTCGAAAAAAAAAAAAAAGGAAATGAGTTTGGCCTAGCCCGACCTGTACTTCTGAAGTAGCCATGCTGGCTTTTAAGGATCACTGCTTCCCTTTCTATGTTCTCATATACAATCTCCTTAATAAGGGATGTGTCTTAATTAAGTTTTTGCCTCTCCTTTCCTCTCTCCCGGTATCTAAAAGGGAAGTAGCTTAAATGTTTGTTGAATTGAAACACTGCTAGTAGAGTAATGCAAAAGAAATAAAAAATCCTAAGGATGCATTGTTATTATTTTATCCTAACAATACCTTGTGAGGTGAATGTTACCACCACCACCTTGGTTGTTGTTGTTGAGTTGTTTCAGTCGTATCAACTCTCCCGTGACCCCGTTTGGGGTTTTCTCGGCAAAGATGCTGGAGAGATTTGCTATTTCCTTCTCTAGCTCATTTTTTATAGATGAGGAAACCGAGGCTAAGAGGGTTAAATAATTTGTCTAGGGTCATGCAGCCAGTAAGTGTCTGAGGCTCGATTTGAACTCAGGTCCTTCTGACTCCAGGGCTGGTACTCTAATCACTGTACCACCTAGCTGTATCCATCCCCCCACCCCATTTTTACTGATGAGTACTTTGTTGAGACTCGGTGACTTTCTGGGTCACTCACACAGCAAATAAGTAAGCACCAGAAACTAGATTTAACCCTGACTTCCCTGACTCTAAATCTGATACTTTTTCTATGAATCAGCACTATTTCTCTTGACTTTTTAGTGTGGCTGCCCCTAATTTAAAAAAAAAAAAATTTTATTGTTAACGTAATGCTCAACAAACACAAGCATTCCAACTTACGAAAAAGAACAAAACAAGAAGGTTCTATAAAGGAACTGAACTTCTGACTTACTGATTTGGGGGCATCTGCTTTCTGTGTGAACAAGGCTCTGTCTCATCAGCTAGTTTGTTAGAGGAGACAAGGCCCTTCTGAAAATTTTCAACATCAGCCGTTATTTAGTGACCAAAGAAAGACTAGCTCTCTGTGATTCACAAAAAGTATAGTCCATAACTGTGCCTTCCAAGGCTAGAGGGCTGTTTAGTTGGAATTACAAGTGCGAATAAGAGTTTGTTTACTTTTCCTTAACTTGGTTTTTGGTGATGAAGAAGGCCAATAAACAGAATTTGCTGGATTTTCTTTATCTTGTTTTACAGGCCTAGTTCCTTTTTCTATTGTATTCTGTATCATCATAATTCTCTTACTATAAATGGGGAGTTGGGGAGTGAGAACATTGCCTGTGACTTCTTGTTGGGTGAAATTCCAGTGAAGCTGTTAATAACTGTGAGAAAGAAGTCTACTGTGTCAACAACACCTGTCTGGGTGTTTGGAAATGTTTGGTGGCGAAGGGGGGGAGGGGGAAAATCGCTGTTGTTGGTTGGTTGGTTTTTAATGGAAATAGCAGTTGCTTGATGTGTTCAGACAGGAATGACCCTCCCCGAGTTGGGGTCTCATTCCAAGAACAATTCTACTCTCCTCTCATTTTAATTCACTGCCCTTTTCCCTCTCCCTCCATCCTAATATGGTGAGGGAGTCTAGAGAAGTTTGACAATGGCTAAAAAGCAGAAAGTGGCCCAGGTGATGATACCCAAGGATGCTATTTTCATTTAAAGAGGAGAGCAAAAATTGGGGGAAAGTGATAATTACAGTAGTAAATGAAGATTTGCTCAGCACAATAGCTTTTGGAATAGATGATTTATCATGTTACTTCTTGGACAGGGTTGAATACTACCGGACATCAAATACCACTTGTTAGTCACTTCTTAGTTTAAATCCTTTGGGATTCCCCTATCTGGATAAGGATACATTTCTGTGTTTAAAGGTCCGTATTTGTGTTAGCAACATGTTCTAGATGATGACTCCGGTTTATCTTAGTTTTAAAATTCTTTGCCTGTAATGTTTCTACCTGCTTCATCTCTAAAGTGACCAAGTGGACTAGACATATCTCTTCGAGTCTCTTCCAGCTCTGAGGGGCTGTCCAAGAGTGTTCATCCCTGTTAATTTGGTTTCCATCTCACTAGTTGTGTCATGGTAGAGATGAGTAGTTCCATAGTATAACCTTTGACCACTCCATCATCTGATCTGCAGCATAGGAACTAATAGTTCTTAATCACTGCCTCTGGTTTTAATTCAGAGTGAGGAAGCCGCATTGGGGACTTAATTTCCAACCTGCCATGGCTACCCACAATATAATGGGAATAAATTTTCCTATTAAATAACCAAAACTCAGAGTGGCACTGGGGTTTCTTGTATTTTCCTCCTGAAAATTCTGGCTTCTGGTACAATGGCCCTTAGGCAGTAATAATGTAGTTCAGAAGTGTCTGTATATCTGTTGTTCTGATGAATGACCCCAGTGGAAATAATCTGGGGTGGAAGAATATAAAGATTGATTTTCCAGATAGAGAATTAGGATAGTGTTCTACCAAGGACTGGCACCCATTCAAAAATGTTTAGGGACTGACAATTGACAATAGCTTGTAGAAATGAGAACTATTTTTTAAAAAAAACACATTTTAAAGAACAAATTTGGAGTATGAGAGAGAAACAATAAACACATGGGTTTCTGGCCCAAGTGTTTCTTTCATGGAGAGGGATAACCACATTTTTGGAGTTAAATAGGGTAGTTCTAGCTTGGGGGGAGGGGAGAGAGAAGGTCTATGATCTGTGTCATAAGCAGATTTTAGCAGGGTCGATCACTCAATGTGAGAAGTAGTTTTCAGAGACCTCTAACCAATTCTTACCCTTAACCTCTCATCCTATTTTCTAAGCTGTTCATTCTGTATCCTGTGGGGACTTTAGTGATCTGCCGTCTCTCCCTTCTCTTGATCTGTGGGAAGCCACCAGAATGCAGCGATGGTACACAGCTCTCTTACTTTAGGAGTGGCGTCTTCTTCCAACTCACTTGTCAGGCACTCTGGGAAAGGGCAGCAGCAGCAGTGACACATTCTCCCACTTAGAGCAGTTAAGACTTCTCAACTTTGATCTGAGAGGAGGGCTCCTGTAAAGAAACATATCTCATCCTTATTTATTTATTTACTCATTCATTAGTTTCCTTCTAATTTATTTATTTACTCATTAGTTCACCCATTTATTTCATTAAAAAAAAAAACTGAGTTCCAAATTCTCTTCCTCCTTCCAGCTTCTTTCCCCCCCATTGAGAAGGCAAGCAACACAATCAATTATTTATGTAATGTCATGCAAAACATAATTCCATATTAGCCATGTGGCCCCAAAACAACAACAAGAAAAATGAAGTGGAAAAAAGATGTGGCGTTTTTCAGCCCTCAGCAGACTTCTTTCCTCTCCAAGCTGAGCTCCTGCCCCATCTCCTCAGGACTTTCTCTACCATGCCAGAAAAACCTCTTTACTTTGGAAGCTCACTGTACCCCCTGCACTACTTCTCACATTGGAAGCAGCCTCTACCCCTATATCCTTTCCCTCTGATTGGCTGGTTCCTCCCAGAACCTCCATCTTAAGGAGGAGACACTGGCCAGCCATGTCTTCCTTCCTCCCCAGACTGTACTCCTGATTCATTTCTATCGGACTTTCTCTAGCATGCCCCCTGTCCTCATACCCCACTGCAATTTTGGCTCTCATTTATATATTGTCTTCCCCCTTTAGAACGTTAGCTCCTTGAGGGCAGGGGCTATCTTTATTTTTGTTTGTATTTATATTCCCAGCGCTCAGCCCCAATGCCTGGCACATAATAGCTGCTTAATAAATACTTCTTGACTTGAGTCAGCTCAACTCTGCAAAGCCCAGGATGTGTTCAAGACATGGGTGTTGTTCATGTTCTCCCTTGGAGTTTGGTAGGGTAATGAGTTCTTAAGAATGCTTGCTTTAGATATCAGAAAGGTACAGATATGCATGCACCAAGCTTACTTACAGTGCTGCTATGTACTATGGAAGGCATTGTGGTCTAATGGCTAGGGTAGAGACTTCCAAGTCAGGAAAATCTGGGTTTAAACTGAGTCAATCAATATCTGTACCCCAGTTTCCTAATCCATAAAAGAATAGTGTTATAGAATGTTTGTATGTATGTGTATGTGTGTGTATTATATATATATATATATATATATATATATATATATATATATATATATATATATATATATCTTTGGTATATATGGTATAGTATTATATTTAAAACTTTGCAGGATAGTTGGGAGGATCAGATAAGAAAATGCACACAAAACAGTAAGGACCTGTAAAATGCTAGATCAAAGTTATCCTCTTACCTTGCAATGAAAGAATCACGTGCACAGATGGACAACCTGGCGGACAAAAAGGACACACTTCTGAGGCGGTTGATTTGCCTGTATTGACATGAGAATTTGATCCTGGTTTTCTCTTTCTTGGAATATGCTTTGGTAGCAAGGTCTGTGATGCACAGACCTCTCATTCCGGGCTTTTCTCTTTTTTCTTTCCTCATGTAGGTAAAAGCCACAGGAAGAGAGCTTTTCCAGCAGGTGTGTGACTTGTTGAGCATCAAAGAACCCCACTTCTTTGGCCTGAGTGTTGTTCGAAGTAAGTATTGACACACGAGTGAAAGTTGGGCCTCCCTTCCTCCCCCTCCAGCATCGTACAGCTGTGATCCCACCAGGCCCTTTATGTGCATGCCCTGCATTGTGTCAGGTGTCTCGTACTTACTGCCTGTAGCACTAAGGGTGCATTTGGGGCTGTGCCTGAGCTGCAGAATCAATGCAATCAATGTGTTCTTGGGTCCCTGCTTCTGGCCACCACCCTTGAATGGCTGTGGTGATAGGTCTGTGCTGTCTGTGTGCATCCTCCTATTCTCATTCCTTCTGAGTAAAGCAAAGAGCCAGAATTCCCTTCTTAAAGGTGCTAAGATTCTCTGAGCTCTCATCCTGTAAGGCTGTCATGAAACTATACTAGACCAGTGTGATTGAGGATGACTTCCCTCTAAAGCATTTTACTCTCCATCCGAACAGGCCCACTTACTCACTATTCCCCTTCCAGCATTCTAATAACCTCTTTGTGTCTTTGCGTGGCATCTGTCATGGCTGGGATGTTCTCCATCCTCACCTGCTACATGGAGAGTCCATTCATTAGTATTTAGTGCTCCACCCTGTAATCATTTTTTATATTGATTTTTGTATCTAACCTGTCTTAACTTAGCCATTTGTATGTGGCTCCCTCCATAAATAGAATATAAATTCCATAAGGGTAGGTACTATCTTTATTTTGTATTTGTATCTTAGCACCTAGTATGGTGACTGGCACATAGTAAACACTTTTGACCGATTGGTACGTGGCTGTTTATTCTACCATGTCAGGTCCTATCTCATTAAGGGTTACTGGACCAAAATTACGTGTCATTTGGCCTTCAGCCTTCATAGCATGATCCTTGCTTCTCATCTCGGCTCGTCCTCCATTGACCCTACAAGTACATGCTTGTAGTTTTTCCTGCTTGGTAAGACTTACTTGTCTTCCCCTGGCAGAGGCTTTGAGAACCCAGGATCAACTCTTAGAGGCAAGATGAGCTGTTTGTCATCTTCAGTGGAGGTAAAAATGCTTCTGTAGTTTACTATTTGAAGGAAACTTGTGCATCTAATATCAAGTAGATTCAGTTTCCCACGTATTTATGGAAGACTCAGAATCACAGAATTTGAGAGCTGAAGGGACCTCAGTGGTGGCCATCTAGTGTAACCCTTATTAAAAGGTATCCACCCACTGTAACAGGACATAGCATCATCCTGCCTGAAGTCTTCCAGGGAAGGGAGCTCCCTCTCTCCGAGCAGCCACATTTAAACAACTCTGAATGTTAGGAAGATAAGTGTGTTGACAGGGTGTGGCACTGTGAAGACAGCCTGGGACTTGAAGTCAGTAGACCAGGGTTCAAATCCCACCTTAGATACAACATGCACTATGATCATAGGCGAATCTTTTAGCCTATCACAGCCTCTGTTTCTTTGTGTAGAATGGACAAAAAGAATATTTACTCTCCCTGTCTCACAGGGTTATTGTGAGGAAAGATCTTTGCAAATGTTAAAACACTCACTATATGTGAGTTTGTATTGAACCTGCCTGTCTCTGATGTTTTCCTGTGTTGTATGAGAAAGGCAGTAAGAAGAAAAATCTCAACATGCTGTAATATTAAGAGCATGAGACAGGGAGTCTAAGACTGTCTCCGTCACAAACTAGCTATATGGCCTTTTTATTTGGGCCTCTGCAAAATGATCAAAATGAATTAATCATCTGTTCTTGAGCCATATCTTTGGGTGGATTTCCATTGGTTTTTAGGCTACCATTAGTGGTCATCCTTTCTAGGTGGGTCATCTAATGACGCACCTGCCACCTAGCTAGTGGCATTTAACTTGTTAAGGTTAAAAAAGGTAACCCATTCTAAAGTCTTGCTTTCGTGTAAAAAAATTCAATCCTTGTTAACGCCCTCCCTTCTCCTCTTTGCTGACTGATTCTTTAGTAAGCTGAAAGCTATTCTCTCAGTTATAATTTTATTAGTTTCTTTCTGAGTGTAAAAGGTATAATCTATTTGAAGGTGTGATAGTGGGGAGAGGACACGGTAAAAAAAAAACAAAACAAAACAGAAATCTTGATAAGTAATTCATTTAGTGAATCCAGTTCCAGCATTACTTCTGTATGGCCTCATTCTTTCTGCATAGCTGGGTATTGAACCATTCAGGCTAAAACCTATACTGGTTCTAGGTAGAGTTTGGAATCTTACTGATCAAAGAGATATCGGGGCTTGTTTTGCTCCATGGTCTTTTTTATAAGCTAATTATGTTAAGGGCAGAAATTTCCCCAGCAAATCCCCACTCTCTCTCCACCTTTCCTTGCTTCTATTAACTTACCTGTGCCTTATCTCATTGCCCATCAATCTTCTGTGCCACCCACAATTTTCCCTTCACTTTATTGATTTGTGACCTGACTTGGCTATCTGTTAGAGACAACGGCAGTAGCGGCCCCCCCCAAGGGTGTATGTAATGAGTGCTTTCTGAAAGGCCCCTGAAAGGGAACAACAAGGATAGACTAATCGCTGAAGCCTGTGAGGGGCAGTTCCCATCAAAAATTAACCACGTGTGTGTTTTTGTGGTGGTCTTTTTTTTTTATCCTAATCTCAGCCACAAAAAAATGAAGAAATACCTGAAAGTTCTTTCAAAGATACTAGGCTTTGCTGTAATGAGCTGCAAGTGAACAGTTCTTTGCAGATGGCCCAAGGGTTTAGCCCTTGTCCTTCAAGATCATTTCTCTTCATGGAAATTGAGTCATATTAGTAGGAGAGAAAGGTTGCCACATTCTGGTTGTACCTGTTCTCTAGATAAACAGAATTCTCCAGGGTCTTTATCCAGTTTGATTTTTAATAAGTGTACGATTCACCAAAGGGGTGTTTGTTTTTGACCTTTTCAGTGATGACATTCACCACAAAGCCGTTGTGAGTGGTGAAGAATTTGGGTAAAACAAATTCCTGAGGAGAGGGGAGGAAAAAAAGCTAATAAGCTGCATCATCTTCTGACAGGTCATAGAATGCAAACTGGTGCCACCACTTTCTTTTGACATTTGATGACCTGAGAATGTACAGTGTTTGCCTTAGAAAACAAATTAAAAAAAAAACAGAAATAGACTTAAAAATCCTATATACCTTTGTGTTTCAGGCCATAGAGTCTTGGTGAATGCACGTTGCATGCATGAGTATGGTTATTTTGCCAAGAGATTTGTGTTATGGAGTGGCTGCATTAATTAATCAAATTTATTAAGCACTTAATGCAAGTCACCGTATTGGTTTCTGAGGAGAATACTGAAAAATCCAAGATGTTGTCCTTGTTCATAGGCTTTTTATTTAGATCTGGAAGGGACCTTGGTGGTCTTATCTAGTCCAAGCCCTTCATTATACAGAAGAGGAAACTGAGGCACAGAGAAGTTAAGTAACTAGGCCAAGGAAATGCTAGGATGTTCTCAAGGAGCCTACAGTATCATTGTACAGATACATATCCATACCCATGTTATGGAAATGGTTCTGTACTTAAAACATCCGAGTAGACATTTCCTAGGTGTATGACCACTTACAAGTTACTGAACTTCTCTGAACCTCAGTTCCTTCATCTGTAAAATGGGGATAATAAAATGCAAATATACTACCTAGCTCAAAAAATAGTTGTAAGAAAAGTGCTTTAAAAAAAAAAAACTTTCAGAAAGAGTTTCTAGGAGAAAGCCCAGCCTTAAAATGTTTTGGAATCTTACAGGAATAGGAGGTGGATCCTAAATCCTTTATGGGTTCTTGAGCACATGGAATGAGGTTGAAGCACTGAGTGGTGGAGGAAAGCCATCTTTGAGCTCCATGGAAAGGAACCAGTCTGTGGGATATGGCCTTGGAATTCAGGCTTAACCTCTAGGAAGTCTACACTGATTCCCCCAATTCATGCTTTCTCCCTGATCCATTGTCCTAGCTTTACACCTGTATGCCTATTGTATTGCCATATCCAGGGGCACAGGACTGGTTTTGTTTTTGTATACTCAGTCCATTGCACACAATAGTGGAGAACTTTTCTTTATACACCTCCTGGCAGAAGAGAGAGGAAAGCCGGTTCTAGTGGGGCAAGACTAAATCTCTCATCCTGGGTTAACTGGATTCTACTAGGCTCCAAGCCTGTATGGTCAGTGTTTCATTATTTGGCCCTTGGACATGCATGGCATAGCTGACTCTGCCGAGGCCATGGTGCCCTATTCTTTCAGATGATCATGTCAGGCTGTCAGCAGATATTTATCAAGTGCTTTCTGAGCCCCAGGGACTATGCTGAGCTCAAAGGCAAAACCAAAATATTCCGGGCCTTCAAGAGTGGGAACCTGTCTGCACTTAATATAATTAGTTTAAAAAGGGCTATGAGAATAACAAAAAACAGCAACAAAAAACCCAACCAGATACGTCTGAATGAATAAACTCCAAAGTCTACCAAGATACAGCTTGAGTTTTAGCTTTCATGGCTCAATACCCAGCTATGCAGAAAGTGGGGAGAAAGTGTACACATGTGTAGGCATATACTGAAAATATGCAAAATGGATACAAGATCAGTTTTTCAGGGGAGAGCAAAGTAGCTGGGGAAATCAGGAAGGTTTTCACGTAGGAGATGACACTTTTGCTGCTTTGTAAAGAAGCCAGAGCTTCTCAAGAGACAGAGGTGAGGAGGGAAGAGCTTTTCAGGGATGGGGCTCAGCCGTTCCAAAGATAACCTTAGTTGAGGAGACGGAAGAGGGGGGAAGGATCGCTTCATACTATGATGTCCTTTGTAAAGGTGGCTGTTGACTTTGTTCAGTCCTGAAAACAGGCAAAGATACCTGACAGCATTTGGAGGGGTGGGCGTCAGGCCAGGAGAGCACACAAAGGGGGATTGTTAGGTTTATCAGCAGCTGATATTTTCTTAAAGAAGGTGTGTTTGCTCTGCAAAGGAAGTTCCCAGGTGGGAGGATTTTCGTATTAGTGCCAGCCAGTCAGTTAATGCCACCTCCTCCTACACCAAGGACATGTGAGACTCCATGTGGTGCTTCCCAGTCCTCTGAGCCCCGATGAACAATGAGGGAAAGCAGGTTGTTCCTCTTTAGGAAAAGTAGCCTGGCTATCCGCCTACACTCTGTCTAGGACTGCCTCTCTTCTTCCAAAGGAAGAGGCAAGACCAGCCAAGAGAACCTATGGAATGTGCTGGATTTCCTGGCTCCTAATACTTTTCCTATCACTACAGAAACTAAGGTACAACAGGCCAGAAAACCAGCTTTTAATTTAGGAGGGAAAGACATCAAGCTCCTTAGTGAGATGAGTTAGGTAGAGTGTTTTAAAACAGGAGATTAGAGGTCTTGAACTTTAAATAGCGAACTCCCTGGCACTCATTAATGCTTTTTGATTTTGTATTTTTGTATACTCAGTCCTTTGCACACAATAGTGGAGAATTTTTCATTATACAGCTCCCTGGCAGACAAGGATTTGATTGATTTGATTAAATGATCTTTTAAAAAGAGAAAAATAAAATGTCAGAGCTGGAACAGGTCTTAGGCTTTATGCTTTATAAATAGGAGGGCCACCTAGTCTCACGCTCTTATTTTATATATAAAGAATATTAGACCTAGAAACATTATATCTTGTCCCATATCACACAGATTAGTTTGTGACTGAGCTAGTATCACATTTACACAATATTTTGGTATTATTTATGTAATACTTTTAACAAGGATTAGACTGAAATCTGTAGCCTTCCCAAAGAAAAATAAAATTCCAATTTCGTACAAGTTTTCAGGGATACTATCTATTGCCAAAGGCCACAAGATACTACCTTCGTGTGGCATGAGATGTTTGGGATAGATAAGGTCAATCAAAGCAAACTTGCGAGACTTTCAGAAAGATTTTTTTTTTTACTGCTTCATGTCCTTGATCTTCTAAGATGGCCTACCCCTGCCTTACATCTGTTTCCCTTCCTGTATTCCTTTCCTTTCCCCCTTCTTTATCAAAGCCTGATGTAAGAATAAGTTCTCAGTTACTGCTACTAATATGCAGCTGCACATACCTTTGATACCTTTCTCAGAAGGGATATTTTCATTTCAAGAAGGTATAAACCCTTAATCCTGCCCCCTTGCCCCCTCCCAAAAAAAAAGAAAGAAAAGGGAGGCATTTATATATCATTTTTGTGGTTTACAAAATCCTGTTATCTCATTTTATCCTCATAGCAATTCTGGGAAGTAGGTGCTCTTCTCATCCCCCTTTTACAGATGAGGAAACTGAGGAAGATAGAGATTTAATGATTTGCCCATTTGTCTAGTAAGGAATGAATCCTTTGTTGTTTGTTTTAGTCATCAGCAAGTTTTTGAGAAGAAAGTAATAAGAGACAAGATCTTAGAACCCTTGAAATCCTTTCACTGTATAGGGTTTAAGTACTTTCCTGCATTGCATACTTGATTTTGCCAAATCTCTTTTGATTCATCTGTAACACAAGGGGATTAGAATCAGATTAGATGGTCTCTAGGTCATCCCTAGTTCTAAACTTCTACTATCAGGACTCTGAATTGGCCTTCTGCAACCTGGGAAAGCAAATGATTGAGGGATAAAACCAATCATCCTGTATAAGGTGGAGGTCATATTTATGACTGTAACTCTTTTGTGTGGTGCCTTATGCTTTCTAAAGTGCCTTTTCTTTTTAATAACAGTCCTATGAGGGAAGGATCGAAAAAATTATTCCCATTTCACAAGGGAAACTGGAGTCACTGTGACGTGAAATGACTTAGCTTCTATAGGTGTCAAAACTAGTACTCAAACCCAGGTTGTAGAAACATAGACCTGGTCTGATTCCGTCATTTTATAAGTAAGGAAACTGTGTCACAAATGGGTTAAATGAGTTGTCTAAAGTCACCCAGGTAAGTGGCATCTGACTCCAGATCCATCCGTCTTACTATGATCTCTCATTTCTGAGACCAGAGTTTTATCCACGCAGTTCCTCAATCCATAGCAGAGGGTTCTTAACTTGGAGTCTGTGAACTTTAAAAAAAAATGTTTTTATAACTGTTGAAATAGCATTGGTTTCTTTTGTAGTATTGTGTGTTTTATTTTATGCATTTGAAAACTTTCTGAGGAGTCCGTAGGCTTCGCCAGACTTCCAGAGCTGTCCGTGACCCCCAGAAAGTTAAGAACACTTGAATATAAAAGATCTGTACCCCCTTCGCATTTATCCCTTTACTGTGAGTCTGTAGAATGGTTGTGAGGAGACAGACTGAGGCCCACAGTAAGTGTCACTGCCAAGGTGGGATGAAGGTCTTTTAATTCCACTTATTCATACCAAGCTGCCACCTCTTCTTCCCCTCAGTCCCGCTCTCCGTCATAGTCTTTGTCTTCCACCCTTCATCCTTTCCAGTTACTCATACCCTTGTAGAGTCCACTCAGCTTTCAGCTTGCAATTGAAGACGAAGCCATAATGGTCACATGTGTTGGTTGTTCCAGATGCCCCAGTGCCTATGGCTTGGCAGGTGTTGACCCTACTAGCCCAGCAGCTATAATCAATGGTGGAAGCAGGCAGTGTGAGACCATGATGCATACCTGCCAGTGGAGATGGATGGGAACATAGGCTAGGTAATAGGGATCCTAGAGTTCATTGACTTTACCTCTTGAGCTCTGGAGAAAACACAGATAGTCGACTCAGTTTATAGGTTACCTTGACTGATCTTTTGACAGATATATTTTGCTTTTGAAGCAAGACACTCTATAATTCTAGGAACAATACTAAGTCCACTTATCTTTGTGCCTCATCCCTTTTATTAAAATGAGTCCAGAATTCACCTGAGGTAAGGGAACTACCTGAATCCCTGAGCATCTCAGCAAAAAATACCTGAGGGGGTGAAATGGGATTCTTTATTTTTATAGGCTCGAAGGATTTCACAGCAGGCTGGCATTCCAATAATATTAATTTCATTAAAGCTGGAATGTGGGGCAACATTCCTCCCCTGAGAGGCTTGGGGCATGTGTGTGGGTGTGGGTGTGGGTGGATTGGTGCAGGAAGGCTCCTTGCCCAGCAGCTGAACTGAAAATGGGAAAGCCAGAGCTTGCATTGCTGATGGCATGTATTGTGAAAGAAGCATGTGGTCATTCTCTGACCAACTAAGTGAAGTTGGTCCTGCCTGATTGTCCAGAGGCCTTAAAACTAGAGAGAGTCTTCCCACACAGCCGCTACTTGAGTTCCTCTAGGTGGCTCAGTTTTGTTTTTTCCCCCCCAACTCTCCACTAAAATGGAGAAAAAAAAAATCTGCAGATAATGAGTTGAATTTGCATTTTTACTCCTTCTGGGATGCCTTTGAAAGGCTGCCTTCTTAGAAGGATGCCTGTTTCTGTCCCTCTATTCAAGTCTTTTTTTTTTTTCCCAAGCCTTGTTGCTGTACATGCCCTCTTTCACAAGGAAGGAGTGGACTAGGAAAACACAGCTTGATTTTCCTGGGGCTAATTATTAGAATATAGACCCTTCCCTACTTCTGAGGCCTGAGACTGTTCTTGGACATTCTTTCTGAAGAAGTTGGAAAACAAACTTCAAAACACTCGTGCCTGACTGAATTACAAGTTTCTTTCCTCTCCTGTGACTTAGAATCATAGAGCCATAAGAGACGTTAGCATTATAGATGAGAACTGAGGCCCAGAGAATGGTCTGCCCAAGGTCATAGAGATCTAGAAGCTATGGCATTTCATCAATAATTTTTATGAATTTTCTGTCTTTTGACCTTTAACATCCTTCAGGCAGAAAGGGAAAAAAAATAGAAGAGGTATGGAGGCTATAGGGAAAAAACAGTATGGAAACGGAGAAGAGAAGAAATCGATACTCATGTGCCTGCTTTTGTTGAAAGAATGAGGCAGAAAAAAATGGTCATTGGTAGCAGTCAGACTTGCTACTAAGATAGCTCCCAGTAAATGGTCCCCTACTGATAGAAGGAATGTGCATTATTAGAGCCTGGTCCCACTGTGGTTTAGATAACATTTATACCACCTTATATGTATATGTGTGTATATATATATATGTTATATATCTGTGTGTGTGTGTGTGTGCGCATATGTATATATACATGTATGTGTGTATATAGATATATGGGTGTGCATGTGTACAGACACACACATAAGCTTGAGGGCTACTTGAAGGAGTAAAAATGCAACACATACATCCAGCCACACACACATACACACATATATGCCAGATGCTCTGCTAGGTGCTAGAGATATAAGAGAAAAACAGTTCTTGTCCTCAAAGGGCCTATATTCTGCTTAAGGGAAAACCAACATAAGTAAATATAAAAATACGTGTAAATATGGGATGGAATGGGGCCTAAAAACAGAGGAGGGAGATGATCAGGAAAGGACTCATGTAGGGGGAATTAAGCCTTGAAGGAAGATGGGGTTCCTCAGAGGCAGAACTGAGGCAGGAGTGCATTCAAGGCTTGAGGGCAGCCCCCTGGAATGGAATATCACATTTAAGAAATTAAATAAATACACTAATTTGGTTGGAATTTGTGAAGGATCTTGATTAATAAGTTTAGGAGGATTGGCTGCAACCGGATCATTGGGGACCTTTAAGTACCTCCCCTAGAAGTACCCAGAATCCCCCTGTAGCTTTTGTTTCAGTACACAATGAGGCTCTCTAACTATTACCAGCCACGTTGGTAGCAGCATTTACATGACCATTGGCTGTAGAGTCTATGGCCTTGAATTAGAACTAAGTTAACCAGCTCATTTATCAAGCCTTTGACATTGGCTTCCATAAAGCTAAGGTTCTGCCATCACATCTGTTAACACCTTTACCTCCAAGTACTTTCTCCAATTATTCCAATATTAGGCTCATTGATCTGAGACCAGGCATAAATTTTGTGACCTGGATTTAGGAGACTTGATTTCCCTTCCCATCCATAATTACCCTCTCATTTCCTCATCTGTAAAGTAGGGATAATAATAAACTACCAGTCTTGCAAGGTGGTTGAGAGGGATACACCTTTGTAAAATTAAAGTACTGTATAAGTAAATGTGAGGAAAAACTTAAAATTATACAAGGGCTTTTGTGTTCATGTTATTCCAATTAGTCTAGTTATGAATGGGCCATCTTACATAGCATTTGTAGATATTTTGAATTGGGTCACTTTGTAGTCATAAGTCAAGAATCAGAATTTTAGAACTGGACAAGAACTTTGAAATGATCCAGTCTACTCCTTTTGAGAAATTGTGGCCCAGAGAGGTCAGATGATTTGTCAGTAGTCTACATAGTGGTCAGTGGCAAAACTCAGCTTGTCTTCTGTTATGTGACCAGCTCCTAGTGGCTCCCCCAGAAATTACCTTGTATGTATTTTAATCTGAATCTTAAAAACCAATTTTTTAAAAAGTCTAAAACACTGGAAACAATTAACATTACTTTCCCCACTTAAGGGATATCTTGGTAGAGCTTATGGTCATCACCCTTGGCAGACTGGATCTGTGACATTTTCTTCTTTGTACCATTCCCTCTACTGACATAGCTATATTACCTGAGCCCTCCATGCCAGCCAGACTTTTCAGCTGTTGTCTCTCATCCTTTTATATGACCATCTCACCTCCATTCCCCATTGTATTTATCTTAATGCTTTCCAAAGGCAAGTCTAATACTGCTTACACCCAGTAAGTTCCTTGTCATTTGATCCTTTTACTCACTGGAGATTTGTTTCTACCAAAGTTGTGGCCTTCTCAAAACTGGAAAGCCAGATGGCATCAGCAAGAGGATATTGGTGTAAATAAATATGGAATATTGAGCACTTTAAGATATTTGAAGGCATTGCTTGGTTTTCCCAAATGTCATCCATCCTGATTTCTTGAACTTAGCTCATTGTTTATCTGCAATGTCTGTTCAAGCTTTGTGCATATATGGTTCTGTATGGGGGTGAGGTAGGGGGAGCAGGCTACCTCCTGGGCCACTTGGGGAGTACATGTTTCCTGTTCTTTTTGTTTTTCCAATGTGGATAGTTAGACTTCTAACCAACTCTATAATAAACATTTTCTTATTCAGCTCTACAATTAAAGTTCCCAACCAGCCACAGTATACCAGGAGATACTTTGATAGCACTGACAACTGTTTTTGTTAACTTTGCAGACAATGAATACATATTCATGGACCTAGAGCAAAAGCTCAGCAAATACTTTCTGAAGGACTGGAAGAAAGAGATATATAAAGTAAGTTCAAGGTGACCATAATTCTGGAGCCAAAGGTTCAAGCAGAAAGTAGGAATAGGCCGTTTGGCAGAAGGTTTGAGATGGGGGTCTTCTTAGGAGAATCATCTACTAAGTATTTATTAAGCGAAAAATATGTGCCAGGTACTTTCCTAGGTATTAGGGACACAGAGACCAAGCAACACCAACAAAAAACCTGTTCCTGCTTTCAAGGGGTTTATATTCTAAAACTATTCCAGCAAGAATATATAAACTACATACAGGATAATTTCTGGGAGAGCCACTAGGAGCTGGGGAGCGTTGAGAAAGTTGCTTTCTCGGGGGGGGGGGGGGGGGGGGGGGGGGGGGGGGGGTTGGTTAAGTTTTAGCCAGTGTGAGCTCAGTGGCTAGAGTACCAGCCCTGGGTTCTGGGAAGGTTCATCTCCCTGACTTCAAATCTGGCCTCAGACACTTAACTAGCTGTGTGACCCTGGGAAAATCACTTCACCCCGTCTGCCTCAGTTTCCTCATCCAAGAAAACCCCAAAAGGAGTCACAAAGAGTCAGACAGGATTGAAAATGACTGAAGAACAAACAACATCACGTTGTACCAAGCCAAAACACCTGACTACTTAAATTTCTGCACTGCTGCCATATTCACATCTGTAGTTCTAGCTTCATGTGCAATCAGAAAGTATTCATAAACTTGCTGTGTGTGTAGGGCATATCTGAGTTTCTACATTTTTGTCATTCAGTTTGCCATGGGTTTTTTAAATTTTTTGTGATTATTTTATGGGGCAAGTGTGTGTGTGTGTGTATGAGAGAGAGGGAGGGAGAGAGATAGAGAGATCTAATTTTTAAAAATTGGCTTAAATTTAGGTTTAGAAGAAAGGAAGGAAACTAATTGAGACAATAGTTTAGGCAAAGTATAAGAGCGCAAAACAAATTGACAGAATGGAAAGGGTGAGAGTATGGTGTTGGGTTGCTGCTATCCACAGCATGAAAGCATTTTGGGGTGATTTATTTATATTTTTTTCTTTAACCATCCTTACAGGGAAATGAGAAGTCCAACCCGCCTTTTGTTGCCTTTTTCAGAGTGCAATACTATGTGGAAAATGGGAGAATTATAAGGTACTTAATTATTTATGTATTCATTTTTTATTGGTTTATTTTAACATTCTTTTTTATTTTGAGGAAGCGAGTAATATGATACCCATTGATGTATTCATTTTTAAAGGACTTTAGAGCAAGAGTGAGAGGCTTAGATTCTATGAAGGTGAAGTAGAAGCTGTTTATGTATTTTTAATATTGGAGTTTACTCCGAAGAGGAGAAAGTGATTTCATTTGGATACTGGTTTTTGGTGCCATTCAGTTTCATTTAACTGGAATTTGAAGGTGCTTGATTAATACATGGCTAAGCCCCAAGACCTGGGTAAACTCAATCTGTATTTCAATTAAAAAAAAAAAACCCACTCAGTGGTGTTAGGTAGAAAGGATTTTTTATTTTCCTCCCAAGCAGCAGTGTGTGTTCTCTACATAGCTACTCACAGCCACAGACATTTGCCTCTGGCTCCTCCCATGTGGAGATTCAGGGTTGGGAAAGCTTAGCCTGAAGGGATTATACATTTGAGTGGGTTCCATTCACATGGAATAGGGGCAGCATTCTAGCTGTTTCTTCCTAGTGGAACAAAAGGGCTTTTTTTAGTGCTATCCTCCAGGGCATTGTGTGAATATTACCCGAAAGCTTGAAGCATGTTGGTGAGTTTAAAACTAGCCAGACCCACCATCCCCGCCCACTCCCTTTCTCCCTTCCTGGTGACGCTGCCCACCTGAAGCCTTTCTTACCATGAAGAAGACCATTAAAAACAACAGCAACACTAGGAAGCCATGGTGGTTCTGACTCCTCTACCTCTGGTGCGACAAGGTGAGGGTGGGACAGAGGAAATACAGAAAACTAGCCTGATTTGGGGTTGAGTGTAGCAAAACCTTTCTCAGGTGTCTGCCATGAGCTAAGCCCCTTTGCCAGGAATGCAGGAATGGACCGAGGTAAAGCCTGCCTCCTGATGGAGCTTGCAGTTGAATGCAAGGGATAAGATGTATTCTCAAAGAGGACCTAATTTGTAATGTGGTAGCTGCAGAGAAGGGTACAAATTTAGGAGGAGATTGGAGAGGGAGGACCACTTTCAGCTGGGGGAAAGGGCAGGCCTGCTCTAGTGGGTCAAAGGAAAGACGGCCAGTATGAATGCACCCAGTTATCAAGGGTCAGAACAAGTTGAGGAATAACTCTTCTTCTAGTTTGTCTGGAATGTAGACTTGGTTAATAAATTAGTGTGAAATAAATCAGGAAAGGTATTTTGGAGTAAGCTATCCTAAAGGACTTTGAGTTCGAATACACCAGACTTTTGGCTTTCCAGTGTGATTTGGGGAAGTAGAATGGCTACTCTGCCCACATCTAGTGGGCAGTGACTCCCAAGAGCTAAGAAGGGAATAGGACAGGTGGTGGCTGACCTGGAATGCTAGTTAAAATCAGCCCACTTACTGCCTTTAGCAGTGATTCCCACCCTCAAACCTAAATTGCAGTCTCGCTGGTCCTCATGAGGCAAAAGTTGTAAAGCATATTCTGACCTATATGGGCACCCTTTAACTGTGTACTATTAATTATAGGAAACTGAAAGTTAAACCAGTCAGTCAATATGACCATTTATTAGGTTTCTGCTGGGTGCTGGTGATACAGTTAGAACACAAGGGATTGAGTAGTAGAGGCCAGGAGTATACATAATTTTTGAATTTGTTTTTGTTTTGTCTTTTCACCTAGGAATTTGGAAAGAGAAACCTAGGAGGAGAGATACAGGATGGTAGTTTGAGGGTATGACAAGGTCCCAAGGTTCTTTCAAGGATGGGGAAGAACCTATTTATTGTTAGCAAGTAAGTAGCTGTTAGATAGGGAGGAATTAAAGATTAGGGAGAGTAGAGTGGATGATTGGTTAAAGGAAAACTAAGATTTACCTGGTGGACAGGAAACTAACTGGTCATGTGAATAAATTCCAAAGGGCATTAGGAAATGCCACTGTACGCAGGCTTCTCCTTAAAGGATGTTTTGTGCAGGCCCCTGGGGTGGGGGGGAAGGGCAGGAAAAAAAAAACAAGCCACTGGGCTTAGAGTCCAGAGGTCCAAGTCTGAATCTGAGGTCCACTCCTTAGCAGACAAGAACCTTAATGTGACGTTTAAGTTTTTGTTGTTAGTATTAACAGTATTGGCTGAGTCTCAAAATATACAAAATAAATACAAGGTAATTGGGTCAGAGGAGGCATAAGCATGTGTGAGACTGAGAAAGACCTCATGGAGATAATGTTTAAGCCAAATTTTAAAGGAAACTACGCAGAAGTGGGGAGGGAAAGCATCCTTAGTGTGGGGGACGGTTAGTGCAGAAGAATGGAGACAGTAAATGGCAGGGCACGTGTGAGGAATGGGTGAACTCAACAGTGTACAAAGGAGAGTAAGGTGAAGTAAAGCTAAGGAAAGATAGGTTGGAGCCAAGTTGTGAACAAGCTTTAAATGCCAAAAGAAGAGTTTATATTCACTTCTAGAGATAACACAGAGCCAGGAGCATGACACAGTCCCTCAAACCTTACTTAAGAAAAATCACTTGAGTGACCGTCTGCAGGATAGATTAGAGAGAAAGAAGACTTGTGTTAGGGAAATCAATTAGGAGGCCCTTGCAGGCCTCTCAGTGAGAGGTGGCAAGTCTCTGAATCAGCACATTGGCCACATGAATAGAGAAAGGGAAGGCTATCTGGAGATGAAATAAAGGCCAAATCCACCAGAATTGGCAGCCGTGCCTGCATATCCAGGCTGAGGGAGGCTGCGAACCTGAGTGACTGGAAGGATGGTGATAGGGAAGTTATAAACATGAGCTATTACAGTTGTTATAATTTTATTATGATAATTATGCAATTTGTAATAATCTAAAGTCAGTATTTCATTACAAGTACCTACAGTTGAAGGAATGACAACACGGCTGATGTTCTTGGGATCAAAGATCTAAAGCCGGAAGGGACCTCGTGGGCCATCGAGTCCAGCCTCATGTTATCAGGAGGTACAGGGTCCCAGAGGACCAGCCCAGTGTCACACTGTTAGTAAATGGCACAGCCAGGATTCAGACTAGGGCCTTCCCATTCTAAAAACCAACCTTCTTTCTGTTTCGTCACACTGTCTTAATGTCTGCCGTGCTCATTGTACTGAACCAGTTCAAGATGAAGAAGTAAATATGATCCAGACCCTGTCCCCAGAGAGATAATAGCCTCTAGTAACTGTGATGATGTGAACAAATATAAATGTGTGTGTCTGTGTCTGCTCATGTGTACACGCACGTGCGTGTGTGTGTCTGTGTGGGCATGTGCGTGCATGTGTGTGCACACAGGCATAGCTGGCCTGGACTCCTGCTATGCTGGTTCAGACCAGAGCTGCCCTTTGGGGTACACTCTGCCCACAGCATGGTGGCCTATGGCCCAGGCTCAGCTGCAGGGCTGCCTTGGCACTTGGGCTTCATCACACTCAGCTGTTTGTGTTTTTTCCTCTTGTGTTCTAGTGACAAGGTCGCAAGACGTCTGTACTACCACCACCTCAAGGAGCAGGTGCTGAGGTCCCAATGTACCCACAAGGAAGAAGTCTATTTCCTGTTGGCTGCTTATGGGCTGCAAGCAGACTTGGGCAACTACAGAGAGACCACCCATGTGGGGAAATATTTTGAACCTCATTCCTACTTCCCTCAGTGGGTAAGATTTTCTTCTATATTTATAAGGTAGCTTAGTGAGGCCCGCTGTCCAGGAGGGGATAAAATTCCCTTTCCACATTTCCTCATGTGGCTTCCCTCACAATGACTTCACCTTTGTTAACCTTTTGCTCTTTGAACAATAAGTAACAAACAGTAACAGCCACTTGGAAGTGCAAAGGGGATAAGGAGAAGAGACTAAGAATGAAGGCAAAATATTAGAAAACCAATGAAATATCTTAAGCTTCATAAAAATTTAAGATGGCCTCGTTGTTTTCCTATTTTTTTTTCCTTTAAATTGGGTGCTCTGTCCATTTTTAAAAGAGCTCTATTGTCAGAGGACCTGAGTTCAAATCATACCCAACACTGTAACTTTAGGCAAGTCACAACCTTCTTGGGCCTCTCTGTTTCTTCATCTGTAAATATTGGAAAACCAATGAAATATCTTGAGCTTCATAAAAACATTGTTTTCCTCTTCCTTTTTTTCCTTTAAATTGGGTGCTCTGTCCATTTTTAAAAGAGCACTACTGTTAGAGGACCTGAGTTCAAATCGTATCCAATACTGTAAGTTTAGGCCTCTGTTTCTTCATCTGTGAGAATGTGGAGGTTGGTCTAGGTGGTCTCTGAGCTCCCTTCCAGCTGTCTTAGGAGCAAGATGATGCTTTTTTCACAGAATTCATGATTCATAGGTACGAGGTTTCTGTGGACTCTACACATGCCTCATTCCTATATTTTTTCAACATTCACCCTTATGCTTTTTTTCCCTCCTCTTCTTTGGTTTAAATAAATGGAGGACATTGTAGAGGGTTTAATGGAAAGAGTTCCAGGCTGGTAGTTAGGAGACCCAGATTCTCCTCCCTACTCTGCCACTTCCAGACAATACCAGTAGATGAGTCGCTTCAATCAGTCAGTGGTGTCTGACTCTCATGGTTGACTGGAAACTGAGTAAAGCTGATACAAACACATTTTATAAGATCCTGTCTCTGTCCTCAAGTGCCTATCTTCTTTAGTTTAGGGAAAGCACAGAAGAGACAGGCAGACATTAGAAAGTAGAAAGTGGCATGCTCGATTCTCAGTAACAAATAAGCGATGTGGATGAGAAATCAAATGGAGGCTTCCTGGAGGTGGTGGGACAGAAATCATAGAATGTTAGTACTAGAAAAGACTTTGCAGATATTTAATCCATTTTCCCTCTTTCACAAACCTGAAAACTGAAACTCACGGAGGTAGTAGGCCATATTCAGAAGCCACATAGCTGTTTAAAAATAATTAACAAAAATTTAAAATGCAAAGAAAAAATAGGCATAGCTAAGAAGTAGTGGGCTAGAGAAATCAATAGATTTTTACTAAGATCTGGATTCAGATTCCAGCTTTACTTTTTAGTGCCTATTCATTTTTGGGTAAGCCACCTTTGTGTGTGTCACCTAAGTCAGTTTGGGTAAGATACAAATTTGGGCATCGGATTTCTCATCGATAAAATGTCAGAATTAGCCGAGGTGATCTCAGAAGTCCTTTTCAGCACTAAATTCTGTGACCTGGGCCTTAAAGGGAAGGATAGAAGTAGGCAAGTCAGGTGGGGTGGGCAAGGAAGAGAAGAGAGCTGCTGACCTGGCATTCTTTCTGTAGATTATCACAAAGAGGGGGAGGGACTACATCCTAAAACACGCTCCAGAGATTCATCGAGAGCAGCAGGGGATGACCACCAAGGAGGCCGTGTTGAAGTTCATCAAGGAGTCCTGTCTGCTGGAAGATGTGCCTGTTCATTTTTTCAAGTTACAAAAGGTTGGGCAGAACACGGGAGGAGCATCTTTAATTTGTCATCTGCAAGTGAATCAGGGCTCAGCCCTGAGAGCTACCTTTTTTTTGAATGTGTCTCATCTACCAGGAAGCAGCAGTGTTTATACAAAGGATAGGGCTGTTAGCTCATGTCTGTTGTGAAGTCTTCCCATTTCTTGGGGAGCGGGTCTAAAATGCTTCATAGGTACTCTTTGGGTACTTTCTTAACCTGAAAAGGTGCTTTCTAAATCTTAAGTAGTTCTGTAGAAATGAACTCGTCCAGCCTCCCCATTTTACAGGTGAGGAAGCTAAGGCACAGAAGTGTGACAGAACTTAATAATCATTGCCTGTCACGAACAAGGTTACCTAGGGTTTGGTTGGAGTTCTCCTGACAGAATCATAAAAAACGATGGGAAAATTCCATTGTGATTCTTAAAAAGTTTTATAACAAAGATTTAGACCCTACTATAGGCTTAAATGGAGTTAAAAGTGATGTATGGGGAGATACATAGAGTTCCAAGATGGAGTTAGCATGTAGACAAAAGGACTAAGTGAATGTGTGAGAAGGCACTTTCCTGGCCACAGAGACTAATTTCTTTCCAGTAAGGGAGGAACCTACCTAGGAAAATCTTGGCCAGTACACTTTTAAGGACTTTGGATCTAGGGCAGACTCAGAAGCTTACTGAGTTTTTATTGATTCTGTAGACAATCCCAAGCAGTTTTCTTCTATCCCATCAATCCCAGGGGGGACAAGAGCTGTCTGTCTAGTAGTGACCAGAAGGTACCCACGGCTTGTTTTTTCATTTCCTTGAATCCCCACTCGCATCTCATTTTACTCTGATAACATTCACGAGGGGAAGGTATCAAGTTCTCTGAGGGATGGTTGGGGGAAATAAATTTCACGTCTGGCGTCAAGCCTAATGTTAGTTTAACCGCTCATCTGTCATGCTTCTCCTTCCCCCTACCCCTGTGCTTTATCTCCATCAGTGTCTTTTCCTCTTTATTTGACTATGAGAGTTCTTTGAAGAGGTGAGGAGTCCATGGCTCATGAGGAAGGAATAGGCTTTGGTGCAGTCTCTATCCAGGGAGCCCAGAGGCAAGCCCAGGGTGGCTTTTGGGTGATCTAATCCCAGCCTGTGTTTGCCCTGTTGATGCACTTCAATTTCCTGGGTAGTCCTGTCTGCCAAGGTCCTTCCCATCAACATGCCCATGATAAAAGCAGATTGGGGGGTGGTGGTGGTATTTATGCTCCTTAAATTAGGCTGGGTGATGTAATCAGTTCTAAGAGGCTACAGCCTTGGCAATTACTGTTTGGAAGAGCTGGGCATGTTGGTTGGGTGAATAGCCACAGGCACCCTACAGACTTACGAAAGAGGCTCCGTCTCAACTTGTTGCTTCTTGCTTTTCCTGTGGGTGGATTTGTGGAGCCTGGCCTGTTTCTTAGGGAGGCTGCCCAGATGGATCCCTTTGTGGTGTTTGAACCCACAGTCCTGGCCTATTCCCAGGCCAGATGGTGGCAGTTGTGTTAATGAGTATCGAAATGGTTGTGTCCTTATGTGAAGGCATGAGCAGGGTGTGTCAGTTAGATGGTCCTGTTAGGATAAACTTCTGAATATCTGCCCATGTGGACTATATGCAGGTTGGATAGGTTTAGTGAAGCCTGGCCTGGTTTTTCTTAGGACAGGTGGAGGTCAGTAAGTTCAGCTTAGCCTAGAATTTAAGGTCGAAGGCCCTTTGTTGTACCTTTCTTACCGTAACAATCAGCGTTATGCCTTATGAGGAGAAGCCCATTTGTTTTCGTCACAATAACGCAAGTAGCAGGAATCAGCACTATTGTACCTAGGCTGTCTCCGGGAAAGAGACCCAAACAACAAGAATTAAGCTGGAGGGCATGAGTACTTGAGTTCTAAGCTTGGTTGGACTGGGGAACCAAGGGCATGTATACCTACACATATTTTCAGGTTTCATCTCAGGCTTTGGCTACAACTTTGCCTGGAAGGGAGGAAACAGACATAGAGGGGCTGCAAAAGAGAAAGAGATGAGCATCAGACACAAAAACTGTTAGCGGATAGAATTGTTCGGCAGGTAGTACCACCTTTCATTTATTTCTCCTGCAAATACCCTAGCCTATAATAGAGCAGTTGGGTAGTAGGATTCTGGACCTCCCCTACCCTTCCCCCCTCCCCCACCTCCAGTTCCCCCAGACTCGTTGTTTCTAGTTCCAAATATATAAGGAGTAAATGATTAAGGACTTTGCTATCTCCCTCTGTGGGAGTTCTGCTCTCTTATAGGACTGGGAGTGGCAGGAGAAAAGAGGGGTGCTTATGAGTTTAAGGCTTTGCACCATAGACACTCCACTAAATCCAGTTAAAGGTGTTGTTGACCAGCAAGGTACTTCAGCTATGTTCTGAATTAAATGGGCATTTGTGGTGTAGCCTGAGGACCCAACTACTGTGTATGCCATTGTTTCTATTACAGTCGAGTTGAGGCTTCCAAATAATGTTTCTCAAATGGATCCATGGCAGGGGCTCACTTTCCCGTGAAACATGGAACTTTGCATTCAATTTCTTTAAGAAGTTTGTAGCCTCTGTCTTCAGTCCATCCACGTGCTGACCTCCAAGTATAACAATGCCTCATCAGATGTGGCAATAGCTCGTGATACAGGGATGCTTTTTTTAGTTTTTTTTTTTTTTAGGAGAACTTCCTAAGTGAATCTCCCTGCCCGAGGAATGTGGGAAGCGATGTTTTGCTTCATAGGTCTGGAGGAGACCTGGATTTTGTCTAGCAAAGGTAGTTATGACCTTTGCTAATCACAGATAACACCATGTTAGTAGGTAAATGACCTCAGATATTCAGAAGTGAGAAACAACACCACCTTACCACCCCCCATACATAGACAAAGGCGCGCACACACACACCATCTTTCAGTGATAGGCATCTGCTACATTCAAATATCAGATAACCCTCTGGCATCCTTTTGATTGCTGTAGGAATATAGCTTGTGTATGTGTACTTCGCCACACATACAACTTTTGACCTTACTGACTTTTTGTGTCCTTATAGGATAAGAAAGAAGATCGACCAACAATTGTCCTGGGTCTGACCCTAAAAGGAATGCACATTTATCAGGTAATGGAAGAGGCTTTAGCTCTTCATCTCTGCACACAGACCTTTCTCCCTCACCCACCCAACCTATAAAAGTATTTTCACCTCCCTGAAGGCAAAACTACTAGGCTGTGTGCATTGTTAACATTCTTTCTCCTGCCTGAAGGCAATCTAGGCCCCATCCCCCACTTCTGGGCTCATCCCAGTTTCTGGCCAACCCCAAACCACCTTGTGTGTGTTATTTTACAGGAGGTAAACCATTCTCGGCAGCTTCTCTATGACTTCCCCTGGTCACATGTTGGAAAGCTGGCATTTCTTGTGAGTATAGAGGAACACCAGTGACGTGATCTAAATCTAAATCCTTGATCCAGAAGATGGCACAAATATACGTTATGGTGAAAGACATTTAGACATTTATTAAGCATATACACCATGTGTCTAGACACTGGAAAGCATTATGATCCCTTGCCTATAGAAGCACTACATATCTAGGTATAGATGGATCTTTCTATCTATTTACGTGTGTGTGTGTACACATATAATATGTGTATATACAGAGAGAAAGACAGAGACGCACATACACACATCTTGATAATGTTGTGAGGAGGGTCATGTAGCGTTGAGGGCGGCAGGGCAGTGGATCCCCAGAGAGGTAGGGGAGATGTGTACTTCCGTCCTCATAGCCTTAGAGCTGGAGTGGACCTCAGAAGTTTTACAGCCCAGCCCGCTTTTCCTATAGGTCAGGAAATGGAGGTCCAGAAAAGCTAAAGTGATTTGCCCAGCCTCTCCCAGGCAGAAGGTAGCCAAGCCGAGATTCACACTCAGGTTCTCTGCTTCTGAATTCAGCGCTCTTGACTCTATTCCACATCCCTGCTCACTTTTGCCCCATGAGGGGAGCCTGGAACTTTCAATTTCTTTTAAGGGTCCTCTGTATCTGGAGTCTATTCCAGATTCCAATCCTGACCTGGTGTGGTTTTACACTTATTGTGAAAATTGCCACTTGTATATGCCCCGCACCCCCGTCTTCTCTTCTCTATTCCTCGTCATAGGACCTATAGTGGCCATGCGCTCTGTAATGAGAACTCCTCATCCATCCTGAGTCCTCGTCCCATCCAGTGACCTCCAGGATGAGCAGTGGGCCCGTCAGGCTCTAGATCACAGGGAAAAGAGTAGTTCCCAAGCCTAGGAGCCTGTTAGAGCATCATGTCCCTTTGATTCCAAGAAGGCCAACTTTGTGTTTTACTCAGGGGAAAAAATTTGAGATCCAGCCAGATGGTTTGCCTTCTGCTCGGAAACTGGTCTACTATACTGGCTGTCCGTTCCGCTCCCGGCACTTACTCCTGTTACTCAGTAACAGCCATCGGCTCTACCTCCATGTCCAGCCAGTGCTGAAACAGATCCGGCAGCTGGAGGAAGCAGAAGGTAGGCTGTGAATGAGGGGGAAGAGAGAACATTTGGACCCTTGCGAAGCAAGCCTTCTCATGTCTCTTTGGCTTGGTGGCCTGAATAAGTTTGGGAGCTAAGGAAAAGGGCGATGTATGTGCAAAAGTTCTATTCCAAATGTTTAGATTGAAGAATTATCCCACACAGAGCCACACCTGTGGCCAGGTGATAGAAATATGTTTCTTTCAATAATGTGCTGTTCTCCCTCTTTCCTGGGTGCACCTTTTAGTTTGAGAGAGGGATGAGGAGTCATCCTTTCTCAAATGCTTATCATTACTTCCATTTCTAATTATAGCAGTTTCCCAGGGATGTTTAGATAGCATTCCCTTCTCAGATGTAGGTAGGGCTGGTGAAAAAGTTGCCAAAGATTAGGCCAGCACATCTTCTGCATGTCTTATTCCCGGGCCCCCACCCACACCTCAAATTCTTCCTACTAAAAGAGATTGTTGTTTAGTCATTTTCAGTCACGTTCGACTCTTTGTAGCCCCTTTTAGGGTTTTCTTGGCAGAGATACTGGAGCGGTTTGCCGTTTTCTTCTCTAACTCGTTTTACAGATGAGAAAACAGGCAAACAGGGTTAGGTGACTTGCTCAGGGTCACACAGCTAGTAAGTGTCTGAGGCTGAATTTGAACTCTGGTCTTCCTGCCTCTGGATACAACACTATCTACTGTGCCACCTTGCTTTCCAACACATAGAGAAACTGAAATTGTAAATCGGTTCCCCTTCTGGATACACCTGTCGGATTCACTTACATTCCCTTTTGTCTCAGAGTGTTTCAAGGTCTTCACCTGACCGCCAGGCTTACATTTATGCCTCTTCCATTACTCTGAATGTTACAGTCACATTGAGTCCAAATGATTCTCGTTCGGTTCGTGAGGGCCAGCATTCCTGAGCTAGAGCTGTTGTCTGTATGGGGAGGAGCAGGATCGAGGGTAGATGGCTTACAGAGTGATGGATGGGCAAGGCCTACACATTCCTTTGATCTGTAATGAATCCATTTAGCTGAGCTCTGCAATACCTCAGACAGGGCTACCAAGAATTCCACATGCCTCTATCTGTACTGGTCTTCCCAGCCAGCCCTCGGCAGTCTTGCTATTACAGAGAGAAAATGGTGTGTTGTAGACACCCATCCCATCTGCAGGATGAAATTTTACCAAGGTTTGTCCTGTGCTTCTTTGGAGAGCAGCCTTTCAAAAGGCAACTGATAATAATGGTAATTAATTGTAATCAGAGTTTTATGATGGTATTCGCCTTGAGCAGAAGAGGAGGAAGATTGGACTTAGTACTTTGTTTTGCTTCATTTTCTCTGGACTATAAGCCGCACGTGGGAGTGTTTGTTGAGTGAAATTTCTTCCCTTCCTGACAGAGTGGGTGTGGTGAAGGGGGATGAGGGAGTGCCTTCTTTGGCAGCCTGTAAGTAAGCAATGACAGCAGGATGATATTTCTTTAGAAAAGACCAGTGTATATCCTTGTAGAGATTCTTGGATACCATGTGTTCTGTCTTCTTGGGCCCCAAGAAATGGTAACAGTTTTATTCTGGGTTTTTTTTTTCCCATCCTTATTCCCCCACTAAGGATAGAGATAGGGACTGAACCTATGGGGGAAGTTTAGGGTATTTCCAGGTGAGGAAATTCCCTCTATTAATGCACGCTGTACCCCCCCCCCTTTTTTTTTTTTTTTAACAATTTCTGAACGTGATCAGTACCCAATAAGGCAAGTACTTCTACATACAAAGCAGAACAGAAAAAGAAAGCCACAAATGAAGCTTCAATCTCTACAATGAACTGCTTGCTTTTCTCTTAAAGCACGTAATAATATTCACCATATTTCCAAACTGGTCCTGCCTGTTGGTGTTTGCTTTAGACTTTCTTGTTTTAGTTGACCCCATCACTACCATCCCTTCTTTCTCCCTCACTTCCCCTTCCAAAACTGAAGGAAAAATAAAAGATGAGAGGGAAGTAATCAAACAAACCCCTCCATTGTCCCCGTCCAAAAACGTATCCCTCGTTCTGCGCTATAGCAGGCTTTTTCACAGGTCCCACGGAATCGTGGCTACCGTTGCATTGATCAAAGTCTCTTAAGTTCTTGAGTCTTTCAAGGTTTTTTGTTTTTACGATACTGAAGTTATTTTCTAAATTCTTCTGGTTATGCTTGTTCCACTCCGGGGCGGTTCATGTAAATCTCACCATTTCTTTTTGTGTTTCTTAATGGCACAACAATACTTAACCTTGACACTCAAGCACCATAAGTGGTTCAGTTAGTTATTCCTCATTTGATGGGCACCTGCCTAGTTTCCAGCTTTTGGCCACTACTTAAATACATATAGGTCCTTTGAACAATGACCATTTTCCATTTTTGTCACCTTAGCCTGTGGGTGTGGGTCTTGTGGACTTGTGGGTGTGAGATGTGCGACCTCAGAGTTTAATTTGCATTTCTCTTATTAACAGTGATTCGGAACTTTTTTTCCATATGTCTGCCAGTTTTCTCCCAGTTTGTTCATATACTTTATTAGGTAGTGGTCTTTGTTCTTAAATTTGAATCAACTGTACATATCTTGGATGTCAGTGCTCTGTCAAAGAAAGTTTTGGGAAAGATTTTCTCCCCCAGCTAACTCCCTTATAATTATAACTATTAATTTTATTTATGCAAAATCTTTTTAATTTTATGAAATCAAAATTGTACAGTTTATATTATGTGATCCTCTCTATCCTCTCTGAAATTTGGAGTTTTAGAATAGTCTATAGCATTTAGAAGTTAAATAATTTGTCCAAGGTCCCACAGTCAGGCATCAGAAGCGGGACGCAAATAAAGAATTTTCTGATCCTTGTTCACTGTACTACATTGTGTCTCAGGTGATCCTTAAGAATTCCTTTGTTCCTCTTTCATTTACCATTTATTTTTGTTTACTTCTTCAGAGAAGAAGCGTTACCGGGAGTCATACATCAGTGACAATCTGGAGATGGACCTTGACCAGTCAGACAAACACTCCCACGGGAGTGGCAGCAGCAGAGGCAGTGGTCGGAACCACCACCACCGGCTCTCTCACCGCTCGACGGATAGCCACGGCAGCTCCCACACCTCTGGCATCGAGGCTGACTCCAGACATCGCGTATCCGTGGAGATGTCTGTAGACGAGCCCTTTGGCATGGAGCTGGGCCATGGTAAAGAGAAGTCCTGCAGCTCCACCACCAGCCACAGCAGCTCTGGCATAGATAGCAGCAGTAAAGGGGGAGCTGAGGATGGTGAGTGGGTGGGGGGAACCAGAGCGCTAGAAATGGGGAGATTCTGGCCTCTCTCTTGAGTAGACTTGGTCTGGGGAGAGCTAGGTCAGTTTTCTGGTCCTGAGATCCAGGTAGCTCAAATAGCTTTCCTTTTGCATCTTGTTGCTGCAGAGGTGGAGGTAATGGTAGATGGGCCAGAGGAGGTGACAGTAGATGACCCGTTGGAGAATAACCGATTGGACAAGACAACTGAAGGGGTGACTCCACTTACTGTTGGGCTACCTGGCTATAAAGGTGAGGATAGCTGAATTTCTGAATGTCATCATGGAAGGAAGACTGAACTTGTTGGCACCACACCTTGATTCAAAGCATGCCTCTTCTTCTTCCAGCCTACTTAGGAGACATTAAGTCAGTCACCTAACTTCTCTGGGCCTCCATTTCCTCATAATGTCAAAACAGAAGGATTAGATTTTCTTTTGTTTCTAAATCATAGTTTCATCCTCTGGGGGAAAAAAGCCACTAAATGTCTGATCCACGTTACCTGACTTGAAGACTAGTTCTCTTACCACTAAACCATCTGAATCATTTAAGAAATATATATTTGCAGTGGTTTTATGATAAGGAATTCTTAAGATATTAATAAATATGATCATTACTTTTTGTAAGCTGTTTGGTGAGCAGCACCTTCTTCGTATTTGCTTTGGCCTCTTTGACAAGGTAGAAATAAATGGGTATCACCAAGGAAATTCCAAGTAACCTCAAACAGCTGGTTGCCTAATGCACACAGCAAGGCAGGGTGAGTTAAGGTTGCAGGAGAATGTCATCCTTTAGTGGGCTGATTTGTGGGACTTGATGAAAGGTTTATCTGCAGGTTTCAAAAGCTTAGGTTTTTTTCCCTGGAGCCCATTGACAAGGGCAGATGGGCATGAAAGGTTAAAAGTTCTGAGCTAGAACAAAAGTAGATGGCAGTTAGTTGGGAAATGGGGAGATGTGCCTAAGAAACTCAGTGGTTGATTGTCCCTGCTGACGTCTCTTCTTTCCGTACAGCCTCTCACCAGGAACCTTTTGCTGTGGTGCAGATAACACTGGTCAAGATGAGGGGTCAGAGTGTCGAAGCCCTTAACCAGGTATAAGAGGGTGACTTGTATGACCGTTTCATGTCCTTTTTTTCCCCTACTTTTTAAGACTCTCCTCACATCCTATCCATGTATCCTTCATCTCCAGTAGATATAGGTAATCACGGTCCATCTTTTCTACCAACATACGTGGGTTAGCACAGCTGGGCATTCCTATGCCGCCATGAGAAGGCTTGGCATGTTATTCAGCAACCCAACCTTCTCTCCGCCTTACCCCAAACACGTCGATAACAACACCAGCAGCAATGATAGCTTACACTTATATAGCACCTACTGTGTGCCAGCTGCCATGCTAAGTGCTTTGCAAATGTCATCTCCTTTGATCCTCACAGCAACGTAAGTGCTATTATTATCCCCATTTTACAGATGAAGAAATTGAGGTAAACCGAGGTTAAGTGCCTTGTCTAGCTATTTAAATGTCTGAGGCTGGATTTGAACTGAAGTATTCCTGATTCCAGGCACATTGCTCTGTTCACTGCACCACCTAGCTGCCCGGATGGCAAGCCTGACTTGGAAGCAGTCTGGTATTCAATACCTAGTTAGCTCTCTCCACACTAACCCCTAAATACACTCGCAGACACATGTACAGGATTGTAGATTTAGTTGTTCAGTTGTTGCAGTCATATCTGACTCTTTGTGACCCCATTTGGGGTTTTTTTGGGGCAAGGATCCTGGAATGGTCTGCATTTCCTTTTTTGGCTCATTTTACCGCTGAGGAAACAGACAAAACAGGTGTGAGTGACTTGCCCAAAGTTACACAGCTGGTAAGTGTCTGAGACCAGATTTGAACTCAGGCAGATGAGTCTTCCTGAGTCCAGGCCTTGAACTCTGTCCACTGCACCACCCAGCTGCCCCATAGATTTAGTACTGGAAGGGATTTAGGTGTCAGACATCATCTAATTCGAGTTTCTTATTTTATAGACCAGGTGGCATGTAGCCTAACTGGGCTTCTTCCAGCCTAGGGCCTTGAGTACCAAATGTAGTTCTCATTACCTAGCATATTATGGTTTATAAAGTTACTCTTTCTTTTCTAGACCCTGTGGCATAGTAATTGGTATTTTTCTCCTTTGCTAGATAAGGAAACAGGGCCTAGAGGAGTGAAGGAACCTCATGTTCGCTTTTTCTGTACCTCACCACAGTTCTGGGTGTATTTTGCTCTACTGTTTTATAGTTTGATGGGCTATGAACAGAGGTAGCGATCTATTTAAAGAGAGTGTATCATTATGTTTGCCTTTTGGGGGGAGTGGAGATTCTGTACCATATAAGAGTGGGCATCTTGCAAAGACAGATCATGATAAAAGTCAGTCTGCCTGTGAGTTCAGGCAGAAAAAACATATGACCAGGGGCTCTCTGCAAGGCTGCTTTATGCCCGTTGCATTATATGCCTGCTTCAGAGGCCCCAGCATCCATGCCTAAATAGTGCTAAATTTCAGAGTGGCTGATATACTTGGGACAAACCTCATGATTCCCCTTGCTTAGAGAAAATGATGGGGATGCATGTGGAGGGGTCATTCTCATTAGACCTACCATGCTCAGCTCTCTCCTGATGGCAGAGTGGCCATGGCAGCCCTCGTAATAGCAACTTTCATTTGCTGAGAAATCCCTGGGGCTGGTCACTTTCTTTACCTACTTCATAAATAGCCTTGAGTGGGAAATGTAGAATCCATCCAATTCAACATGTATTATTAAGTACCTTCTGTGTGTAGTACACAGTGATAGGTGTTCAGAATATATTAGAACAAAAACCAATCTCTGCCCTTTAGAAGCTCATACTATTACTGCTAACAATAATAGTGATGATTAATATTCATATAGTGCTTTACCAACCCTGGAGGAAGGTGCTATTACTGCCCCTATTTTCAGAGGCTTAAAAAGTTAAATGATTTGCCTTGCCTCGAGCTACCTAGGTAGTATCTGAGACAGGATTTGAACTCAGGTCCTCCTAATGGCATGCCCTTGTGCTCTGTCCACTTTTCTGAATAGGTCTCTACTGACTAGTGCTAAGTTCTCTTGTCCCCTGTGCAGCTTGATTGGGGCTCATCTCATTCTGATACCTTTCAGATTGGTTAGCCCCGTTCTTTGTTTTGGCCGCATGTCCTCGGCGGGTGGATGTTGGGGGTAGGCGGGGCTGAGTGTCAGGGACACAGAAAGAAAGTACAAAGAAAAAAAGATTGTGAAATCTTTCAAATCTAGTTCCAACCAACTGCCTCTAATCCAGAAGTTTTCCTTTATTACCAGCCCCACAAAAAATTCATTAAGCGTCTAATCGCACGTGGCATTGTCCCTCTGAAGTAGAAGCCCCTGTCCTCCAGAAACTCGAGAATGATGTCTTAGCTGCTGTGGCCCCACCTGTCAAGGCCCTGCAGACATTCATCAGATGCAAGTTAACGGTGTTGGAATTTTAGGGGTGGGCATGGCAGACAGGGTCATTTGGGCCAAGACCAAGAAGGAGAGCCGTTGCCAGACTTGGGGAAAGCACATGATTCTGAACTAACTTTTTTGTTTGTTTTTTTAAAACTGGATTATACCTTAGCCTGGTGCCAGTGAGCTGTTGAATCAATTTAACCACACAGCTTTGGGAGGGACTGACTTTCAGAGGCTTTCCACTCCCCAAAGGGGCCGTGTGGTAGTAATGGGTTTTTTGAAGCTACGAACCTCCCACTCCTTCCCCTGACCCTCAATTGAGGCTGGTTGCTAGTACATTCCATGCTTATTCTGAGGATTATAAAAAGAAATCCTCGACCCCTGACCACATCTCCGATGTTTTGGGGGCCGTGAGTGTTGGCTGGTTTTTTGTTTTGTTTTTTACTTTTGTTTCCTGTTTTAAAAAGTCCATTGCTTAGCCTCCCATGGGCAGAGACCATGTCTTATTTGAAGTGTATTTTCCCCCACCAAATACAATGCTTGTAGGTGGGCTTTGAATTTGGAGAAGCAGCTGCTTGGCAGACCGCAATCATAGGGTCACTGTCTTGAATGAGGTCTGAGGGGCCATTTAGTCTAACCCATGTTTGGACAGTGGCTCTTCTTCTTCTCTGCTACTCTACAGGTCAACTAGCATTTATTAAGCACCAACTTCTAAGTGCTGATGATATAAAGAGAAGCAAAAACCTATCTCTTGAGGAGCTCACTGTCTAAGGGGGGAGACAACAAGCAAACAGCTATGTACAAACAAGCTATAGATGGGGATAAATTGGAGGTAATCAGTAGAGGGAAGGCACTTAGCAGTATGGGGGATCAGAAGGAGGGAATTTCCCTGAGACTTGGATACCTACAGACTTTTATTTGAAGACACCACTGAAGGGAGCCCCCTACTTCTCAAGGTATGCCATGCTATTTTGGGCCACCTCTAATTGCTAGAAAGGTTTTCCTTTGCAGGAAGCCTAACTCTACGTCTGAAACTTTTAACTAGTTGCTTCTAGTTTTGAGTTCTGGTCAGACAGAAATCTGTTAATTCGTATAGGCCAGAAAACTGTCTTCTACCTTTAGAAGCCTTCCCCTGCTCCACAGATAATGACAAGTCACATCTTTTAAACCAACCCTTGCCAGCCATATATTTAGGCCTCTCAGGCTGCTTATCCAACCAAATGTGGCTCATTGGCCCCTGGAGCACACATCCATTTTCTTTGACATTTAGCAAAACTTAGCTGCCTAAGCACATTACAGGAGTAGGAAGCAGTAAAGCATCGTGGAGAGGGCGTCTGACTGCCAGTCGGAAGAACAGGGGTTTAAATCACCTATCAGCCACTTACTATCTGCATGACCTTTGATAAATCATTTAATCTCTCTCTGCCTCCCTCTCCTCACCTATAGAACGTGAGGCAGTCAGATAGCCCTTAATCAAAGATCCCAAAGGGAGGCCCTCTTTCCAGAATCATCATCGTCGTCCTCATCATTCACAATCCTTTTGCTGAAAAATCCTCTATGTACAGGGCAAGGTGCTAAGTGCCAAGGGCCATGAATGGAACATGGTGGCACGGTAAATAGAATATTGGATTAAATCTTTCCTCAGAAAGACTTCTGGGGAAATCATTTAACTTCCTGTGCCTCAGTTTTCTTGTCTGGAAAATGGGTTTACTGCGAACACCCACCTGCCAGGGTTGTTGTGAAGACCAAATGAGAAAGCACTTTGCACATTTTAAAGCACTTTATAAAGCCTAACCATTATCACCATCATTTCTCTTTCTTGCCCTCAAGAATCTCGGGGAGATGGGAGATGTAGTATCTGGGAGAATGATAGTATTTCTTAGTCAGTAATCCCAGGGCTAAGGATAGAATATGGAGCCAGGGATAGCTGGCTTAGCAAATACTACATAACTATGTCCAGTATTCCCTCGGATCTGGTCACCTCTTCAAGCTGGCCTGCCGAGGTTTCCAAACCCAGTTCTCTAAAACCTCTCAGCTCAGTTCAGCACAATAAAATACAGTAATTAGCTCCCAGGATTTACATCTCAAATGAAGGGCATTTTAAGGCTGGCAGCCTTTGAATAAGGCTGAATTTGGGAGATCCTATAGTGCATTGTGCTTACTTAATTACTATTCTATTTTGGAGATGAGAATATGAAACACACAAACCGAATTAAATTATACACAAATGAACAGAATTTTAAGAGTGGGATTGTAGCTTTCTGAATAAGAAACTATTTGGAGTGAATTAGTGGAGAGAGAGCATTTATACTTGTCATGATAACCCCTTTTCATCTTAAGTGATTTTTGAATCTGAAGAACCAACTCATGTTTGGATCCCCTCCCCGCTTGTTTCCTTTCTAATCTTGCAGCTCAGAGAGATCAAAGCCAGGGAGTACTCAGACCAGCACAGCCAGAGCCTGGACGACGTCCGCCTCTATCAGCAGCGGCATCCACCCATGAGCACCAATCTTTCTTCTCCCACGTCTCACAGCTACACTTTTGGCTGTGCCCTAGAGGACAAGCTGGCTACTTATGGCTGTGTATACTCTACAGCCGATTGTAAGACCAAGTCTGCCCTCTATGGGAAGAGGTCTATGAACTGCCTCTCCCTGGATCTTCTAGGGGAAGACCAGGTCCCAGAAGAATTTGTGGTCTAAGCTAAGTTGCCACGGCGTGGAGGTGGTTTGTGGCATGGTAGCCTGTGAGAGAAAAGGAAAGAGGTCACCTCAGGTCTTATGGATAACTGCAAAAACAAATCTTCCTCACTGAGGGAGAGCGTGACATGGTGCTCACCTTCGCCAAGACAACCAGAGTGCACGTGATTCACAGAGCAAATTTCTGGCACCAGTCCCTCCCTGACCTAGACAGTGCCCCCAACAGTTTATTCCAATTCCTTGGGCAGCCTCCAGACTGCCAGGCGGAAGGAGCCAGGCGTACAAAAACCTTCCATCTGGTGTCAGCATTCATCAGTATCTTCTATAAGGTTCCAGGAAAAGAGCAAATCTCCAGCTGAACTTTAAATGCCCTTTGTATGTGGTGTATTAGTGTTTTTCAGACATGTTTTGGAGGTAACTGGGCAATTCAAATCAACAATATTCATTAAGCGCCTATAACATGCAAGACATTATACTAGGCACCGGGGCTAAAGACAAAAACTGAAACAGTCCTCGCCCATTAGGGGCTTACCTTCTCTTGGACCATAGTAGGTGCTTTGGACTCAGTTGCAATGGTGTTCTGGTCCTTCCAGATATATCATGAAACCAAATCCTAGGTTCCCACTGGCAACAGTGGCTTCTTTCTCAATTTCTCTCTCTCTCTCTTCTTGCCTCACGGCCAACCAAGGAGGGAAGAAGGTTTCCTCGGAGAATCAAGAACTTTCCTCCTTGAGGATACCTTTGATTTAGTCTTTGGAAAGTGAGGGGGAATGGAAGGGAGTGGCAGAAGGCAAGAAATATGTCAACAATGATGAGTATTAGGCTCAGAATGAAGAGCCCTGGGATCTGACAGCTTCAGCTCTGTGCCCCTCACTCAGGCCAGCCAGCTGGGTAGCTTCTATACCACTGTTTTCTTATCTACAAAATGATAAGATTTTCCATTTAATGACTCTAGGAGGTTGGCTGAGCTTGAATGGAAAGAGTCCTACAATTATACGTTTAAAGCATAACACAAGTTTGACTTCAAGAATGTATGTTTGTTTTGCACGGATCCTCTTCTCAAGAGAGTGGAAAGGTTGGTTACTCTCCACAGGAGGGGGCCAAATCAAACTTTGCTGTTGCTTAATAGCATGCATCCTAGGGTTTGTTGCAGGGAGCCGCTCAGGCTTGATGGTTCCTTTTCAAATGACTGCTTTGAAATTCTAGCTGATCACAAATCTCTCAGTTTCCTAACAGGTCTAGCATGCATTATGACATCTAAAAATGCCTCTGCCCACGTATGCCAATGCAAAGACAGGCAGGCAGAGTCCAGCATCCATTGAGCACTTTTTATTCCACCAACATCTGTCAGATGACATTGATTGCACCTGAATATGCTTTCTACGTTTGAGGACTTTGAGAGATTATTGAACAAGAAACCAGTTTAGCTCTTGACCATAAAGTTAACCTCCTAGGGTTTTCTGAATCTTGGTGTTTCCCTTTTAAAGTGGCAACAAGTCAAACTAGCCATTCTTCTGAGTCTTCTAAACAGAATAGTTCTTAAATACAAGAATCCTGTGTAACTTTGTTAGCAATTAGGCCAGTCTGTGCATCCATCGTTCTAATTACTGACTTCATTTCTTTTTTCCCTCTCTTTCTTTTCTCCATTCCTTCTTTCCTCCCTTCCTCTGTCCTTCCCTTCCTCCCTTCCTTCCAGCAAATTTCTCTTGTGTTGAAACAATATAAAGTTACTTATAAACCTATACAACATCCTGACAGTCTGTGAAATGGGGGCAGGCCTGTGGAATTTTCAGCTTTGTAGTCAGTGGCCAGTGTCTTTTTAAGAAGTTAATAATAGGAGACTCCTGGGAAATTTCAGCTGCCATTCACTGACCAGTTTTGCCATAGCCTCTGCTTTGCAGTAGAACATCGAATGAGTTTACAGTCTGAACTGAGACTCCTCAAGCCGAGGAAGTTGGCCTTTCTACAGCCACCATTGCTGGCTCCATAAATGAATAATCTCTTGTCTTCCCATTGCCTTCTTTTCCCTCCAAGACCAACTTACTCCTAATTCAACACTGCCATTTTTTTCCTTTAATTTAAATGAGTTTATCTCTAGGTCAAGTAGTTTGTTCACAGTCGTCTTTCTGGCTGTTGGAACTTACAGTTGTTCATGTGATAGAATTTCTTGGAAAACTTCAGTGGTCAGATGTTACTATCTATGAATGATGAATTTGCTTCCCTGAACTCCAGTCACTATCAAGGAATTAGCTAACTAGGCAGTAACACACAGTTCATCTAATACATGGCAGGAATGGGGTGAGGGCCTGGCAGGCTGGAGGAAGGTAGTTATTCTTTCTACTTTGGGGTTCAATATGGCACCATCAGTCACAAGGCATTATAACTGTGCATGTATGCATACAGGGTCCCAGGGATTCTCCTGCTATTAATTACTGTACTCTTCCAGCCTCCCAGTAGCTTCAAAGGAATGTACCCTTTCTCCTTCCCCAGTTCATGATAAATAAGAAAACATTCTCCTCTCTCCGACTCCCCTGCAGGCTCTCCACTGAGAGTGAGTCAGACTTGGTTACAGGTGGCCTTGCTCCCCGCGTCATCCATCAACTTGTCGTCATTTGGGTATTTGCTGTGTAGGCCATTAAAAGGCATGGATCATTTTAATAGACAGGCCTGTCTGCATCACCTGATGGGAAAGTGGAGTCTCGCATTTATTTGTGTTCTTTCTTGAAAGGATCTTATGGAAGAAAGTGGCTTTCTGTGTACTTACTCATGGCTCCTTCAAAGGGCAGGAGCAGCATGAGTTCTGCTGCCTGTCTTCAGAGCAGCCCCTTCTGCTCACTTCTAAGTAGAGCTCTGATGAGGGAATGCCGTACTTTGGGTTATATAGCAGGGATTTCATGCTGGTGGTCTGTGTATAGTTTTTATTTATTTGTAATTCCCCATGGGCTGTTGTCCCCTCCCTCTGCATCACCACAGAAATACTCTCACCCCACCTGTACTTTGAACGAGGAAGATAGTACTCATTTTTTGTTTATACAGATCTGTTCTGTATTTTATTATTTTATACTCCTAAAGTATTAATATTGAATCACTGTGAAACCATTCTTATGCAAGGTTTTTGTAACCACGGGACATTATTATCTTTATTAGTGCTAGGTTTTGTATCTTGATTATACCTGGTTCACACTGTTCATATTAAGGCTTTTTCTGGGGGAGGGGGTGGGCAGGGCAGACATTTAATACACAGTATCCTGGATAGTTTACACGGCTATGCTGTCTTCACAGAGTTCTCTGTACTGGAAAGTGTTGCTTCTCCTTTCTGTGAAAGGAATCTTTGTATATACCATGCACGTGTAATAAAGAAGTGAAAAATGTGTGCTTAATTCTTTTTGGCAGAAGGGAAGCAGGGAGGGGAAGAAGCTTGGTCTTAGAGCATGAGGTGGGGCTCCAGGTGCCATGTAAAGACTTTCAGAGAAAACCCTGAATCTGGCTTTGTTCCATCTGCCAGCAAGATTTACCAAGCTTGGCCAAAGGTGGCTAGGAATAGTCATCGATCTCGTTTGGTGGCCAAGGGTGCTTAAGGGGACAGCAATAACTGGGCGAGAGAAGTTGTCCATTACTTATTTAGCAAGTTGCATCCATCCATCCCCAAACTCTGACTTGCTGAAAACATCCTCCTCCACTCCTAGCATTTGGCCAAATATTTTTAAGATAACAGGTACAGGCCATGTTGTACTATCTCAGAAGCCAAGCCTCTTTTTAAATTAATTTGAAAATTGGCGAAATAACTTTGCTTGTAAAATTGCCTTTCACACCTTAAAGGATTATATGAATGCTCACTATTGTGATTACTGTATCCCCAGTGCTTAACACATGGTCTGCTGCATAATAAACACTGAAGTGCTTTATATCTATTCACCTATTGCTATTATCTTGCAGAAGCTTTATGGCATGGAGAAAAGTGCCAGGCTTGGAGTTCAGGGTTTGAGTTCTGGGTTCAAATTCCTAAATATCAGGGTTCAAGTTCTGGGCTCTAGTCCTGCATAGCTGTATGACCCCAGCTGCCTCTGCTCTGTAAAATGAAGCTAATACGTGTAATGATAATAATAGCTAACACTTATATACTATTTACTGTGTGTCAGGCACTTTAGAATTATCTCGTTTGATCATCACAACCACCCTGAGGAGGTAGGTGCTATTATCCTCATATTTACAGATGGGAAAACTTGAGGTAAACGGGTTAAGTGACAACCATGGCCACACGGCTAGTGTCTGTGTCCGTACATGTGCTATCTAGCTCATGGAGTGATTGTGAGGGAGATGCTTTGTAACCTTTACGGAATCATAGAAGTGCTGCTGTGGGGTGAGGATGAGGAGGAAGGGAAGGCTACTTAGATATGGCATAGCTCCTGCTCTTACTCCGGTTGGTAAGAATGAGATGTTGAAGGTGGTATAACACAAAGCACGATCTTTTAAGTGCTTCAAAAGATGGATGAAATGGGCTATTTCTTTGAAGCCAAGACCCAGTAGGGCAGAGTAGATAGTAGGCCAAGACTTTCACTTAGATCCCACCCCCCAACACACATGGCCTCTGTGACTGGGCATGTTAGCCTCCCCCGAGTAGGCAACTTTGATACCGTACGCTGAAGAGAGAGAAGGTGTTCATCTGCATTGGTAAAGGAAGTTGTATCAGTGCACTCACATACCACATCTGTCCCTTTCCATATCTTTTCTGAAGCTATGGCCCAAAAGACTGGTGGGAGGAGAACCAGTTTGGCTGGTTTTGATTGGTTGATGCATGTAAGGATAATTTCACCAGGCATGGACAAGCTCTCAAGTTGCCATGAAAAAATGAAAAAGAATGATGAAGTTTTTCAGGAAGCAAGGGCCAAGCTTGACATATAGGATAATGGTAGCCTTCAGGGAGGGCTGAAAGGCAGGAAAGTTTTCTCAAATGCCCCTCAGCCATGCCCCACGGGCATTAGAACAGTGAAACTGGGCAGAACTTTTCTGAATGTACTTGCACTGGAACCACCTGATCATTATGTGCCCAGGTTCTTTGCCTAGTTTCTGAATTACATTGTGAGTCAAGGCAGACCAATACAATACAGGAATTTATAAGCTTTTAAAGAAGAAAGACTAATAAAATTACTCCTTCTGGGAAAATTGCGTTATGTGGAAGGTGGTAGAACCAGTGTTATGGAGTAGATGGTTAGCTGGCCTCTGACTTAGTATTCTGTACTTAGTATTCTTAGTACTCTGACCTGTATTCCAGTCCCATTTCTGACACATACCGGCTGTGTGACCCTGACTTAGAAAGACCTGTGTTCCAGTACCATCTCTGACACTAGCTGTGTGACGCTGGGCAAATCACTGTGCTTCTCAAAGCTGGAGGCATAGACTGCCGTTTACAAAGTAAGTGTCATCACCTGAAAATTATTACAAGAATGAAGTGGGTCCAGATCTACTCCCCCACACCCAAAACTTACATGGATGGGGTGGTGTTATTGGTACAAGGGATTGATGATGAGGACTTTTTTATGACAGCCATGTGTATCATTAAGTATCTTTCTCTTTGTACATACAAGTTCATTAGAGATATCCTGGTCTAGTGAATAGAATGCTAGACTTGGAATTAGGAAGATAAAAGCCGGTTGAACCTGAGTGACTTATCCACTACTAAGTCTTCTTCTCTTGACGGAGGGAGTTCCAAGTCATGAAATCACAGATTCTTCTATATGATTTAATTCAACAAGGCTTTATTAAGTAACTATGTATATATAATGCCCTGGGGGAAAAGTTGTATGATAAGCTTCCCTGATAAAGGTCTCTTTTCCAAGATTTTCAAGAAATTGATTCAAATTTATAAGAATAATTGCCATTAACCAATTGATAAATCAGATTGTGAGTTCCTTGAGGACTGGGCCTATCTTTTGCCTCTTTTCGTATCCATAACACTTAGCACAGTGCCAGACACATAATAAATATTTGGTAAATGTTTATTGATTAAATGGTCTGAGAATATGAACAAACAAATCTCAAAGAAAGAAACTCTTATCTATAATGAGAAAATGCTCCAAAACACTAATAGAGAAATGCAAATTAAAGTTCTCAGGTTCCATCTCACTCATCAGATTGGTAAAAGATGACCGTAAAGAAAATGGCAAATGTTGGAGGAGCTATGGGAAAATGGATGCATTGATGTCCTGTTGATGAACCTGTAAATGGGTACAACCATTTTAGAAAGCAATTTGGAATTAAACGCCAAAAAAAAAAAAATTTGCTAGCTAGTGCTTGGGTTTTGACTTAATGATTACCACTACTTAGGACTGTATTCCAAAGAGTTCAAAGAAAGAGGGAAAGGTGTTATAAGTATAGGAGTATTTATTGTAGTTCTTTTTGTGATGGCAAAAACAAAACAAAACTGGAAACTAAGGGTGCTCATCGATTGGGGAATGGCAAAACAAAATGGCATGTGAATGTAATGGAATATTATGCTTTTTTTTAAAAAAAAGGAAGAAATAGATTATTTCAGAGAGACATGAAAAGACTTGTGTAAACTATTAAAAGCGAAGTGAGCAGAACTAGGAAAATAATTTATACTATGACATCAGTATTTTAAAAATAAACAATTTGGAAGACTTAAACCGATGAAACCTGAAATGAGAAAAAACAGAACAATTTATGTAACAACACCATAAAAATGAAGAATGTTGAAAGCCGTAAGTATTCTGATAAACACAAGACCATGCCTGATGCCAGAGGACTGATAACAAACCATGCCCCAGTTAGGTTAAGGGTTGAAAGGGAGAGAAAATAGATTTCTGTTAAAAGAGTAACATTTAATTTAAAGAAATGAGGAACAAAGACAAAATAAAACCACCTTTTCCCTCAAGTAACCTGCATTCTACTGGAGAAATACAATGTTTACACAGAACATGAGAAAGTTAAAGATTACTAGCCCTGAGGGTGACCAAGAAAGCCTTCTCATAAGAGATACAAGCAGGGTTAAGCCTTGAAGGAAGCTACAGATTTTTTTTTTAATTTCGGCTATTTTGTGCTTGACAAACACCATCAACGTTCACCTATGTCTCCCTTTCTGAATTATTATTAATAATAAAAACCCATGACAGACATTAAAACAAAACATTACCACATTGTCCAAAAAAGTAAATTTCTTCCTGCACAGTGACACCACCTCTGTCAACAAATAATTTTAAGTGAAGGATTCTAAGAGAGTGGAGGATGAGATACATTCCATGCATGCAGAGAAACCAACTTGATAATGGGGGGCTGGGGTTGGGCTGGGTGGTAGGAGATGGATTACTAAGTTTGGAGAACTGCAAATAGTACACTTTGGCCAGAGTGGAGATAAGTCAATCTGTGATCATTTTTGTGAAAAGAGACTCGTGAACTAAGTCTGCAAAGATAAGCTGAAATAAGAGTATGAGGGGCTTTAAATGCCAAATCAATTTTGCTTTTTGTGCTAGAGAAAGTAGGGAGCCATTGGAGAATCTTGAACTAGGTAATGACCTGGTAAGACCTGTGCTTTAGGAGAATGATTTTGACAGTTGTATGGAGGATGGAAAGGAGAGGTGAGAGATAGGAAGCAGGGAATTCAAGTAGGAGACTCAAGTAGCCCCTCTAGAAGAAGGTGAGTTCTTGAAATAGGGTACTTGTCATATGAGGGAAGAGAAGTGGAGAGATGGGTTTTTTTTTAGATGGAGAGATATTAAACATTTATTAAGCACCTACTATGTGCCATATATTTTGCTAAGAACTACCAAACACTGTGCTGTGGAGGTAGAATCTTCAATAGATGGCAACTGATTGAATAGTTATATATAGCAAAGGAAAGGGAAAATCTGAGTCCATCTCCTAGGTTTTGTACCTGAGTGACTTTGGAGGAGGTGCAAGTTTTTTTTTTTTTAATTTATTTTTAACATGGTTAGTTTTCAGCATTGATTTTCACAGGCATTTGAATTACGAATTTTCTCCCCATTTCCACCCCCCCCCACTCCAAGATGGCGTACACTCTGGTTGCCCTGTTCCCCAGTCTGCCCTCCCCTCCGTCACCCCATTCGCCTCCCATCCCCCTTTCCCTTCCTTTCTTGTAGGGCAAGATAAATCTCTATGCCCCATTGCCTATGCATCTTATTTTCTAGTTGCATGAAAAAAAAAAAACTTTTTTACTTTTGAACATAACCCTTCCACAATACTCATGTTGTGAAAGACTAACTATATTTTGCTTCTTCCTAACCTATCCCAGTTTATTGAATTTTCTCCCTTGACCTTGTCCCTTTTCGAAAGTGTTCGTTTTTGATTATCTTCATCCCCATCTGCCCTCCCTTCCATCATCCCCACTTTTTTTATCTTCTTCCTCCTTCT
>CM053627.1:76761008-76795155 GCA_028646595.1 Phalanger gymnotis
CTGAGACTGAATCTGGATGTGTTTTCGCCGCCTGGCCATGTTCCCAGCCAACTTAATTAACCTTTGAGTTTTTCAACGGGGTATGGCTGCTTATAGACTAAAGAGTTCTATGTTCCACGCTTGGGTGGATGTGCTGCCTCACCAGCACTCCTCCTTCCCCAAGAACCCCCCACCCGGAGTGGGCTTAAATCTTCAGCAGGCTGTTCACTCCTGCTCTGATCAGCCACTTAATTCCTCCCACCAGGTAGGCCTGGGGCCAGAAGCAACTACAGCGGTAGTTCTAAAGCTTCCCCACCTCCACTGCCCCAGGGGCTGTGGCCAAACCGCAAACTCAGTCCTTGCAGCTTTTCCCACTAACCTTCTCTGTTGTCTGCTGTTTGTGGGTTGTGAGGTCTGGTAGATGCCACAGCTCACTAATTCAGGATGCTAGGGCACTCTCCGCTTGGCCCCTTGGACTCGTCGGTCTGCGGTCTGGTCGGCCTGCGCCACGTGTGCTGGTCTCTGCTTGGCTCAGCTCCGCTCCCCTCTGCTGGGAGCTGGGAGCTCCGTGCGGGACAGACCTTACCCAGAGACCACCCAGGCTGTCCTGGGCTGGAGCCCTGCTTCCCTCTGCCACTTTGTGGGTTCTGCAGTTCTAGAATTGGTTCAGAGCCATTTTTATAGGTTTTTGGAGGGACTTGGTGGGGAGCTCACGCCAGTCACTGCTTTCCAGCTGCCATCTTGGCTCCGCCCCCTCGAGGTGCAAGTTTAATGGAGGAAGATCATGAGTTCAGATTTGGACATACTGAGTTTGAGATGCAGGGCATCCAATGCCAAATTCAGCAGGCATTTGGAGACGTGGATCTGGAGCTCGGGAGGGACAAAGCTGGATGCGTACATTTGGGAGGCATCTGTATAGGGACCACAACGACCTGTGAGAATTGATGAAATCACCAGGAGAAAGAAAGCCTTGAAGGATTAGCACTACTTCACTTAAGTGAAGGATTCTAAGAGTCTCTACTAAGGATCCAGCAAGGGAGATTGAGAGCGATCAGCCTCACACGGAGAGAGGAAGCACAGAGGGAGTCCAGAGATAGGAGGTGGTCACTAGTGTCAGAAACTGTAGAGGATTGGGGAAATGTGCAGTATGAGAAAAGGCCAACACACTAAACAAATGGTCATCTTGGAGAAGCAGCCTGGCCTACTGGATAGGGGTCAACCTTCCAGTTAGAAAGACCTGCCTCAGTCATACACTGTTTGTATGATTCTGGATAAGTCACTGAACTCCTCAGTATCTCCAATCAGTTCTAAGATTTTAAATTACAGATGAATTACAGATGTACATTCCCAAGCTGGGGAATGTGTGCTTGACTAATCTCTCCCTTTCCATGGCTTTGCTCCCCTCATATGACAAGTACGCTGTTTCAAGTATTCACCTCCCTGCTATAACTCATGAAATTACAAATCTAGACCAAACAAGCCAGCCCACAAAACCATAGAGAGAGGAATTTCAGTAAGTGGTGGGGGTGGGTGGGAAGGTGAACTTGGCCCTGAGGAATCATGGCAGCTGTAGGGAGGGTGGAAGGATGGGAACATGTTCCCAAGTGGGAGCAATGACTAAGGAGAGGAGTCCCAATTAGGGCACCCAACTGAGGGTTCAGTGCTTCAGTTGGGGAGAGGAGGTGGCATGAGAACTTAAGGCCTGAGCTCCTCTTGCCTCCAAGGCCCGTGATTCACTGTTAGAGAGCAGTGCACAACTTGTAAATTAGATGAGTCAACGCGCAGGTACAGACTCACTAGCCTATCTTGGCAAAAAGAGAATCACTGTTACACACACACAGAACAACATGGATGCTTGTCCCCAACCACTGGCCTGATGGGAACAACAGCTGAGTGATACACTCCATGTAGAGGCAAGAAATCTAAATTCTAGTCCAACTCTGCCTTATATGTATGTGATAGGACAAGTCACTGGAGTTCGGTTTTCCTATCTGAAAAATAAGAAGGAGCCAGGTGACCCAGAACATGGTCCATTCCAGCTCTGATGAAATGTTGGGATTCTGATTTCTTGGGCCTCCCTGTTTTCATGCAGAGCTGGGCAGGAGGTGCATTCTTCAATTGTACCATCAGAGGGCAGTGGTGGTGCATTACAGTGGTCAGTAACTGGTTCCACATTTAAGTCTAATATTTACCTGCAGGGAACTTTTTTTTAGAATCCTATTGTAAAGCTAGGACTAGGAGAGACTTCCAGGGCCATCGAGTGTGCCCTTCCAATTTTAAGATGAGGAACCTGAGGCCCATGGAGATTTAATGACTTACCCAAGACCACAGGGTTTTAGGTGTTAGATAAGAGACTGGAACTTTCTAGTCCTCTTCTACCCCCACTTCCCACCCCTCACTTCTGTCCCCTACACACACTCAATCAACTCCAGGGGCTCCTATAACCTTCGGGATCAAATATAAAGTCCTCTGTTTGGCATTCAAAGACCTCAATAATCTGCCCCCTCCCCCACTTTGCCATTTTTACACCCCAACACATACTCTTTTATCTATTGACCCTCTTTCACACAAGATATACCATCTTTTGACTCTGTCCACTTTTACTACTGTCCACCATTCCTGGAATTCTTTCCCTCCTCATCTCTGCCTCCGGGCTTCTCTCAAGTCCCAGCTAAATTTCTACCTTCTGCAGAAGCCTTTCTAGTCCTATTCAATCTTAGTGACTTCGCTCTGAGACTATCCCCAATGTATTCTGTCCATATCTCATTTGTACATAGTTGTTTGCCTGGTCTCTCTCCCTCAGCAGGTTGTAAATCTTGAGGGGCAAGGCCAATCTTTTGCCTTTCTTTATATCTCTATAACATTTAGCACAGTGCCTGACACATAGTAGGTGTCTTAATAAGTGTTAATTGACTGATAAGGAAACTGAGTCCTAGAGAGATTAAGCCCAACATCCCACAGAAGCTAAGAGGCATAGCTGAGCTTGAAACCTAAATTCTCTCCATTCCTCACCCCACCCCACCCCACCCTCAAATAAACTAAAAAAGCAGTGAACTCTTCTTGATGCACATTCTCAAAGTAAAATACCTTCATAAAAATGACAGGAGGCTATATGTGAAATTGCAGAAAATTTCAGCCAGAGCTGCTAAGCAGCCAGTGATGGGGAATTATTATTTGGACATATTTTATTCAATGGTACAAAATATCTCATTTTGTAAAGAAATAACTAGAAACAAAAAAAAATCAAATGAATGAAAGTAACAAGCAATAGATTTGGAACAAGAGATCTAAAAACTTGTGATTGAAAATTAACTTTTTCAAGAGATAACTCATGGTCCATTAAGTGAAAACCAAGAGTTTTTAGGTGTGCTGGGAGACGGGGCTAGAAAATGGTTTATGAACACCGGCACCAAATAAATCTGTCCATTAGGGACCCTCAGCTATCCGATCCCCAGACTGAGATTCCTCAGAAAGATACAGCAGTGTCCACGTAGGCATTTTTTTTTTTTTGCTTGTCCTCTAGGGCACCCAAGGCCAGGCGTCCGGTGCTGGTGCTTCCAGGAAAAGCCAAATGATAGTGCCAAATTGTCTCTAATGTGAACCATGCCGACTCAGAGAAGGCTAGCAGCCAAGTGGTATGGATGTGGTCAAGAAAAACTCCCTGTGTGTTTAGCAGACAGAAGACAGCCAGTGACCGCCAGCTGACCTAGAAAAAAACACTCGTTCCTAAGTGGTGATTCAGATTTTTGACCTTCTTTGAGCTGAAGGCCCATTGGCAGACATGGAGAATGATGCCAAATGACTGTCAACAGCTTGTTTGAAACTGAGCTGCTGACCCTCATCTCTGTTGCTTCCACTGATTGGGGGAATACAGTTAGCCACTGAGGCTTTACAGTTGCCCTAGAGAGATAAGGCCACAAGTCCCTCAAAACTATGGAGACCTAGAAATGAGCTTTGCCTAATAATCTTCCTTCTGTTCTTGGATGAGCCAGGGTCTTGGCTATGACATTGAGACATCCCTCCCCAGAACTGTTGCCAAGAGCTCCAGTTGATGAGGTGATGAGTTCCACATCACTAGAAGTCTTCAAATATTGGCTATATGACCACTTTGGGGGGAATTCATGATTTAGAAAGGAATCGAAGTAGATTCTGCTCAAATCCCACCTTCTTCAAGATGTATTCTGCCTCTCCCTTCCTCTAACGCCTTCCCTCTGAGATTACCTGTCATTTACACTGCATATATTTGGTATGTAAATAGTTACTTATCTATTGTCTGCTCCACTAGAATTCAACTTCCTTAAGTTCCATGATAGCTGTCATTTGTAAATTCCGTTATCAGGGGCCATGTTTTTGCCTTTCTTTTGTATCCTCAGAACCTAGCACAGTGCCTGGCATATGAATAGTGTTGTCCTTGCTGTTCAGTCATTTCAGTTGTGTCTGATTCTTTATGTCTCCATTTGGAGTCTTCTTGGCAAAGATCCTGCAGTAGTTTGCCATTTCCTTCTCCAGCTCATTTTACAGATGAGGAAACTGAGTCAAACAAGATTAAGTGACTTACCCAGAGTCACATAGCTAGTCTCTGAGGTTGGATTTGAACCCAGGAAGAGGAGTCTTCCTGACTCCTGACCCAGCACTCTATTCTGCCACCTAGCTGCCTTCTAGCTCATTTTACAGATGAGAAAACTGAGGCAAACAGGGTTAAGTGTCTTGCCCAGGGTCACACAACTAGTAAGTGTCTGAGGTTGGATTTGAACTCAGGTCTTCCTGACTCCAGGTCCAGGGCTCTACCCAGTGCACTACGGAGCTGCCTCTGATAAGCATTTAAAAAATACTGGTTGATTAACTGAAAAGACCTCTACGATTTAACTGAAACAGAGTGGTTCAGCTGAAATCATATTGGTTGTAGAGTGAGGGGCATCTGAATTCAAACCCTATCTCTGGTGCTTACTACTTGTGTAATCTTAGGCAAATTATTTAACTTTCTCTGTGACCAAGTTTCTTCATCTGTAAAACAGGGCAATTAGAATTAGAAGACAAGAAGATTATCTGGGTCCTTTCTAGCTCTAAATATCTGATCTGTCAAATCCCTTTTTTGTACTTTAAAGTTCAGTTTGGTTAAAGCAAAGAGTATTTGAAGAGTAGGGTGGTAAGTGTGACCTGGGACGAGTAATGTAATCCTTATGGGTTCAGTTTGCTTATCTGTAAAATGAGGAGATTATACTGGAGGAACGAACAAGCTTTTATGTACTGGCACTGTCCCAGATGCTGGGGATACAAACACAATAGTGAGACAGTCTCTGCCCTCGAGGAGATTACATTCTCATGGGGGATACAACACACAGAGGAGGTGGGAGGCAAGGAAGGAAGTTTTGGTCTGAAGCGTCAGGGATTGTGGGGGAAACCATTGGAAAGTTCACTGTCCAATCCTTTCTGGTAGCAATGGTAGCATTTCTTGTTTCCAAAGTAAGAATAAAAGCAAGAGATGGGGCACGGGGGAGTGGTGAGGGGTTATGGCAAGGGTGGAGGGTTAGTCAGGTCCACAGGTGGCAAGATGCTTCTACTAGGTAGGCCTTAATTTCATGGTGGATTAGATAGGATGCATGTCAGCTAGGTAGTTGTGGGCAACATGAGAATTATCCATTCACCTACCAATCAAGATAACTCAGATGTTGCTACAGTCACTTTAGAAGGCAACTGCAGACTTTTAGAAAGTCTACCGTAGGAAAGCTATGTTGCCTCAGAAAGGTCTCACAGAATCTCAGACTTAGGACTTCAGGAACCACCTACTGCAAGCCAGAGTTTGACTGTGAAAGGCTTGAATATCAGACTGAGCCTGGACTTTATTCGGCAGATAATAGTAAGCCATTGATGGTGTATGACTGGGGATGTGTGCTATTGTTTATAAAGCAGAGCTGGTGAAAGAATGTGGACGGATAGGGAAACGCCTAGAATCTATGTCATAGGAAGAGCAAGAATGGAGAGGTTTATCTTAGAGAAGAAAAGATTTGGATGGGAGGAGGAGAGAGATGAAAAAACTGTGTTCAAGTATCTGAAGGGCTGTTATAAACATGTTCTGTTTGGCCTCTGAGGGAAGAACCAGAAATAATGGGTGGAATCTACAAAGGAATAAATTAAGACTTGATGTAAGGAAAAACTTTGTAATAATAAGAGCTGTCCCCAAAATGGAGTGGGCTGTCTGGGCAGGTAGTGGGTTCCATCTACCTGAGGGGCTTTAGGCTGAGGCTGGATGGCCACTTGTCCAGTGGGTTACAGTGGGAGATGCCTTTTCCAGCTTGGCTGCTGAGGTTCCTTCCAGTTCTGATATTCTGTGATTCTTGGACAACCCCAATGGAAAGGATAAGCCTTCAATTGTGTAGGTTTTCTCCCCCTATCACTGCTTTGTTTTGTTCTCTTCTAACCTACACATTAAAAAATGCAGATGGACTGTTGTGCAATGTCTAAAACCTGTGAAAGCTTGTGGATATGTTAAGTAGGGTAGGGATTTTTACCCTCTGGGTCTCCAAATACAGACATGTGCAGATGTGCATGTGTGTCAACCCATCCTACCTCCACCCACTCACATTCCTTTTCTCAGCAACATCTCTGCCTAGAATCCCAGGATCCCAGGGCTCGAAGGGATCTTTGAGACCATCCTAACCAACCCTAATCTAACCAAGGAGCCTTTGATAATATCTTCCAGCCTGTGATTGAATACATCGAGGGAGAGCAAAGTTACCCCCTCTCCTTCCAACTCATTCCACTTTTGGAGAGTTCTTATTATTAAGAAGATTGTTTTTTTGTTTTTGTTATTTTTTCCCTCTCATATCAAGTGCTGATCTGCCTCTGTGGAACTAGTTGCCCTTGCTTCTAGTCTTGCCTCCTGGGGCCAAGTAGGACAGACTTAAGCCTTCTTTCACATGACAGTTCTTAAAATATTTGAAGATAGCTGTTATGAATACTGTGAAGCCAGGAGGAGCCTGTACCACCTAGAGGCAAAGCCACATCATCTCAAGGCAGGGGGCAAGGCAAGGAGCATTCCAATCTCTGAAGTTCTCCCATTTGGCCAGAAAATTACCACCACCTCGAACTCTCCCAATCCCTGGGATACTAAATCTTGAGCTGCTTAACAGTAATCCACCCTTCTACCCAATTCTCACCCCAATCCTTTTCCCTCAACCTTATTCCTCCCGTGTCTCACTCCAATTCTGCCTAACCCTTCCCCTGTACCCTATGAAATTCCTGTTACATAATTAATAAACTTCCCTTCACTTTAGACTTCTCATGCTCTTGCCATTTTCTGGTACTCATGGAGATCTGGCTCCCTCCTGAAGAGACTCCTATTCCCTCTGGAATTGGCTATAACACTGGTCTCACAAGTCAGAGTTTGAATATTCCTTACTTTCACTTCCATTTCTAGACTCCTGCTCTACCACCATCACTCAGTAACCTCTACTCCTTTGAGGTTCACTCTCTAAACTTATCATCGCCCAATCCTGATCCTGGTGGCAGTTATCCATTACTTCTTAGGGCATTCTCCTTCCTTTCTCAAGGAGTTCATTGCCTGGTTCACAGCCTCCTTCCTTCCCCACACCAATAGCTTCCATTTTAATACCAAGAGACTTCAACATACACATTGATGTTTCCTCAAACACCCAGGCTTCCCAGGTCTTTAGTCTCCACAATTCTCATGACCTTCTCCACTCCACCTTAGCCACCCAAGGGTTGTTCCTTTGATCTTGCTGTTACCTACAAGTTTTCCACTTCCATTATCAAGAATTCTGACATTTCCTTTTCTTATTATGTCCTCCTATCACTCTATGTCTCCCTGTGCTTCCCTCCTTATAAACCTTTTTTTTTTCATCCTCAACATGACCTCCAAACACATCTCGTTACTTCCTTCACAATCCTGGCCACTATAGTTACGAGTTCAATGCTATGCTATCCTTCGTACAAGTCCTCTGCCCCCTTGTGCTAGTGCTACTCCTGCATTGCTAAACCCCACCCCCGGATTACTCCTACCATTTGCCTCCTCTGTTCACTCTGTTCCTACTCATCTTTTGCTGAATGGAATTGGAGGAATTCACTTTGGGGAACTGGACTGACTACAGATTTATGTATCTGATCTCATCTAGACCCTCATTGAAGAAAGGCAATCCTTTTACTCCCATGTAATTGATTTTCTATTACATTCCTGATGACAGCTGTTCCAAACCTTCTTGTGTCCATCAACCTCCCCCATACTTCACTGCAAAAATAAAAGCCATTCACTATAAGTTCCCTCCCACTGTTTCTCCTGTTCTACATTTCAAAACTCTTTGATATCATTCCCATTCTCTCTTTGCGAAAGTCAAAACCTCCACACATGCCCTTCACCCTATACTCTCCCATCTTTTTCAGTAGATTGCTCCCCAATCATATTCTCTCTGTCTCTCATTGTCTTTGTTCTCTCTGTCTCTGTCTCTGTCTGTCTCTCTCCTCTCATCTCTGTCTCTCTCTCTCTCCCAAATTTCTTCCTACCAGTTCCTTCCCTACTGCCTACAAACACACCAACATCTCTCCCATAATTAAAAAGTCCTCCTCACTTGATCACCTATCACCCCTCAAGCTATTCTATCTAGGAACTTTTTGAGATTGGTAAATTGGTGATTCTCCATCCTTTTCCTGCCCTCTCGGTTTGGCCTACATTCATTTCTTTGGGATTGTGTGTCTTTTGAAGAAGAAAACTAGGCTCCTAGTGTTGTAATTATACCCCTACTGCAGATTCCTGATGGCTTTAGTTTTAAGGGGTTCCCTTCTCCTCAGTGAGGGGGATAGTAGAATATAAAACATACACCCAGTAGAAATATAAATCAGTAACAGAACAGGCAGTTTTCTTCCAACAAAGGTAGGGAATGACTAAGAAACAGAGAATCATAGAATAATTTCAATTAGTTGGGAGGCTGCTATCAACAACCCTTTATGAAACTTTTGCAACAGGGTTGCTCATTACCTACTTTTCATGTAACTTCCAATGACTATAGCTCAAACAATTTCAAATGGACTCTTTTCTTTCCAGGGGTGTCTCTCTGTCGGTGACTTTTTCCCTCTCCCTTCTTTTGTCTCTGTCTCTGTCATTGCCTATGACACTATTTCTACAACTGCTTCAGTTGGCCAATACACCTTGGGTCCTTGGGGACTCAGAGCATCATTATTGCTCATCAAGAGCAGCAGGAAGGAGTAGGGATTGCCCCCTTAGTAACTTATCCATGGCGTTCTGGCTCAGCAGCCAATCATATGAGTCCTTGTGGTTGAGAGGAAGGGCCCTTCATCAGGTATCCCAAAGAGAGTGCTATATTATCACCAGATTATCTTACTTCTTTTTCACAGCCAAGCTCCTAGCGGGGGGGGGGGGGGACCCAACTGTATTCCTGTTGCCCCTACCTCCTTTTGTTTCACTCATTTCTGAACCTTTTGCAAGCTGCCTTCTGACCTCACCACTCAATTGAAACTCTTCTCTCCAAAGTTACCAATTAATCCAAATTGCTAAATGGATGACCTTTGCTCACTCCTTATTCTTCTTGCTCTCCATATAGCATGTGACACCACTGATTTTCTCCTCTTCCTGTTTACTCCTTTCTATCCAGGTTTTTATGACATTGATTCTCCTCCTACCCACCTGATGACTTATCATTCACCTTTGCTAGATTATCATTCATATCACCATCTCCTAACTGTGGGTGTACCCCAGGACTCTGCCCTGGGCCCTCTTATCTCTCTGTACCCTCTCTTGGTGACCTCATCAGCTCCCAAAGTTTTAATAATCTTCTTTATAATAATGACTCTATATATCATCTCCTGATCTCTCCAGCCCTGCATTACATTGCCTATTAGACATTTTGAACTGGATGTCTTAGTCATTCCAAACTCAGTGTGTCCAAGATAGAACTTTTCCTTTTTCCATCTTCATCTTTCTTTTCCAAACCTTTTCCACCATCTGAATTTCCCTGTTTCCGTAGAGGACGCTGCTGTCCATTTGGTCACGGAAGTATATAATCTCTGTGCCATCCATGACTCCTCCCTCTCCCTTATTCCCCAATCAGTTGACAAATCTTTCCATTTCTACCACTACAGATCTATCCCCTTCTTGTATTTGCACAGTCACCCTAGGTCAATACCTCATCATTTAGACTATTATATTAGCTTTCTAATTGATCTCACTCCTCTCTAGTCCGCCCACCATACAACTACCAAAGTGATTTTCCTAAAAGCATAGATCTGACCGTATCACTCCTACACTCAGAAAACTCCAGTGGATCCCTATTATCCTTAATTTCAAATATAAACTCCTTTTTTGGGGAGAGGGGGACATTTAAAGATCTTCACAACTTGGCTCTAACCTCACTTCCCTTCAAGTACTCTTTGGTCCAGCCTGATTGGTCTACCTGCTAGACAGTCCCTGCCCATAAGGAGCTAACACTCTAATGATGGAAGTCAATACACAAATAAGACTAACAAAGGCTGGACAGGGAGGTAGGGATACCTGGGTGGTGGCATGGCTGGAGATGTCTGAGAAGTACTACAGAGACCTATCAAAGCTCAGAGAAGTTCTAGAGGTAGAGTTCAACCAATATCTCTAAGAGTGCCATCACCTCTATTGCCAGTTGCTGGTGCTTCCTCCCTCCAAATGACTTGGACTTATTTTGTATATATCATGTATATATGATACATATGGCTTTCCTTGATAGAATATGTGCCACTGAGGTCAAGGATTATTTCATTTTTAACTTCATCTCAAAATGTTTGCCACGTAGTAGGCACCTAATAAGTATTTATTGGTAAACACGTAAGCCTTCTCATCCATTTCATCATTCCTCCCCCCCACCCTTTTAAGACTTCTCTAATTTTGCTTTTCCTAAAATAAGTCCAAAACTGACTGCAATACTCTAGGTGTGTTCAGACCAGGGCATTGTAAAATAGAACTACAAGGTCCTGTTTCAACAATCCGGCTACCAGTTGTTGTGGGGGTGAAAGACCAACACAAGCCCCACAACAAGAATGCTAGCAGAATGCTGCAAAAGCACAGGTTCTTTTGATCTGCTTTAGTAAGGAAAGCAACGTTAAGGGGTTGACAAATTTACTTTAATCCAGCATACAAACAGCATTCACTTAGTTCAGGGGAAAAAGCCAGCACCCTGAACTTCAGGACAAATACAAAGTACAAACATGGACAAACAGACCTTGTCTGATTCAAATCCCCAATACATAGTTACCAGAGTTTAACAAAGTCCCAGCATCCAGGTTACAAGCTGGAGGACCCTTAGCTACAGCTGCCCGGAGTCTCCATGCCACCAAGAGGGAGAGCCCTAAACACATTACAAAAATCGACAAGACAGACTGAATACAGATTCATAGTTACCAACAACTAGGTTCAGCCCGGGAGCTCATAACGTGGGCTGGCCCAGTCACTCATACCACCACTGCTGTGGGAAAGAGCTCCAAAGAAGAGAAAGCCAACCCCTGGTTTTATATCTTTTTCAGGGTCAGGGGTGAGTCACACATGTGACTCCCCCAGGTGACCTAGAATCATCACAAAGAGGCCACTTAAACCCACAGTGCTCTAAAAGCCTCTGCTGTCCCAGATGTCATTCAAACTCACACGTAAACTACGCCCTCCCCTGAGTTAGCCCCACCTTGGGCCCCACCTTAGTTACCAATCCACACCCACATAGGTTTTACACCTAATAGGGGTTTGGGCCTGGGGCTTAGCACCTAGTAAAGCTCAATGAAATACACTGAATTTGAACTAAGTGCCAAGAGCCCATTTTGCTTACCAACACAGGTCCTTAGTCATGGACACTATACTTCTCAATGCAGACTAGGATAGCATGGGTTTTGGGCTGCCATATCATACTGTTGACTTATATCGAGCTTGTAGTTCACCCAAATCCTCAGGTCTTTTTTCAGAGAAACAACTTGTTGTGCCTACTCTAGGCTATCTTTTTGGAGTTGATTTTTGAACCCAAGTATAGAATTTTACATTTATCCACATTAAATTTCATCTTGATCGAGTTGACCCATCTAAATTATAGACTGTTCTGATGGTTTTATATTCCAATTCTGTCATGCATATTAGCCAACCATTCTTCATCATTGTCAATCCTATTAGTGATAAAGTCAACTTTGTTTCCTCTCCTTTGGATTCCTAGCTGATTCTGTTAATTACCCATATTGTATGCCCACTTGTGCCCTCAAAGTTTTTAGTTTTGCATTGTTTTCATTTTTCTTATGACTTCATGATCATTAGCAATGCTTTCTAGTTCCCTATAATAGTATTACATCTGCTCATAGGAATCACCAGAAGTGAGCAGTGGTTATCAAGTTTGAGAATTCTTGGGCGTTGCATCCCGGATATAGGCTCCAGGACTAATGGCTGTCTCAGCAACCCTTAGTAAAGAGTCACTACCATAACTCGTCTCTTCTTCCTTTGTGTGTTGTGAGAAGACCTCTTTCCTGATGTATCATGCCTTGGAGCATGAGAAGCAACTTCCTTCAGAAACAGCCCAGCTTTTCCCTTTATAGGAAGATCTTTATACCTATTACCAAGGGTATGCTAGAAAATGTTTAACTTTCTTAAATGTTAAATTTCTTGATGTTTACCTTTCTTAAAATGCAGAACATACTAGTAAGTATAATTTGCATTGTGATACTTTCTCCATTATTTTCTTAAGTCTAGACAACCAACAAAACAATAAACCACTAATAGAGGACATTGTTATAAGATTCTCTCAGTTTAGGAATCCTTGGCTGTATCATAGTTAATGATTGAAACGTTTAGGCTGTTTGAATGGGGGTGGTGATGATCTAAAATAATCTGCCCCTCTCTCATTTGGCTCCAGCTAATTCAAGAGTGTCCCCCAACAGGTCACCCATTTAAGGAGCAGTTTTCTATTTATTAATAGGAAAGGATCCCCTTAATTCAAAAAATATAGTCTCCAAAGAGTCATATAGAGTAGACTAAAGAGGAAGCTTTCTATTCATTAATAGAACAGCATTAACTTAATTGAAAACTGACTTCTTCCTTGGAAAAGAGACACTACCTCCAAGAATCTGAATTTAGAAGATAAAAGATATTGCCCTAAAGATGAACAAAAGATGTAAATATCTGATGTTGGAGAGGCTGTAGGAAGTCAGGTACACTGACACACTGTTTGTGGAGTTAAGAATTAGTCCTACCATTCTGGAAAGCAATTTGGAATTAAGCTTTTTAAACAAGCGATGAAAATGTCCATATTTTTTGTTTGTTGTCTTTTCAGCGTTAAATTTTCTCCTTCCCCACTTGAGAAAGCAAGCAGTATAATGCAGGTGAAGTCACTCAAAGAAAAATAAAGTGCGAAAAATATATTTCAATCTGCACTTAGAATTTATCAATTCTCTCTCTGGAAGTGGATAGCGTTTTTCATCCTAAGTCCCTCGGAATTGTCATCAATCATTGTATTGATCAAAGTAGCTAAGTCTTTCGTAGTTGATCATCATTACAATATTGTTATTGCTATGGGCAATATTCTTCTGATTCTACTAATCTCACTTTGCGTCAGCTCACATAAGTCTTCCCAGGTTTTTCTGAAACCGTCCCCTTTATCATTTCTATAGCACAATAGTATTCTATCACAATTATATACTACAACTTGTTTAGCCATTCCCCATTTAATGGGAATTCCCTCAATTTCCAATCTTTTGCCACCACAAAAAGAACTGCAAAAATGTAAATATTTTTGTACAAACAGGGTCTTTTCCTTTCTTTTGATTTCTTTGGGATACAGAGCTACTAGTAGGCCTGCTGGAGGCAGCTAGGTGACTCAGCAGATAGAGCACTGGACATGGAGACAAGAAGACCTAGTCTGACTTCATACACTAGCTGTATGACCCTGGCAAAGTCACTCAACCTCTGTTTACCTTAATGCCCTGGAAAAGGGAATGGCAAACCACTCCAGTGTCTTTGCCAAGAAAACATCATGGACAGTACTGGCATACTGTGGTGTACAAAGGACACTACTGAACAATAAGTAGCATTGCTAGGTCAAAGGGTACATACAGTTTCACAATCCTTTGGCTATAATTCCAGATTGTTCTCCAGAATGGTTGGACCAGCTCACAACTCCACCAATAGTGCGTTAGTGTCCTATTTATCCATTTCCCCTCCAGCATTTGTTATTTTCCTTTTCTGTCAGGTATTTATAGTTGTGAGGTGGCATCTCAGAGTTATCTTAATTTGAATTTCTCTAATTATTAGTGATTTAGAGCATTTTTCATATGACTTTTAAAAAATTTCTTCTTCTGAAAACTGCCTGTTCATATTCCTTGAACATTTGTCAATTGAGAAAAGCTCTTATTTTAATAAATTTGACCCAGTTGCCTATATATTTGAGAAATGAAACTTTGATCAGAGAAACTTGCTGGAAAAGCTTACCCCCAGTTTCCTGCTTTCCTTCTAACTTTGCATTGGTTTTGTTTGTACAAAACCTTTTAAATTTCACGTACTCAAAATTATCCTTTATACCTCCTGTGATCCTCTTTATCTCTTGTTTAGTTGCAAACTCTTTCCTTCTCCATAGATCTGACAGGCAAAAATTTCCATGATCCTCTAATTTGCTTATGACATCACCCTTTATGTCTAAATCATGTACCTAATCTTGATATACAATGCAGGATGTTGTTCTAGGCTTAGTTTTTGCCAGACTGTTTTCCAGTTATCCCAGCAGTTTTTGTCAAATAGTAATTTCTTGCTTCAATGGCTTTGGATCTTGAGTTTATCAAACACTAAGTTACTATGGTCATTTACTACTGTTCATTGTGTACCTATTTTATTCCCTTAACCAACCACAGATGTACATATTTTTTGACTCAGAGATCCCACTGCTAGACACATGCTCCAAGGAGGCCAAAGACAGAAGAAACTTCCCACATACACCAAAATATTCATAGCAGCATTTTTTTTTGTGGTTCCAAAGGACTGGGAGTAGATACCCATTGATTGGAAAATGACTAAACATATTTTTAAAGAATAATTTTTATTTTTGTTATCCTATACTTGACAAACACCAATCAACACAAACATTTCCATATTCATGGAACAAAATAGAGGCTTCTACAAGAAACCACTCATCTGCATTACAAATAGCTTGCCCTTGCTTTTTTTTTAAAGCATATCATAAATTCAATATTTTATTTTAAAGTTGTACAGTTTATCTATGTGTGTCTCTAGATCTCCTTTTGTTCTCATATAGCTTTAAAAATACTTCAATGACCCTCTTAATTTCTTTCCTTTCTCTTTAAAAAAACATTATCATTCATCCCTTTCCCCATACCAGCACCCCAAATTAAAAAAAAACTGACCTTCTCTGGTGACAGGTAAGCATAATTAAGCCCAATAAATTCACATATTGGAATGCCTAAACAAGTTGTAATGCACAAATATGGTGAGAAATTATTGGATTTTATGGGGAAAAATTAATATGAAGAAGTCAGAAAACTATGAGAAGATTTACATGTTAAATGATGCTGAACAAAGTAAAGAGAACCAGGAAAACAATATACACAATGACTATAACAATAGAAATGGAAATACCAAATACCTGAAACTGGATGCTGCGTAATTATAATGACCAAGCTTGGCCCCAGAGAAGAGATGAAAAAATGCACCTATTGCTTTTCTTTGAAGAGATAGGGACTTATAAGTGTCAATTCTATATAGACTGTCAGACTTGATGTTTGTGTTAGTTTTTCTGACTTGCTGTTTTCCCCTTTTTGTTCTTATTTGTTTGGAGTTTTTTTTTTTGCAAGGAATGACATTCTGGCTAGAGGAGAGGGAGGGATATATTTAGAAAAGAATAGTGTAAAAACAAAAGGAATACATTTTTAAAAAGACATTGCCTTAGACCCCTAACAGGGAGAAACATGAGTAGGACCATGTAATTTTTTCTGACCAGAAGCAGCAGGTAGAGCTTTAAGACTTAGAAGTTCTGTAGTTTCTCTCCTGATTTTGTTTTCCTGCCTTCCAGACAACCAGGAGGAGAGTAGCCCCTATTCTTTTTTAGCCTTTTTCTATCTTTCCCCAGAAAATGAATACAGGAATAGAGGTTTGGCCCAGTTCCTGTGCTTTTTCTCTTTCTCTCCTAAACTCTAAGCATTTTCACTGGTTGTCGAGGAATGTCTATGCCTGGAACTCTCTCCCTCTTCATCTCCATCTCATGGCTTCTCTGGCTTCTTTCAAGTTTCTACTAATGTCCTACCTTCTGCGATAAACCTTTCCCAGTCCTCCTTAATCTTAGTCCCTTCCCTTTGATATTACCTCCAATTGACTTTGTATGCATCTTGTTGGTACATAATTATTTACATGTTATTTTCCCCATTAGACTGTGAGCTCCTTGAGAGCAGGGACTGTCTTTTTGCCTTTCTTTGTATTCTGTGTTTCTCTTGGTGGGTAAAAGCTTGGTGACTGACTCTTGGTTCATGGCCAGAGTGGAACTCTCTTTCTCTTTCTCACTAAATTCTGTCCTTTTCTGGAAGAGAGAACAGTAGTGAGCATAGTGACTCTTAAACTTAAATGTGGGCAGAAGAGCAATGAATGATTTTTTATATTCTTTTTTTCTATTTTCTTCTCTCTTCTAGAAGTCAGGGACTCTGTGTGGCCTGGTATGAAGCCAGGTTATGCTAGGCAAAGGACAGGAACTGATCGCTAATCCATTGTCATCCACCTTCTAGGAATGATTGTCTTTTTTAGGATTATTTTTTAATAAGTCTGTCTTTAGCAGAGGCAGCAGGGTGGATAGAAGGGCTGAAAATGAATCCAAGTGCTTCCTCTGACACATACTGGCAGTGTGACCCTGGACAAATCCCTTAGTCTGTTGGCCCTTGGGGCAAACTTCAATTTATAAATTGAAAAGAAGGTACCAACTTGTATTAGGAGAGGAAGCTTCCTCATTTGGGAGTTCTGTATACAAATGAAATCGCAGATCCAGTCCTCATTCCTATCCCTCTTTTCATCATAGGAACAATTGTCTTTATTTATTTTTGGCTGGGAAGAGGAGTAGATCAGCTTCCCTAGACCCTCATGGCCAGTGCCTAGAAGATATGGCATCACTGGCTCTTGACATATTTGGGATGCTAAGAGGCTCATTAGCAGGCTCCAGTAATGTTAATCTAAAGATAACAGTGTTTGATGTTTATCTCTAAAACACCATACAGCCTTTCTTTCCATTTTTGGTCTTCAAAGCAGAGCTGCGGCTGTCTGACCTCATAGGAGACATGTGTTAGGCTCAGAAAAGTAAGCAGTGTTACCAAAGAAAAATAACATGTTTCTGGTTCTATGTCATATATTCCTTGGAGGATATTAAGTGTGCCAAATAATTAGGGTGTTTTGTGTCTTTCTCTGCCCTCTTCTACTCAGATTTCTAAAGTATTCTGCTTCCATTGTCAGGAAACGTGAAGGCTCCTCCTATAGACAGATGCTCATTTCTCCTTTGCTTCTTCTTAGTGAATACTTCGAGTACTACATACTAGAACAATGTTCTGTACATACTGTACTGAGCTCAATTAATACTTGTTTAATTACTGGGCAGATAGTGAAATCAGCTTTTATTATGGCCTGCCATGAATTGTTACTGGTCCCCAGGCCTATGGGAACATGAATTGTAGAACGAATGAAAAAGCATTTCTTAAGTGCTTTCTGTGTGCCGAAGGCCTGGGGATACAAATAGAAAAAAAGAGATAGCCTTTACTCTCAGTTCACACGCTAAGTGGGATAGATAACACAAGAAAGTTCACCTGCAGGGTGGATGGAAAGGCTCAGGGGTCCTGAGGTTGTGTCATTAGGTCAGATGGGAGAGAGGAGGGTCCTGCAGGTAAGGCTTGAAGACTATAAGAGGTAGAGGCAGGGATGATGGTAAAGCCTGCTTAGTCTCCATCTCCCTGAACAGAAAAGTGAGATGAGGGGAACTCCCACTTCATCAAAGCTATGTAAACAGTTAAGTAACCCAGATTGAGTTCTGGGACTTCCAGGAGTGGGGGCAGGAGAGAAGGTGGGAAGCAGGAAGGCAAGAGGATAAAGGCACCCCCAATGATGACTGCTCCATGTGTTTTAAAATGATGAGGACGTGTTTCATCTCCTTATGGATAATTTTGCATATGGTGATTAAGGGGACCTATCTCAAAGACCTATCATTATGTGGCACAGCTGGGGACTCATCAGGAGCCTTGGCTTGGCACATTGGGTTCCAACCAAAGAGTTGTTTAGTCTATGCTAACTGGGGGTTAGAGAGAGAATTCTCCTCCCCCTGTCACATGGGAATGAGGGAAACCTGAAGATATTTTTTCTTCATACTTAAACCATTCATGCTACCAAGCCACCACCACGTGAAACATCTCTTCATTACCCCATGACAAAGCCTCTCATTTTCAGAGCCAACATTAAATTTCTGGTAAAAAATTAAATGATGCTCCTGGCCTCTACTACAGACCCCTTTCTTTTTTCCATGTGATGGCTAGCCACTACAGACAACAGTGTCTTGAGCCAGCCTGAGTCTCTAAGAGAGGACACTCCCCTCTGTGAAAATGGAATGGTGCTCAGAATGGCTATTTGGCCTTCCCTCTCTCCTCTTCAAGGGCTGAAGATGTGGACAACCTCACACTTTCTAAACCCAGCTCCATTGTGGAAATCCAGGGTCAAATATAGTTAGTCACATCTGTTACCAATCATGATGCTGCAAAGCCTGAGGAAGGTCAGTCTTTTTGGAGTTGCAACCCCTGCTGTGGGATTTGATTTGGTAACCAGCCTCTCTCCATAAAAGTGTTAGATTTATGATTTTAAATTTTAAGGGAATTAAAATGAATGTCGGGACACTGCTTGACACAGCTGGAAACCCTTTGCTGCAGAGGCAGGCCTGGCGTAGTGGTTGCTTACCCCCACCCCCGCCAATACCCCCTTCAGCTTGGCTGGATGCTGTAAGTTTTATTTTCACCGTTGCAGTTACATTCCCTTCCCCGTTCTATCAATTGCTCCATGGTGTTCTAGAAAAAGATCAGTCTGATAAAATACTTCATTTACCCTCTCACCCCTGCCCCCACTTCACATCCCCCGAAGCTTATGGTTTCTTTGGTGATTTGTTACTAACACTGTTTGGAATCTGTTGTCAATGTTTCTCACTCCTTTCTTGGGATAAAACCATGTTTGTGAAGTCCAAATGAAATGAGTTTATTTTTTTTCTGGCATCTTACACTCTAAAACATGGCTCTCAGACAAGAAGATACATTTCAGGATGAGGAACTCATTAATATTTTTAATCCGCTAGAATCTTCTCTCTCATTTGGATTTGCCTGACACAAGCAGATTTCTTCTCTTGGCTTGGACTCTCTGAACTTGCCGTGCTCGGCTTCCAAACCCCAGGGACTGCAGCGTTTCTGCCAAATACTTCTGGCAAGGGGACACACAGAGCATCACCAATAATTTCGCATCACCCCCTTTTAATAAAAAAAATCAAGTGAACACACATATAGAGGGAGAAAATAATTGGTTATCTAAGTAAGAAAATACAGCACAGTGGAAGTAGTTGCCAATTTTCTGATTCTTCACTTTCTTCCACCTTCTAGGTCACAACATAATGCATTCTACAGAAAACTCTTCCTATCGATTCCCCCACCCTCCACCCCTCAGGTGTCTCTTAGGGGCTCCTAAGATTATCGAGGCACACAAAATGATAGCCGATGGCCAGAAGGAAGTGGAATAAGAGATCTAACTTCTTTCTCCATCCCTGTCTCTTATATCTTCCTTACAATCTGGTGAGCCTTTATCTATAAGCCCATGTTGAGCATTTGAAGAATATGACTACTGCTAATGATTATAACAGCAACGATCCCCTACCGTTTCCGTACTGAGTCATCGGTACTCTCATTTTATGTGTTCTTTTGGCTTCACTCTTGAATGTGAGTGTCTTTTCATGGAAGCAGGCTGCTGGACCACAGGGGAATAATGGGTATCCTCTTCCCTATGCCTCCCTCTCCCACTGGGGGTGGGGGAGGGGCTGTAAAGCAATTCCCTGCATTATGCATTCAACTCTTTAGAGCATGCCTAATGAATGCAAAGGCAGGCAAATACAAAAAGAGAGAGAAGAAGGGAAAAGGATGGTACAAAAGGAAGAAAGAAGGTGAAAAGAAGAGAGAAAAGAGGAGTAAGACTCGTGTAGGATGACATTGATAGAGTAGAGTCAACAATTGCTTGGGATGACACAGATTGGTGCCCCATGCTCCCTAAGTATGGAGAACTCTACTTTCTGACTTGCAGGTAAGTGATTCAATCAGTAACCAGTCATTAAGCTTCTCTTATAGGCCTAGCACTATGGATAACGCAGAAGACACAGTCTCTGTCTTTAAGATCCCTACAATTCATCTCGGGATAGAAGAAACCCACACATGAAACAGTTAGTAAGTAATATAACATGGCTAAAAATTAAGTGCTAAGTTGTGCAGGGCAGACTGTACATGCCATGGGAATTGAGAGAAGAGTAAAAGTGTAGTGAGGGAAGGATTGAGGGAAGAGGTGAACACTGAGCTATGAGAAACAACCAGGTGGTGAAGTGGGCAGAGCCTGAAGTCAGGAAGGTCTGAGTTCAAATCTAGCCTCAGACATTTACGAGCTATGTGACCCTGGGCTAGTCACTTAACCCTCGATCTGCCTCAGTTTCCTCATGTGTAAAATGGGAACCATAATAACACTTACCTCCCACGGGTGTTGTGAGGGTTAGCTCAGTAGCTGGCACACAGTAAACATTTAATACATGATTATTTCCCTTCCCCCCTTTTTGAAGGATAGGTAAAATTTTTATTGGAAGAGGGGTAGGGAGAAGGAGGGAGGGGGAGGGAGAGAAAGAGAGAGAGAGGGAGAGAGAGGACCCCAAGGTCTCCTTCCAGCTCTGGTTGGTTGTTGTCCTTCAAAGTGGAAGAGGACCAAAATGACATCCGAATGTTGGGGTCAAGGTACAGTATGTCTGACTACAGTTGATCAGACAAATATGAGCTTGGAAGGCTCTAGCATAGGTCAGGCACAAATAGTTCACACGAACATTTGGAGTGGAGATGTCTCTGAATTTGCACATCTCACATTTCGTTTGAGTTACTCCAACTCTAATGATCCTAATGGAATAGGGGAGAGCACTCCAAGGGGGATAAGTAGAACCAGACTCACTGTGTCATCACTAAGCATGATGAAAATATGACTCTGGTCTTATGTAGGCAGAGACTATGCTGAGTACTTCCAGAATATCTTTTTGGTATAGAACATGAAAACAGGAGAGCAGGAGAAGGGTTGAGTTACCAATGGAATCTTGGAGGAGGTGGGTGAGTTTGCTGTTCCGGTAAGGAATGTGGCCACGGTGCTCGGACAGGGCTCCCAGAACATCAGCCAGGGCTGCTAAGCTTCGATTTATAAAGGAGGTCTCCCTCAGGATTTTCCCTGTCACTCCAGACATGCCTAAGGGAAACCAAAGCCACGCTTGATTCTTACTTGCCTTTTGAATTTAGTTTTGGGTTTGTTTTTGCTAAATATTACAAAAAATATAATCGGAACCATGTCAGAAAAAAAGCAGAATGAAGATTTCACAGGATGTTCCTCCATGTAGTTTTAGTTATACATGGGGAATATATTAAAATATATTCCATTAACTTTGTTCCTGTAACAAGCTAAACAGTCAGCAGCTAAAACTCTTGGTCTTTTATAATCTGGGCTCTATTTTTCAAAACACTTTTTTTGGGGGCAGGAGACTACAATTGTAAAAAGAAAAGGAAAAGAAAAAGAAAAAAATGGCCCATTAGGATGTAAAGAAGATTAAAAGAAAAATAAACTATCTGCAAAGGGTATTAAGGCTCAGAGGCTCAAACTTTTATTAGGTCTTGGCTCTCTAATTCAGCCGACAGGTTCAAGTGAAGTGCTATCATGCCATGGTTATCGCTTCTGGAAGGGTCAACTTACCAATACATTCACTGCCAGCCAAGTCCACAAGTTGTAACTTGGTTTGGACCTGCTTCTGTTGCTCTGTGGGGTCCAGGGGAATTGGTGCTGGAGAAAGACCTCTGGGAGTGAAGCTGGGCTTCTTACTTTTCACTACTTTCTGAGGAGTGGTGCACAGTATCTCTTTACACAGCTTTTGAATTGCTTGTTGATCTGCTGTAAATGGGGGGAAACCACCGGTATTTTGTGAGGTAAAAAGATGACAGGGAAAATACAAATTCATTTCACAAGGGCTGTTGATGATGAATCTTCAGCTCAGAAGCCAACATATTTAATATATTCCTGGGTCTATAAAATTGTTGTCATTCACTTCATGTCTCATATATGGATTGGAAAAACTGCAGAGTAATAATTAGTGGTTTCTTTTGGCAATAATGCCAAAAGCAAAAAAAAAAAAAAAAAGGAAGAAGAGAATCATCATTTGTCTGTTGGATGTTAAACTAATGTCTAATTGCCAATACTTGTCTCAAGACAAATTAACAATGTTTTCCAAGGAGGTTAAGTTAACAGGATGAGCAAATGTTTCCATTTTCATTAACACCAGAAAAACTATTCTCAGCAGAAAAAATATCTATGCTGAGTTTGTAGGCCCCAAGAAAAAGAGATTCCACTACCTCTCTTTGCAATAAGCCTCAACTTTCTTTATGTCAAACTTAAATTCTTCAGGTTGCAATGGAAGTCCCTTTCCTCTTGTCCTGTTCTTCAAGGTGGTGACCACTCTAGGGCCTAACACTGGGTCCTGACCATGGTAGGTGCTAAATAGTCATTTGCTGAGTTGAATAACTATGATACTTTTCAAGTTTCTCAAGGTTATACAATTCATTTTCAAGTATTTGCTTAGCTATCTCAGGCTTAGGTTTGGCTTCAGGGAAATCTAATAACCTACACAAAATGTATAAAAATATTTACAGTAGCTTTTTTGTGGTAGCAAAGAAAGAAAAAGCAAGGGGGTGTCAATCAACTGGAGAATTACTAAACAAATTATGGCATATGAACATGGTGGAATACTATTGTTCTGTAGGAAATGATGAAGGGAGTAATTTCAGAGAAACCTGGGAAGACTTACATAAAAGGATACAGACTAGAATGAGGAAAAATGAGAATAATTTATAGAATAACAATGTTGTAATGTGATGATATTTTTTACATTTATTAAAGGTAAATACACAGAGAGGGAAAAATAAATACAAACACAAGAAACCCCAGCAACAGGCATACTTTTTACTTACCAGTACCTTTTTGTAATGGAAAACATAGTCCCTGGCAGTGATTGTTAGGCCTTCTTCCGTTTGCTTAGTCATAGGTTTTTGGCCCTTCCATAGGCCACCTGTTTTCATTACCTGCTGGGTGTGCCCTGCTCCTCTATACAAACAACTCAATTAAATTCAATTTAACATTTATTAAGCGCTTATCATGCAAGGCATGAAGGACACAAAAACAAGAACGGCACTGTTCATTTAACACTAAGTCTATATAAAATGTGTGCAAAGTAAATATAAAGTAATTTCGGTATGAGAGAAGGGAAAGCACCATTTGGGGAGCTCCAGGAGAGGCCTTGTGTAGGAGGTAGAACTTAAGCTCAGCCTTTAAAGAAGCTAGGAATTCCAAAGGGTGGAAGTCAGGAGGACTGTTGTAAATGGGGGCTGGCAACAAGCCAGTTTAAACAGAATGCAGAACTTTGGGAGGGGGATTCATGTGAAATCAATCTTTTTAGAAAGGATGGATCCAGGTTGTGAAAGGTGGTAAATGCCAAACCGAGAAGACGATATTTTATCCAGACAATAGAAAGCCACTGAAGCTTCTTGAGTTGGACAGTGATATATCAAGGTAGAATCTAGGAGAAATGGGTACATTTAGACAATAATGGGGACAGAGAAATAGGTTGAGAAGCAGAAGAATGGTCTTGTGGAAGTCAAGGATGGAATTTCAAAAGGAAGGCCGTGGCTTATGGCTAATAGGAAGTTAAAGATCCAGGCTGAGAAAAGACCACTGGATTTGATAACTAAGAAGTCAATGGTGACCACTTTCCAGAGAAGTTTCAGTGCTGTGGTTAAGGGGGGACAGGAGGTCAGAGTGTAAGAAGCTGTTGTATGGAAAAGAGGTTAGACTAGTTCAGAGCTAGGAATCATGGGTGGACATTGCAGAGAAGCATATTTAGGTTATAATAACCTATACAAAATGTACAAAAAATATTTATAGAACCTTTTTTTGTGGTAGCAAAGAAAGAAAAAGCAAAGGGTTGTCAATCAGCCAGGGAATTACTAAACAAATTATGGCATATGAACATAATGGAATACTATTATTCTGTAAGAAATGATGAAGGGAGTGATTTCAGAGAAACCTGGGAAGACTAATATAAAAGGATATAGACTAGAATGAGAAAAATGAGAAGAATTTATATAATTACAATGTTGTAAAGACAAAAAACTTTGAAAGACTTAAGAACTCTGATCAAGGCAGTGACTATTCAAAATTCCACCATGAAACATGCTACCTGCCTACTGATTGGTAATGGACTTAGAGTGAAGAATGAAATATATATATACACATACATAATACACACACACATATACACATATATACACATACATGTGTGTATGGATAGACAGACAGGCATGGCCAATATAAGAATTGATTTTGTTTATGAATATTTGTTATAAGAATTGTTTTTTTGTTAAAAATTGTTTTTACATGTAACTGGGGGAAAATAAAAATAAAATACTGAACTTTTTTTAAAGAGATTTTTTTCTTTCTTTTTCAATAGGAGATAATGGAATAAGAAGAAAAGAAAATGTCAATTGAAAAAATAAAGTTTAAAAAATTAGATAAAACAAAATATTCCTAACAATTAGATTTGTTAAAAATTGGAATGGGCTGCCTTGGGAGGTAGTAGATTCTACTAGCAAAGGCTGGATGACTTCTTGTTGGGTATGGAAAAGTGTTCTTGTGCAAGTATAGGTTGGACTAGGTGGCCTCTGAGATCCTTTCTACTTTGGAGATTCTGTGGGGACAGTAAGACAGATTGATTACTCTTGAGAATCTTGGCAGTAAAAAGATATGTCAAGTAGGTAAGAGAGTTAAAGGCTTTTGTTTGTTTTTAAAGCTATCAGGTAGTATATTTATAGACAGAACATGAGCACTAATGAGGTTGTTGATGCTGGAGACCACAGGGCAATACTGGAACATGACCCTAAAAGAAGCTGGAGGGGAATTAAAAATGTATATTTTTATAGCGCTTTACATAGTTTACAAACCACTTTCCTCATAAAAACCCACTGATGAGGTAGTGCAAGGATCAATACGCTCATTCACTCAAAAGAGAAAAGGGAGAAGAGAGAAGGAATTTGGATGAAGATAGTTTAAGGGAGGGATTAGTCAAAACTAACTCTAAGGATGTATAAAAATATTGACAGCTCTTTTTGAAGTGTCAAAAAATTGAAATCTGAGGGGGGTGCCCACAAATTGGGCAATGGCTGAATTAGTTATGGTATATACATGAGGGAATACTACTATACAATAAGAAATTACAGATATATATGTGTATTTCTTTATACGCATCACACACATTTCTTTTGGACATAACTAATATAAAATTAATTTTTCTTGATTTTGTGTGTTTATAACAGGGGGTTCGTTTTTCTTCCATTCTCAAGTGGGAGAAGGGAGGGAAAGAAGGAAGATTTTTGTTGATAGAAAAAATAGAGTTCAGAGGGGACACATATTATCTCCCCAAGCTAGAAGGTAAGCCTTTTATCTTTGTTTAGTCCTTTATGAGTGTTCGTGTTTACCTTTTTTATGTTTCTCAACTCCTGTGTTTGAACTTCAAGGTTTCTATGGAACTCAGGTCTTTATTATCAAGAATGACTGAAAGTCCTCTATTTCATTATAGGTTCATTTTTTTCCACAGCAGGATTATACTTAGTCTTGCTGAGTAAGTTATTTTTTATTGTAAGCCTATATATTTTACCTTCTGGAACATTGTATTCCGACCTCTCCATTCTTTTATAGTTGTGGCTATTAAATCATGTGAAATTCTGATGGGCTCCTCGCTACTTGGATGTTTTTTTCTGGATGCTTACTATATTTTTTCTTTGACCTAGAAGTTATAGATTTGGGCTATAATGTTCATGAGAGTTTTCATTTGGGGGTTTCTTTCAGGAGGTGACTGGTGGATTGTTACTATTTCTCCTTTGTTCCTTGGTTCTAACAGACTTGAGCACTTTTAAGATTTCTTGAAATAAGATACCCAGGCTTTGGTCATGGCTTTTAGGTAGTCCAGTGATTCTTAATTTTTTTTTTCTGCTTAATCTGCTTTCAATGTTAGTTATTTTTGTTAAATGATAACTAATGTTTTCTTCTACTTTTCCAGTCTTTTTATTTTGTTTTAATATTTCTTATTATCTCATGAAGTCATTATCTTCCATTTGGTCCATTCTAATTTTCAGGGAATTTGCTGCCTGGACAAAGTTTTGTACCTCTTCTACTAAGCTGTTAATTCCCTTTCCAATTCTTTTTCCCCTCATAGCTCTCATTTCTTTTTCCAAGTTTTTCCTCTAGCACTCTAATTTAATTTATAAAAGCATTTTTAACTAAAGAGAAAATCCTTCTTTTACATCTTCCAAGAATTCTTCTTAAATATGTGTCCAACCTGTGTTTTTCTTTGAGACTTTGCTTGTAGGTGTTTTGGAGCTACTTTCTTCCAGGTTTGTATTTTGAGTGTCTCTGTCACCATAGTAGCATTTTATGGTAGATTGCTGTTGTATGATCATTCTTTTAGCCTACTTTTTGATTTTAGATGTTATGTTAGGGGCCAGGTGCTGCACACTTCTGGAGGAAAGGTCTGGGCTAGTCCAATCACTGCTTTCTTAGGGGATTGAATACTGTGTTATTCCACATTCTCAGGGGCAACTCAGGCTGAAGACCTAGAAGCTTTCAGTGCTATCATCATGGTTTGATCCAGGGGAAAGTTTGATCACTGCCTCTCCCTCCACCTAGTCTGAGCTCTGTAAATTCCTGACCTGGGTTTGGGTATGACCCACATCAGGCCACTGCAGGACCCTTCCACAATTCTGCTGTGGTAGTCTGCTTCTTGCCCTGATTATTCCTCTGCGGAATTCATACTAGGTTGAATTTAAGCTTGAATTAAGACCCTGCTCCACTCCTTGGGAGTCACACAGCTGCTGTTCGATTCTGAATTTGCTTCTCAGTCAGTACACATCCCAGGGCCCATAACTCCTTTTTGTTGTTGTTGTTGTTCAGTCATTTTCAGTCACAGCTGATTCTTCATGACCCATTTGGGGTTTTCTTGGCAAAGATTCCGAAGTGGTTTGCCATTTCCTTCTCCAGCTCATTTTACAGATGAGGCAAATTGAGACAGACAGGGTTAAGTGACTTACCCAGGACCACATAGCAAGTTAGTGTCTGAGGCTGGATTTGAACTCAGGTCTTCCTGACTCAAGACCCAGCACTACCCACTATACCATGTAATTGCTCCTGGTAACTCCTTACCTTGAACTATTAATTTTAGATGGCAGTCCCTTCATCTGTCCCCACCTAGATCTGTGATCTGTCACCCACTGGGTGGTGAGTGAGAAAGCTGCCAGTTAGCACCTGTTCTGCACCTTACATAAAGGCACAGTGCTTTATATGGGTTAGGGACCTCATCTTGCACCGGGATGCTAGCATCTTGCTATACCCCATACCCAGAGTCTATAGACTTCTCTCTCTCTCCCTATGCCAACCTGGACTGGATAAATGACTCACTGTGATTTTTTTTCTTGGATTTCCCAATCAAGATTCAGTCTGGTTCATTGTCTAGATGTGTCTGGAGGAGTTTTGGGGGAGCATTCACTGTACTTCTCCCCGATTCTCCGCCTTCCTGTCTCTGCCCAGTACACCTATTCTTGTAGTTACAGAAATGGAAGCTCACAGAGTTTGAGTTGCCCCAAATCACATAAACTGGTAAGTGGTAAAACCACAACTCAATCCCAGCTATTCTGGCTCCAGGAAAGTGCTTGCCTCTATACTAGCTGTTGTGATTGGGTCAGTTGGACATGTGGCAATCTTTCTCTAGGATAGAAGAGACGGTATCAAGCATAAGGGAGATTCTGAATAAGTAAAGCAGTGCAAGGTGTGATGAGAGGGGAAAACTGGGAATCAAAAAGATCTGGGTTTGAGTTCTGGCTCTGCTATGGCCTTGGGAGAGTCACTTAACTCCATGTAGGCCTCGGTTTCCCCATTTGTAAAAATGGACTTGATGACCTCTGAAGTCTACCCTATATTCCTGTCTTATATTAGTGACTCTTATGTGAGGTCTATCCTCTTAGACTTCTTGGAATACTAATTTTCCTGGATACTTTGATGGATCTGTGACCTCATTAGTAAGGCTACTCCTTCCATCAGTGCATACTGATTTGTACAACCTATTTGTACACTACAGTAGAAGTTGACCCATAACTTGTGAGATTTGCAGTTCATTACTACAAGAGTGCAGAAATAAATGTCCAGGTAAGATTCTAGGGAGTCTAAAGAAGTTCAGCTATGGCAGTCTAGTGCCCCTCTGAATGTGTTCTGTGTGGCCTTGAATGCAAATACTCTTGCTTCCCAGTTCATTGACTTCCTCAGCTCCCATGACCTTCACCTTTACTTCGTCTCAGCAGCACACATGGATGACCTTGATTACTTCACCAAACTCAACCCTTAAATTTCTTTATCTGATCATAATCTCCTATCCTTCCATTTCCCCCGTGCCTCATCCCTCCTAAACATAAAGTTCATCCTCTTCGATGTCTGATCATTCCTTCCTTCACTGATTTCCTGGTCCATTGTCTCTTCTCTGGTCTCACTTTCCTTATTTCAAAACCTTAATGCTAAAGTAAACCAGATCAGCTTTGTGCTCTCCTCTCTCCTAGAAATCTTTTTCCCCTTGACCCACTGTGGCTCATCCCTTACTAAACCTCTACCCCACCATCTCCCTTCTCTCCTTTTATGATGCTGAATGCTGCTAGAGGAAGTCATGCAGCTGAATGAGTTAATGACAAATTTGTTATTTAATCTCAGCCGGATTCAACTTTACTCCTCCTCCCAAATTATCTTCTTCTTCGCTCCAATATTAGCAGAAGAAGTGGTCCTCCTTGCTAAGGACAACCCTTTCCTTTTAATCTTCCCATCTCATTTTCGTTTCTTTTTTTCACATTTATTTTATAAAACAAGCATTTCCACAACATAGTATAATAAAAAAGATGATTGCACATGAAATTGCAAATCTGTTATGTACAATTTGCTATTCCTTTTTAATATATAATAATCATATGAATTTCTCTTTTTTTTCTGTCCCTCTTCCCCTCCCCTTCCCTAGAGATGGCTACCATTAGATACATTAGACATAAATAGGTATATATATATATGTATATATATACATATATACACACATATATGTATATGTAAAATTATTCTATACATCTATTTATCAGTTCTTTCTCTAGATTCAGATAGCATCTTTCTTCATACATCCTTTCGAGTTAATTTGGATGTTTATAATAGTCAAAATGATTTATTTGCTCAAAGTCATTCTTAAAACAATATTGTTGTTACTGTGTACAATGTTCTCTTGGTTCTGCTCATTTTGCCCCTCTTTATTTCATGCAAATCTTCCCATGTTTTTCTAAAATCATCGAGTTCATCACTTCTTATAGCACAATAATATTACATCACAATCACATGCCACTTGTTCAGCCATTCCTTAATTGATGGGCTTCCCTACAATTTCCATTTTTTTGCCACCGCAGTAAGAGCTGCTACAAACACTTTAGAACATATAGGTTTTTTCCCTAATCATCTTTGAAAATAGTCCTAGTAGTGGTTGTCCTGTATCTCTCCCTTTGGCAGCTTAACTCTTAGAAAGTGCCAAGTATACCTATCCTACATTTTCATATTCCATTCACTTTTGTTGCAACAATCCGTCTAGCAGCTGCTGTGGGGGTATAAAACCAACAACAACCAGTTCACAGAACGCTGCAAGCCCAGGTCCTTTTGATCTGCTTTAATAAGGAAAGCAACATTAAGGGGTTAACAATCTCAATTTAATCCAACATACAAATATCATTCACTTAGTTCAGGGCAAAAAGCCAGTACCCTGAACTTCAGAGCAAATACAAACGAAATACAAACATACATTTGTAAACAGACCAAATACAATTCATAGTTACCAACATCTGGGTTCAGCTGGGATCTTGACAACAGCTGGCCCAAAGTCACGCGTCACTACTGCTGTAGCTCAGAGCTCCAAAAAGAAAGCCAACCCCTGGTTTTATATCTTGTTCAGGGTCAAAGGTGAGTCACATGTGCAACTCACTCATGTGACCTTAAATTGTCATAAAAATGCAACTTAAACTCACATGGTCTAAAAGCCTCTGATGTCACAAACATGTCACTCAAACCCAAGTAAACTAGGCTTTCCCTTGAGGCAAGGAGGTCATCAAAGACTCCTAATTTAATCAAGGAAACGAAGACCAAACTCTTCAAGACCAAACACTTGGTTGAATAAGTGCTAAGAGCCCATCTTGATTCCCAATACACTTCTTAACCCCTTGTAACCTAGTTTTGATACTACCATTCAAAAAACTGTTATTTCCTTTTTTAATTTGTTTTTCTCAATTTTATGTGAATTTAAGAAAAAAATTGATTTTTTAAATTTTTGAGTTCCAAATTCTCACCCTCCTCTACTCCCTTCTTTGAGAAGGCAAACAATTTGATATAGATTATACATGCACAGTCATGCAAAACATATTTCCAAATTTGCCATGTTGCAAAAGAAAACAGAAACCAAAAAAAAAAAAAAAAAAGGAAAACCTAAGAAGAGTAAAGAAAGTTAAAAAAAAAGTATGCTTTGATCTGCACAGACTCCATAAGTTCTTTCTCTGGAGATGGATAGCATTTTTTATCATAAGTCCTTTGGAATTGGCTTAGATTATTGTATTGCTGAAAATATCTAAGTCATTCACAGCTAATCATTGTATGATATTGTTGTTACTGTGTACAATGTTCTTCTGGTTCTACTCACTTCACTTTGCATCAGTTCATATAAATCTTCCCAGGTTTTTCTGAAAGTATCCTGCTCATCACTTCTTATAGCACAATAGTTTTCTATCATAATCACATACCACAACTTGTTCATCCATTGCCCCATTAATGTGCATCTCTTCAAATTCTAATTTTTTGCTACCAAAAAAAGTTGCTATAAATATTTTTGTACATCAAGATCCTTGTCCTTTTTCATTGATCTCTTTAGGATACAGACCTAGTAATGGTATTGTTAGGTCAAAGGGTATACACAGTTTTATAGCCCTTTGGGCATAGTTCCAAAATGCTCTCCAGAATAGTTGGATTAGTTCACAACTCCGTCAACAATGCATTAGTGTCTCAATTTTTTCACATCCCCTCCAACATTTGTCATTTTCCTTTTTTTGTCACATTAGCCAATCTGATAGGTGTGAGTTTGCGCCTCAGAGTTTTTAAATTATCATTTCTCTAATCAACATTAATTTAGAGCATTTTTTCTTATGACTATAGATAGCTTTGATTTCTTCTTTTGAAAACTGCCTGTTCATATCCTTTGACCATTTATCAATTGGTAAATGATTCATATTCTTGTAAATTTGACTCAGTTCTCTATATATTTGAGAAATAAGGTCTTTATCTAAGAAAATTGCTATAATATTCCCCACCCCCCAGCTTTCCGCTTTCCTTTTTTTTTTCAGGAGGAAGGCCAGGCAATTGGGGGTAAGTGACTTGCCCAAGGTCACACAGCTAGTAAAGTGTGTCACGTGTCTAAGGTCTGATTTGAACTCAGGTCCTCCTGACTCCAGGGCCGGTGCTCTATTCACTGCATCACCTAGCTGCCCCTTCTGCTTTCCTTATAATCTTGGCAGCATTGGTTTTATTTGTGCAAAGGCTTTTAAATTTAATGTAATCAAAATTATCCATTTTTTACATTCTACAATGCTCTCTATCTTTTGTTTGGTCATAAATTCTTCCTTTATCCATAGATCTGACAGGTAAAAATTTCCATCCTCCTCTAGTTTGCTTATGATATTACCCTTTATATCTAAATCATGGACCCATTTTGAACTTATCTTGGTATATGATTTGTGAAGTTAGTCTACACCTGGTTTCTGCCAAACTGGTCTCCAGTTTTCCCAGCAATTTTTGTCAAATAGTTCTTGTCTCAAAAGCTTGGATCTCTGGGGTTTATCAAACACTAAATTGCTATGTTCATTTACCATTGTATATTGTGTACCTAATCTATTTAATTGATCCAAGGCTCCATTTCTTAGCCAGTACCAGATTTTTTTGATGATTACCACTTTGTAAGTCTGAGATCTGTCACTGCTAGGCCAGCTTGGCTTGTGTTTTTTTTTAATTGACTCTCCCCATAGTCTTGACCTTTTGTTCTTCCAGATAAATTTTATTAGTATTTTTTTTAGCTCTGTAAAATATGAAACTGTTTTCCCCAAAGGTAACCAATCTAATTTCTCACTTACAAAATCTAATGGCCATTACATGGTCTTTATCCTTCATGATCTCTCTGTAGCATTTGACATTGATGACCCTTTTCTCCCTTCACTTTCTTTCTGGATGCTCTCTCCTCTGTGGGTTTTCATGACATCACTTTCTTCTAGTTTTCCTCATCCTTGTCTGAATGTTCCTTCTCAGTCTCCTTTACTGGGTCATCATCCATATCTGGCCTCCTCTATTTGGGCATACCTTGTCTCTCTTCTGTCTATATACTCTCTAGGTGAACTTATAAACTCCAGTGGTTTCAATTATCACTCCTATGCAGATGAAAATCTATACATTGAAAATCCTAAGTTGGGATTTTTTGATTTGGGAATTCTGTTCCTCTCTCTTTCCTCTATCTATCTAGTTAGATAGCTGTCTAACTATTTAGATTTATATTTTTAATATAGATGTATTTAAAAATAGTTTATATTATTTAAATTTATAGATTGATAGATATCTAACTAAGTTTTGGTAAGCATCCAATGGCACAGGGGAAATTATATTAATAATCTTTTCTTGACCTAGATAGGAAATCTCCCATCCATCCTAGATCTATCAATCCAGGGTCTCTATCATACAGGGTCTCACCTCCATCTCCTTTCTTTCTTTTTTTTTTAAATTAGATTTTTATTTTTAGTTTACAACACTTAGTTCTACATGTTCTTGAATTTCAAATTTTCTTCCCTTCCCTCCCCTCCCCTCTCCCCCGACAAAACGGCACGCAGTCCAATATAGATTCTACATAAATCTTCACATTAAACTTATTTATGCAATAGTCAAGTTGCAAAGAAGAATTATGACCAATGGAATGAGTCATGAGAGAGAAGAAACAAAACCAAAAAAGAAGAGAAAAAAAGAGAGAGCAAATAGTTTGCCTTAGTCTGCATTCAGACTCCACAGTTCTTTCTCTGGATGTAGATAGCTCTCTCCATCATGACTTCTTTGGGGCTCTCTTTGAGCCTTGTATTGCTGAGAAGAGCCAAGTCTATCAAAGTTAGTCATCACAGAATCAGTATGTCTGTGGTTGTATACAATGTTCTCCTGGTTCTGCTCTTCTCACTCAGCATCAGATCATGTAAGTCTTTCCAGGTTATTATAAAATCTGTATCTTCCCCATTTCTTATAGGACAATAGTATTCCATTACATTTATATACCACGACTTGTTCAGCCATTCCCCAATTGATGGGCATCCCCTTGATTTCCAATTCTTTGCTACCACAAAAGGGGCTGCTATAAATATTTTTGCACAAACAGGTCCCTTTCCCACTTGTGTGATCTCTTTGGAATATAGCCTTAAGAGTGGTATTGCTGGGTCAAAGGGTATGAACATTTCTATAACCCTTAGGGCATAGTTTCAAATTGCTCTCCAAAATGGCTGGATCTGTTCACAACTCCACCAACAATGTATTAATGTTCCAATTTTCCCACATCCTCTCCAGCATTTATCATTTTCCTGTTTTGTCATGTTAGCCAACCTGAGAGGCCTCTCCTTACTTTCTGTTTCTACCTAAAAAAGACTAAAGGACAGGCAGCACCAGCAACTTTTAATATGCTTTGCAATATATGAATCC
>CM053627.1:76795655-76819735 GCA_028646595.1 Phalanger gymnotis
GAGGAGAGGAGAGGAGAGGAGAGGAGAGGAGAGGAGAGGAGAGGAGAGGAGAGGAGAGGAGAGGAGAGGAGAGGAGAGAAGAGGAGAGGAGAGGAGAGGAGAGGAGAGGAGAGGAGACAGACACAAGAGGGAAAGAGAAGACAAAAAGGAAAGAGAAAGAGTGGAGGCAAGGAAGGAGTGGAGAGAAGGGAGAGATGGAAGAGAGGAGAGGTGAGGGGGGAAGCGAGATAGGAGGAGAAGGGGAAAGAGAGGGAGAGAGAAAGAGAGAGTGAGAGAGCGCAATTTGAATTGAGTGAAACTTCTGATTCACATAGGGAAAGTGTTCCAAAGGCCATTAGCAATTCCAGGCAGCATCAATCTCCCGGATAATCTCTTACCTCCAATGAAAACTAATCGAAAAATCAATGACGATTCCTGTCGCCACTGTTTTCCTTTTCCCGAATGACAAGTTTAAAGATGTAGATATCTGTGGAAAAAGAAAACACACACACACACACCCTTCATTCCTCACCCGCCCCCCACCTCTTTCTTATACCCATCCATCTGCATTCCTTTGGCTTTTGGAATAGTATCCACAGGAGATCATTGGCATTCAAAATGTTATTTCTTATAGGGATGTTTCAGACTATTTTGGAGTTCACAATTAAAAAAAAAAAAGCAGCCCCATGGGGAGAAATGGAAGCTCAAAATAATGTCATCTGTTTCATATTTGTAATGAAAAAGCATCTCTGAGACAGATGGCTTTGACCCACGAGCCTTTCTTTCTCTTTTCTGGAATCTGCTTCTGCTTAAATGATGGCTGACAATGATAAGTTTTCAATGGAAGAATATTTCCTAAATGAATGTGGAAATCCCAGCATTCAGGAAGAAAAGGTCAAACAGAAGCTCCAAGACATCATGGGAAGGAGAGCTTTGTGTCATCCATCCATGTGGATTCTGCACATTTGGTATGGCATGCCGTGTTGTGTCATGCTGTGTGCTAGGTCATGTTATGTCACGTCATGTCACATCACGTCATGTCACGTCACGTCACATCATGTTAAAGAAGCAACATAATATAGTGAATAGAGAACTGCCCTTGAAGCCAAGAAGACCTGGCCTCAAGCCCTGCCGAAGATGAAGACTGACTGGGCAACCCTCGGCAAATCACTTAGCTTCTCTGTCCTCTGCCTAGGCAAATTGCTAAGAAGACTATAAGATACAGAAAAACTGTTCTATCTGCATTGGTAGAGGGAGTTTCCTCACTTGAGAATTCTCTTTACCATGAAATCACAGGTCTGATCTCCAACCCTGTGCTACATTATATTGTATTATGTTGTGTTGTGTATTGTTTTGTAATGTTATGTTGTGCTGCATTATGTGTTGTTATATATAGTGAAATGCTCCATAAGAAACAATATCCACAATAGTGGATAGACAGTCATCCTTAGGCTCAGAAAGACTTGAGTTCAAATCTTGCCTTTGACTCATACTTATTGTGTGAACTTGAACAAATCACTTTACTTCTTGGTGCCCCCAGACAACTTTCTAAGATTATCAGGTGCAGAACAACTATTCTCTCTGAATTGGTAGGAGGAGTTTCCTCACTGGGAGATACCCCTCCCTGGGAATACCAGTGGATGGTCTAAAAAATATTACAAACTATGTCTTGCGATAGGTTATATGTTCATTAGTTGCTTTTTACATTATGGATACACATAAAGCCTTTACAAAAGGCTCTGTTCTATTGCTGCTGATTGCATGAGTTTTTGTTTGATAATTCCAAATATAAATGATCTCTCTTTTGGAAAGTCAATGCAACCTGCGAAACTGAATTTTACACAGGCTTACAAAACCAACATGGAAAGTCTATGCCTGCTGTGAGTGAAAAGTGATTAAGGACAATCTATAAACTATTGTTCAATGAATTTCCTTTCCCCTATGACTGACTCATAACCCACTGGACTAGGAGTGGGGAACCTACAGCCTGGAGGCCACATGTAGCCCTCCAGGTCCTCAAGTGCGGCCCTTGACTGAATCCAAACTTCACAGAACAAATCCCCTTAATAAAAACATTTGTCCTGTAAAACTTGGACTGGTCAAAAGGCCGCACCCAAGGACCTAAAAGGCCACATGTGGCCTCAAGGCCCCAGGTTCTTCACCCCTGCCCTGGGCTATAGGAGATCAAAATCAGGTCAGATTTTACTACTACAGAGCCAAGAAAAGCTCCTTTTGAAGTGAACAGGAGCTCTGTCTGTGATGAAGAGGACACTGATTCCCAGAAGAAGACATTCCTTTGAAGCTAATGTTACTGACAGATTGTTCCTATTATATTTTTTTAATGTTCTGAAACATAAAATAAATACAGGAGAGAAGAGCAAATGACATTACAGAAGTGGTTATAATCCTACTTATTGTGGTAAACAGTACAATTCTGAAGCGAAATCCTAAATAACCCATTGCCATATTCACTACGTAAGCCAGTTACAAGCTTTGTCAGCATATTCAACTATGCTCCACGTATGAGAGATGTTTCAGAGTTCACCTGTATTTTTTGTTTAAAAACAAACAAAAACTACTGTTAACATAAGTATAGCCCTGTGTAATCTATTGTGTTAATTGGTGGAAAATACGATGTCAGGTGAAACAACATTACAGAGGACAGTTCCATTACAATGCTGCTCTAAAAGATATTTGGCTGAATGACATTACAGATGGGGTTTCACACCTTTTTGATGTGGGGGTGGGGTTTATAATGTGTTAATGATATTTTGGGGAAACGCTCTTAACCTGGGTGACCTTTTTTTCTGGGTATGCCTATACTATTGCACGATAAAACTGTAAATGTATTTTCTTGTTTATATAGCATAAGCAGAAAAGCAGAAAATTCCTTTAAAAAATTAATTACAAATGTTGGTGCCGACATCAAAATTATTTTCGTTCTTAACTTACCCATCTAAGAGAGATGTAAGCAGGGGGCACACATCTCCAAACACTATCTTCTGAGACTCCAAAGGACTATAAACTCTGACGGGAAAAGAAGAAATGGTATTTTAGTGAAAGAAAAAAAGAACATAAATCTACTTTAGCAGCACAAACTTAAGATTGAAGGGGAAAAAAATTACTGGCATATTTCCCATGACCAGTGCCATTTGAACTACTCAACAAAATTAAGGTTCAACGTTCTTTCAAAGTAAAAGAAAAATAAGGTTTGTGACTCTGTCAAAGTTAACAGAGGCCAAAGAACAGAGAATGAGGGCGTGACTATTTCCTCCTGTCCCCTTAAACCAAAATGCATAATAGAATATAAGGAGAAAGACACTGCTTACAAAGCTTAAAAACATTGCATTTATCTTAGAACTAAATGAATCTTTTTTGTGGTTCAAGTTGTTACATTAACAAGCAGGTTTTAAGGGCCTATTCTGTGTTAAGCTTGTTACAGCAACAATACTAGAAACTCTATCCCAAACAACTGTTCAGTACAAGCATTTGTTCTTTTATGATTGGACATATTAAATGCTTTTCCCCCGGGCCGATTAGCAGTCCCATTAGCAGATCTTTAATTCCTACTACAGATACTTAGTAAATTTAACTTTTAAGTTTATAATCAAAGTAAGCGTGGAGGTGGAATCCAGTGACCATGGTCCATTACACAAAGAGACACAGAATATTGCCAAACGACGAAACTAACCCAAAGGGACACCCTGCCAAAACCCCTGTACTGTCAACACCAATGGATTCTCCTGTTAGTCAAATGCTGCTTTGATTTCAGGATTTCTTATAGCTTGCCGAAATCTGAGTTTTTACTTTAGCTGGAACTAAACTTTCCCAAGACTTTTTTTTTTTTTTTCCAAAATGTACTATTTCCCACACCATGAGTGGGGTTAAATCTGATGATTTGGGAGTCCTTAGGTGAAGCCATCCTACTAGCCAGGGCTTTACTTTTCCTGCCCTCAGTCATCTGTAAAATGAGGAAGGTGGATTAAATGAATCTCAGAGGGCTGGCCAACTTTAATATCCTGGGATTGAGGGTGTGAAACGAAGAAAAGGCTGGGAAGACTTCTCTGTATTCCATTAATCACCAGTAATACACAGACTAGCCCGTACCAGTAATGAGGGAGTCATGCCAAAGGCAGGAAGCCAACCTCTTAAAAGTAAACAAACAACCTCCTCACTACCTGTAAAACAAAGAAAATCCCTTATAGAGCACATATAGCAAAAGCTACCGAATTAAACTTTGCTGTTTTTCAGTCTTGTCTGACTCTTTGTGGCCCCTTTTGGGGTTTTCTTGACAGAGGTACTGGAGCGGTTTGCCATTTCCTCCTCTAGCTCATTTTACAGATGAGGAAACTGAGGCAAACAGGGTTAAGTGACTTGTCCAGGATCAGACAGCTAGTAAGTGTCTGAGGCCAGATTTGAACTCCTGAAGATGAGTCTTCCTGACTTCAGGTTTGGTACGCTGTTCACTCTGCCACCTAGCTGCCCTGTGGTCACTGCCCTTTGACAGGCCTTCTCTTCTCTTTGGAGAAGGAAATGGCAAACCCACTACAATCCATGTCCACAAAGAGTTGGCCATGACTGAAAGTGAGCAACGACAGGTATTCTACCCTTATCTAATCCTTAGAGCACTCCTAATCCTTTCTTTACATCTCTCATCATTAAGAGTATAGCCACCCCCCACCCTTCAACACACACACACACACACTTAAAGGGAGATCTGGTCTTCTCTTTCTCTAAGAGGTTGGGGCCCTCTCCATTCCCTTCTTCCATCCTTCAAAGCTCTGAATCATCTCTCCCTCTGGTTACAGAAGAAGAAATCATCATGGCTCACTAAGGATAATCCCTTTGTCTATAACCTTGATTCTCCCCTTCCTTTGAGCTTTCCTAAGATCCCGAAAAAGACAACAAAAACCCCCAACCTTCTTTGGACGCTTCGCCATCTTGCCTCTCCTCCGTGTCCTCTATCTCACCATGGAGCTTCTTGAAAAATTGCTCAGACATGAAGCTTCTATTACCTAACTACCCACTCTCTCCTTGACCCCTTGCAATTAAGGCTTCAATCTTGACCCCTCCACTAAAACTGTTCTCGAAGCAGACCACTTAATGTTCTCCGAGGCATCAAATGCTCATTCTCATCCCCTCTGTCTCTTGGAATTCTTAGTGCTTCAGCACCTTAGAGTCAGACTTTTTCATTTCGGTCTTTACAACTCCAGCACCTAACACTACAGTACCTGGCACACAGTAGGCACTTATTTAATAAAACCGATACTTATTAAATTCAATTGAAACTCTAGGATCTTCTTTTTCCCTAGTCCTCCTCCTCTGACTTTTCTTTGATTCTCTCCTTCCTATGGCTCTATGCTCTCCTCCAGGTTCTCTTCTTATTTCTCTGACCATTCTTCCTCTGTTGTCATTGATAGCTCCTCATGCTCTTCCTAGGTCCTTAATGGGGCTCAGTCCCTGAGCTTGTGCATCTTCTCTCTCTACGGTCTCTCTCTTTACAATCTTATTCACTAGTATAGCTTCAATAATGACTTATGTTGATAACTTTCTCATCTTTGTCTTCGGTCTTAACCTCTCTTCTTAGCTTCACACTCACATCTACTACCTACTGGGTACCTCCCTAGATGTCCTGCAAGTACCTCCAACTACAATGGAGCTCATTATATGGGAGAAGGAAATTTTAGACATCATATGCCTAAAAATATCTGAGAGCTTTATAGATTTCATGCTCAATGAGAGTAAGTAGAGTGATATAACGGCTAAGTGAATCTGATTTGAGGCTGTTTTAGAAGTGGTGTTGTGTCTGTGAATAAGGAGGTGAGAAACTGGCATTGGTTCATCTTGTCTTGAGTTCTAGGCACCACATTTTAGGAAGGACATTGATAAACTGGAAGGCATCCAGAGGAGGACAGCCAGGAAGATGAAGGGCCTTTAGTTCAAGTCTTATGAGGATCAGGTAAATAATAATATTAATAATAATTCATCATCTAAAAATAATGGATAACAACCCATGATCATGTCTCCCCCCCAAAAAAACACACATGTGACTTCTAACTCAAGGAGGGAATTGACCCAAAATATCTTATATTGATGTATATCAATGACATTAAGTAACAAGGCTGCAATAACACCATTAAGCAGCTCCTTCATCTCATAAAAATCTTCCTCCAGTGAAACTGATATATGATTGTATTATTTACTATGTTCTTATAGAGTCATCGAAAGAGTGGGGATGGTGGGGGGAGCAATCTGCTGGAGAAGACAGGATGGAATGGGATTAAATGCGCACATAGAGGTGTTTGCCTTGGTAAGGAGAAGGGCTATCTCATTATACAAGAAGGGGTCAAGGAGGAGAGAGTAGCAACAGAAGGCATCTGGGTGATGTGAAATGAGGAGAAAAGAAGAGGAAGTTTGCCTCTTGTAATCCTTATCAACTTTCAAGGCTTAAGTTAGATGCTGCCTCCTTCATGAAGTCTTCCCTGCTTCCCCCAGCTGTTAGTGTTTTATCTTTCCTAAATGTATTGGGCTTGTTTGTGAATGTGTTGTATCTCCCTAGTAGTATACTATCTAGTAGTAGTATCCAACATGGACTCTCTGTTTTTTCTTTTTCTCTCCAGTGCCTAGTACCCAACTGGCACTTACTATTTGAGCTGATCTGTTCTCCCCTATTGTTAATAATTTCCCACTCAGATCTCACAGAGCACTTTGATTTAGAAATCTCTGATGCATTTGTTATATTACTATGTATTATCCTATCCTATCCTATAATACATAATGCTATGTATTATCCTATTCCCTCTGCTGTAGTGTGAGTTCTATGAAGGCAGGGATAATTTCATATATAAATGTTACTCCTAGGCCAGTGCTTGGCACAGAGCAGGCTCTTCATTAATCTTCACTGTTTTTGTGGCTACCATAATATTTGGTTTAGATCACCGGCTCTAGAGTCACAGAAGCTGCTTTCAAATCCTATTGTTGACACTCACTGCCTGTATAACCTTGGCCAAGCAACCTCCCTAGGCTTCAGATTTCCTACTCAATAAAATGAGAGTTGACTAATTTCTCTGAGATCTCTTCCAGTTGTGAATTTATGACCTTATGTGCCAACTTTGTATTTCTGTCAATCAGTTATTTCGTTTTTAAAATCAAGAGAAAAGAAAAGCTGGTTTCTAGTGATATACTTTGCTCCCTTAAAATATTTGTCCAAAGAGTGGAGTAACACCTCTGAAAATAATTTATGGAAAGGAGAAGACTTGAAAAACAAAACTAAACATGCCAAGTCCTTCTCTCATTTGAATGTCAAGAAAAAGCCCAACACCCTTTGGAGTTGTTTCAGGACTAGAGACCCTATAGATAACAATCAGGAATGAGCATGGGGGTTATTTGTGTATAAAGTTACAGGAACAAGGCATGAAAATCATTATCTGAACTGAGGAATTTGATGTCTAAAGGTAGCAGCCTCGGTCCCTGGGGAGAGCTGCTTTCATGATGTCTCCCCCTGCTTTGGCTGATCTTTCCCCATAGCCTGATTTAGTCTCACTCTCAGCTTTAACCTAAGTCATCTCTCCTAAGCATTCAGGATGACACAGAGTTCACTCTGCAGTAGAAAACCAAATTGGAGCAGACAAGGATAGTGTGGTGCATCTGGGGAGTTCCCAGAAATCCAATTGGCTATCGACTGAAAATCAGGGAATTAGAGAATCGGAGAACATTAGCACTGGAAGGGACATTAAGGTTCGATCGACCCAACCTCCTCATTTTCCGAATAAGAAAACTGAAACCCAAAAAAGTTCAGTTATTTGCTTGAGGTTAGTAGAGAGATCAGGACGTGTAGCATCCCTGAAGAGTGAGAAAGTGTTAATGGAGCCCCTTTGCCTACTCTTCTCAAAGAAAGCCAATCTTGACCGTGGAATTCATATGTCATATACTTTCGGCACATTTCTTCCTGCTCTTCATGCTTGCTAGAAGTGAGAGCTTTGTCAATGTGTGAATTCAGAATGTGAAGTAAGAGAAGTGGCCCCAGTGAAAAATGGTTTAACAACAGTAAATGTTTAATCTGCATCATTAACACTTTCTTAAGTCTAGACATTCAACAAATGGTTTAACAACTGGTAAATGTTTAACAAGCAGCTCTCTGGGAGGGAGGGAGTACTCATGATACACTTTTAAGTAATCTACATTGTTCACATTTCCTTCATCACTTTCTTAAATCTAGACAATTAACAAAATAATTCAAGTTCTGATTTGTAGAGTTTGCCAATTTCTGAAGTATAAATACTTACACAATTTAATAATTGGCTTTCACAAGCAAGTTTGAGCTATCTCCAGCACATCCTGGCATGTCCCATACCCCTACCTCAGTAATCACAGTGAGTCTTGATTTGCTATTTTTTTTTGGAGTCAATCAGGGTTGTGACTTGCCCAAGGTCACACAATGTAAGTATTTATAGTGTCTGGTAAGTGTCTACATTTGGCTACATTTGAGGCTACATTTAAACTCAGGTCCTCCTGACTCCAAGCCTGGCATTCTATCCACTGCACCACCTAGCCACGTTGAGTCCAGACTTATCTTAATTGAACCAATCAACCAGAAGTAGAAACTAGTTATAAAGAGATCTTAGACATACCTATTGAGTCAATCAATTGAAGGCATTTTGACTAGGTATTTTAAACAGTCCTTGATCAAATTAGGAGTGAAGGATATTTTAGGAATTCTAGGAATATTTTAGGAATTCAGATAAGTGAAATGACACAAGAAGTGTGTTAAGAATGGCTGAAGAAATTCAGTCACATCCTGTGAGTTTTGTAGAAAACAACTGATCTATTTGGAACCGGGGTATTTGGGTGTCTAGAGTAGAAGATGTGATCGCTTCTCCATCCAAGGTCCTGAAAGGGAATCTTTTAGGGGATGGGGGGAACAGGTGAGCTGGTCTCATCCCTGTAATCCTCTGAGCAAAGAAAGACCTCGTGGACTTCAGAGGGTTGGGACTTGGACATACCATTGTCCTTATAGCATCCTGGGACAGTAGTAACTGGCCACAGTCTCTACATCAGAAACCAAGACTACATTAGACATACTGAGGAAAGGCAGCTTCAAGACTTTATAAGGATCCTAACAGAAAGCTGCATTTTTCATTAATTTCATTAACATTCTTCCGGGGTGGGGGTTGGGGGGGTAAGGAGGGGAGGGGCAGGGATAGAACTTACAGCAGCTAGAAGCTGGGAGTTAGTCCTTTACCCCTTGTATTTTCTAAGCTTGAGCTCACTTTCTCTTGGACTCTGTATGTACTGATGAGAGAACAGACTTTGAATGTTTAGGGGCAGGGAATCTATGGCCACATGTGGTTCAAATACTGCCTCAGACACTTAATAGTGTTAATGATGCAGACCCTGGGCAAGTCAATTAACCTCTGTCTACCTCAATTTCTGAATTTGTAAAATGAGGATAAAAATAACACTTATTTCCCAGGGTTGTTGTGAGAATAATTAAGATAATATTCGTAAAGTATGTTGCAAACCTTAAGGCGCCTTCTAAATGCTTGTTATTATGAGTGAAGATTCCTAAACAATCGTGTTCAGAGCACTTCAACCTTCAGGTATGTAAAGCACACAGAGTCAAATGGAATTCGGGATCACAGATTTAGAGCTAGAAGGTAGCTTAGAGGCTATTGAGCCCAATTCCTTCATTTAACAGATGGGGAAACTGAGACTAGGTAGCCCACAATTCAAGCTCAGATCTTCATGACACCATTTCCATCACTACCTACTGCACCACTCAGCTGCCTCTGACATCTGACATCTCTTGTGTCTGGAGAATGACTATTATCACCGAGTTTTACAACATTCTTTCGTCCGCCTGAGAGCCAGCTTTCCTTTGATATTGTGTCTCTTATATTAACATTAATTGCATTCCTGAATATTAGGTATCATGCTTTCCCTCCTGATTCATTGATAAACTTTTTTTTTTAGGAATAAAATGCTGAAAGCTGGAATTTTCTTTCTGAAGAGAAATCAAATATTTTGACATTTATTAGATCCATAAAAAGTTGCTAAAAAAAAATAAACAGAGTTTTGAGTTCATAAGAACCATATGTTCCAGTGTTTATAAAAATGAGTTGTGACTAAATGCTGAAAAAACATTGCCCCAAAGTAGCATTCTTATGTGGATTTTTATTTTAACTCCTTTGCCTCCTCAATGAAAAGCACCTTGAACACATGGGGTCACGGCATCGATGGGGTACTTCGAGTAGGCATTCCATGTAGACTGGTATTTCCTTCTTTATTCAGTCACTGTCCTGCTGTTTCTCCTGTTCCCTCCAGTCTGTGTGAGCCTCATTTATACTTGAGATTGTATTGGGTGATACACAGAGCCAAGTTGTGTGTTTGTGCTAGGTAGATGGTAGTCTTGGTGCTGGTATTGATTCTGGATAATTTGACTTTTCTGGATGTCATCTCCTTCACAAGTGAAGGGAGAAGTGTATGTGTGTGTGTGTGTGTGTCTATATGTCTGTCTGTCTGTGTGTGTGTGTGCCCTTGAGCACACTCTCTAATGATGGAAGGCTTAAGTGGCTAAGTCTTAGAAGGAACTTTCTCAGCATTTGACAGATCCAGGAACCTTCTTCCATATCTAGGCCTATAGGTAGCTACCGACAATTTAAAGCACTAACTTGTAATATACTTTGCTAAATAAAGCAATTTGTAAACAGGTCGGTGTGCTGGAAAAGTAGAAACCAAAGCAGCTGATTTAACTAAAGTGCTGGGTCCAAAAAAAAGTCCCTTTTCTGAGAATCTCTATCTCTAACAACCTCCTACATCAAAATATTATGGCAGCTTGGTAACTAGCACATATTAGGTTGCAGCTCCTAGCATGGCTCAAGAAAAGGGTTTCTTTAACAATTTTTTGGTATGTCATAGAGCCCTTTGGCAGGCTAGTGAAGCCTATGCACTCCATACTCAGAATTATTTTATGTGCATAAAATAAAATATATTATCATTATGAAGGAAACCAAATTCAGTCATTTATTAAGTTAATTAAGTATTTATTAAATTATAGCATTTATTAAATGCCTACTATGTACTAGAGCTTGTGCTAAACATTGAGGATACAAAGAAAAGCAAAAGACAGTCTTTTCCCTCAATGGGAAAGATTGAATCTAATGGGTAAGACTGAAATAAAGATATTGAAATATAAATCTGATCTTTTCCTACCTAAATTCATGGGCCCCTTGAAATGTGTCATGGGGATCCACGGACCGGAGGTTAAGAACCTCTGATCAACAGCCTCTAGAGTTTCCCCTGAGCAGACTAGGGAAAATCCAAGGAGATTGAAAATTGGTCTGGATAACTGAGAGTGGCCAGGAGTTGATTAAGTATCCCAGCAGAGCCAATCACTAATTGCAATGGCTATTTTTCTCAAGATTATCTAGAATTCTAAGACCAAACAAAGTAAAGAATCCCAAAGTTATTTGGAGTTACATTGACTTCCTTGGAATTATCTAAGACCTCTGCACCCATCACCCCCCTGCTCTAGGCCCAAAGTTATCTGATGAGGAAAATTAACATTATACTGCATCATTTAATAATCAGTATTACTCTGCAATCCACCCTATTCCCCATTTTGTCAAATCCCATTTCTCAGTCTAACTTAAAAGACAGTCTCTCCCAGTCTGAAGTGAAAGTGTGGTTGAATAATGTGACGACTCCTCCCCCCAGTTTGCTAGCCAAGCAGTTTAAAGCCGGACCATTGCTTTGTTTACCTATAAACAAAGCATTGGCTGAGCTGGGGCTAAGCCCCTCTCAGGGGTGGGCTCTCCTGTCCTCGCCTCTTCACATCAAAGTTAGGGGTGATTTGGTTTCGTAGGGGAAGGCTGAGGTAGGGGTGGGGTGGGCATAATGATTGGGGTGGTTCTGATTTTCTGGACAAGATTACTAGAGCTAGCAGAGACCCATAAAGCAATTAGCATTTCTTAATTGTCAGAGAGAGGCTTGACTAGCCATACCTGAAGGCCAACCCACTTTCCCCAGCTATCCCAACCTCTCCTTGTACCCTTTTGGGTTTCAATAGAGTCTCAATAAAAATGGTCATTTCAGTCCCATTGTGTTTGCTGACCCAACTGAGGGGGCACAGTCTGACCTGTCCTGTATGTGTTACTGTTAATAAGCTGTTATCCTGCTCTACAGAAAATGTTGCCTGCCTGCCTGCCCTCAGTGTCATTTTACTGACCGCACTTATATTATCACTTAACTAGCTTCATCACCTTGAATTGTGTGACCCTGAGCATTTTACCTCTCTTGCCCTCGGATTCATCTGTAAAATGAAGAGTTTGCACTAGATGGTCACTAATATCCCCTCTAGCACAAAAATGCTAGGGTTCTATAATACTCCACTTAATCTCTAACAACAACGTGTGTGTAACCTATTTCACAAGACCATGTTCACAAGAAAGTGTTTGCCAAACCCAAAAACAATCCACAGATGGGAGCTGTTCTTACTAATAGTTTGCAGGGATGCCTGCAATGCTATTTAAGTTTTCTAAACAAGGCTCATTTCTAATCTTTTGTAAGACTGTATCAATCTCTCTCTCTTTTTTTTAATGTTATCTTATTTTTAATTTTCCTCTAAGACAATAATTATTTTTTCTCCATCCCACCCCTACCTCACCGCTGGAAAAGAAAAAAGAAAAACAAAATCCTTGCAACAAATATGCATAGCCAAGCAAAATAAATGACTTATGTCCAAAAATGTCTGCCTCATTTTGTGACTTGAATCTATCACTTCTATATCAGGAAATGGGTAGCCTGCTTCTTCATTGGTCCTCGGGAATTGTAGGTGGTCATTGCATTGATCAGAGTCTTTCAAAGTAGTTTGTTATTGTATAAATTATTCCCCTGCTTCTTTTCACTTCATTCAGTATCAGTTCCAGTCCTGGGTTTCGTCATTTCTTATGGCACAATAGTATTCTAATTAATAAAGCCATATGCCGTAATTTGCTCAGCCATCCCCCAACTGATGGCTACCTCTTTAGTTTCTAGTTCTTTGCCACAACAAAAGTAGCTTTCATAAATATTTTTGTACATATAGGTCCTTTTCTTCTTTCTTTGATACCTTTGGAGATAGAGACCTAATAGTGATACTGCTGGGTGAAAATACATACAGAGTTTACTAACGTTAGAGGCAGACTGGATTGTACTTCATAAAGCAAATGAAAAAGGGATATTGGTAGAGAATCCAAAGACTCTTTTTCATAACTTTTTTAGAAGAAAAAAAAGATTATTTCCATCCTGCCTCATTCCTCTAATATTATAAAGTGTGAAAACAGGCACACCACTAGGGACAAAGGACAGATCATCTAATATCTGTAGAGTAACAAGCTTTGGGAAAAACCCAAAACTCTTGCATAAGCACTGAATCCTGAAAATGTCTGGAAAACATGGGGCTCCATTTGGGAAACAGACAACATTCATTTGAGTTTATGAATAGTAAACGCTGCTCTGAAGGGTTGGCTTGTTCAGTTTGCTGCTGCGTGTAGTGTTGGAAGTTCAGCAAAGACTTTATGCGAGTACTTCTGAGCCACCTGGCTCGGAAAGGAATTGGCTCTATAGGCCAAACAGCCAACAAAAGAGCATTGTTCAGCCAGCTGCACAAGGTAAAAAACAGAGTGATTGAGTCAAGTCTCAAGGTCTGTGGACTACATTTCCAGATAGCTAGTTGGCATCATTAACTGACTGAAAACGAGGCCATGGATTCCCATTCACTTAAGGTGATTTGGGCTAATCAATTTAACAAGATCAAATCTATTATGAATACACTGAGAAAAAAACATGTTCTCATAAAGTTCAGTGAGATGAAATTAGATCATGCTGGAACTCATTCCTTTCTTCCTTCCCTCCTTCCTTCCTTTCTTCCTTCCCTCTTTCCTTCCTTTCTTCCTTCCCTCTTTCCTTCCTTTCTTCCTTCCCTCCCTCCCTCCCTTCCTTCCTTCCTTCCTTCCTTCCTTCCTTCCTTCCTTCCTTCCTTCCTTCCTTCCTTCCTTCCTTCCTTCCTTCCTTCCTTCCTTCCTTACTTCCTTCCTTTCTCTTTCCACTAGCTTCTAGAGGAAGCTCCTTAGCATTATGTAATGCACCTTACTCATCTTTGTGACCCTGCAATGCCTTCTACAATGGCTTTCATAAAATATTTGTTGAACTGAATTGTCTACAAGTTCAATTCTCCCCATCTTAAAAATATCAAGCCGTTCCCTCTAGCTATGCTCAAACTCTCTCTCTCTCTCTCTCTCTCTCTCTCTCTCTCTCTCTCTCTCTCTCTCTTTCTCTCTCTCTCTCTCTCTTTCTGTCTCTGTCTGTCTGTCTGTCTCCCTTTCCCTCTCCTTTCTTTCTGGGGCCAACCTTCTTGAAAATGTATTCTACACTCACTCTTTAATCCATTGCAATCTAGTTTCTGCTCCCACCACTAAGACAAAACTATTGTCTCAAGGATTATCGGTGACCTCTATTCTGGAAAATCTAATGTTCTGATTAAGAGTACCACCTCTTAATTTCTATAATATTTCATTATAGTGGCAATCCTCTCCTTCTTAAAACTCTCCAGTCTTGGCTTTGCCAAGAGTAGTGGCTATCAATATGTATGCAGTGAACTCCTGAGAGAGGGCAGGACACAGAAATTTTGCAAGGGGTTCATGAATCAACATGTAAAACCACAACTGAGGAATTATAAACTACAAATAATGTCACAATATATGTCTAGCTATTTTCCAAATTTTTCAAATATGTGCTTCTGAGATTAATAAATCAGGTTCATTTAAAATATTCTTATTTGTAGTAGCTTTTTGTCATTAAACTTTGATTCATTTAACAGATGCTAATCCACGAATTAGCAAGCATTTATTAAGGATCAACTGAGTGCCAGGCACAGAGGATACAAATGCAAGAATGAAACGATCTTTACTCTTAAGGAATTTACAGGAGCAGCTAAGTGGCTGAGCAGATAAGAGTGCTGAAACTGGAGTCAGGAAGACCTGAGATAAAAACCCAGCCTCAGACACTTTCTAGCTGTGTGACCCTGAGCATCACCTAACCTCAATTTCCACATCTGTAAAACGGGGATCAGAATAGCACCTTCCTCCCAGAATTGTTATGAGGATCAAACGAGATAACTGTAAAGTGTCTGGCCCATAATCGGCTCTATTTAAATGTTTTTACTTAATAGTTATATTAATTAATATATTATATATTAATATAATTTATTATATTATATATTAATATAATATATTAATTAATTAATAAATATTTAAATGTTAGTTATTATTATTATATTACATGTTATGTTATGCTATGCTATATTATATTATATTAGACAACAAATATGTATATATTTGTGTGTGTGTGCAGCATCAATATAAAAGGCATAAATACAAGGTAGTTAGGGAAGAAACTAGCACTTGGGAGTATCAGAAAGGGCTTCATGTACAAGGTCATGACTGGGGTGTGTCTTGAAGGAAGAGAGGGACTCTATGAGGGGGAGATGAGGAGGGAGTACATTGCAAGCAGTGGGGCAGCCAGTGCAAAGACCTGGAGACTGAAGACGTTTGACTGGATCTCAAAGAGGGAGAGTAATTTACAAGGAGGCTGGAAAACCACTTTGGGAGCCATGGAGAGCAAGCAGAAAGCAATTAAGAGGCTGATGAAGTAATCTACGTGAGAGGTGATAGGCCTGGACTGAGATGGCAGCTGTATGAGTAGAAATAAGGGATTAGAGGCAAGAAATGTTATCAAAGTTGCAAGATTTGTCAACTGATTTGATATATGAGGGTGTGGTAGAGAGTCAAGGATAAGGTTAAAATGATGAATGATAGAGACTGAAAGAATGACAGAAATGGAAAAATTTGGAGAGTTCTGTTTTTGGGGTTGAGATGCCTCTGAGTTTAAGATGTCTCCAGGACATCCCTTTTGAAATGTCCAATAGATATTTGATCATGTGAGGATAAAGTTTGCAGAGAGACTGATGTAGGATACATAGAGGTGATAATTAAATCCATAGGAATGGATGAGGTCACTAAGAGAGAGAAGAGCCAGGTGTCTAGAACAGATCCTTGGCATGCATCGTCTGTTAGGGTGTGTGATCTGGATGACAAACTAGCAAAAGAGAATGAGAAGGATCAGTCAGACAGTTAGGAGGAGAATCAAGAGAGAGGAATGTTACAAAAACCCAGAGGGGAGAGATTGTCCAGCAGGAGACATGCTAAATGTGACAGCTAGGTTGAAAAGGATAAAGACTGAGAAAAGGTCATGAGATGTGTCAATCAAGAGATCACTGGTAACTTTGGAGAAAGAAGTTTCAGTGGAGTGATAAAGTCAGGAAAAAGGGCTCATGAGTGAGTGAATAGAGAGGAAATACATTCAATAAAATAGGCAACATTTTCTAGAAATTTGGCTAAGAAAGGGAGGAGAATATAGGATGACAATAGACTACAGGGGGTAGTAATGTATAGTGAAGAGTACTATCATGGGGAGGGGGGAGTCCCCCTGCCCAATTTTTTAATAAGTTAATTTATTTATTTTTAGTTTTCAACATTCACTTTCATAAGTTTTAAATTTTCTCCCTCTCCCTCCCCCCTCCCTCCCCAAGACAGCATGCAATCCGATATAGGTTCTACATATACATTCCTATAAAACATTTTCACATTAGTCATGTTATATAGAAGAAATAGGACTAATGGGAGTAACCATGAGAAAGAAAAAAATATAAGACAAAACAAAACAAAAGCAAATAGTTTGCATCGATCTGTATTCAAACTCCATATTTCTTTTTCTGGATGTGGATGGCATTTTCTATTATGAGTCTTTTGGAATTGTTTTAGGTCCTTGTGTTGCTGAGAGGAGCTAAGTCTATCAAAGTCGGTCATCACACACTGTGGCCGTTACTGTGTACAATGTTCTCCTGGTTCTGCTCACTTCACTCAGCATCAGTTCATATAAATTTTTCCAGGTTTTTCTGAAGTCCACCTGTTCATTATTTCTTATAGCACCTTAGTATTCCATTACATTCATATACCACAACTTATTCATCCATGCCCTAATTGACAGGCATCCCCTCAATTTCCAGTGTGTGGCCGCCCCAAAAAGAGCTGCTATAAATATTTTTGTACATGTGGGTCCTTTTCCCATTTTTATGATCTCTTTGGGATACAATCCTAGGAGTCCAGAAAAGATTAACATTGAGGTGTTATACTAAGAGAGGTTAGGGACCGATGACCTAGACTTCATTATTCTAGATCTCTTCCTACTAATATGTTTTCCCCTTCTTCCCACCTCCAATATTCAGACATTCCCTAAGGTTTTGTCCTTGGAATTCTTTCTGTTTTCTATACACTCTCTGACAATCTCACCTAGCCCAGTGATTTAGACAAATTTTTATGAAAACGACTATAAATCTTTATTTCTAGCCTTATTTCTCTCCAGAGCACAGCTAACACATTTCCATCTCACCTGAATGTTTCACTAGTAGCTCAAAATTATGTGCAAAATTGAAATTAAAAAACAATTTAAACTTTAAATTTTATTTATTTTGTTGAAAGACCATAAACTGGTTGGGTGGATGGGCTCCCTGAGGGCATCTAAGTACCCTCAACACTGGCTGAATCACCTTGGGAGCAGAGGAGGGGACAATGGCAACACATTCTTTCCTTTTCCATCGCATGCATCCTCTCTTCCCATACTCTCTCATCCTCAGTTTGCTCCTCTTGACTTCTCTATTTTGGACAATGGCACTGGCAGTCTCCCAGTCATCTGGGGTCAAAATGTTGGAATCTTCCTGACCCCACCCAACTAATTAGTCACCAGGACATTCTTCTGAAATTTCTATTGAATCTACCCCCATTTTCTACATTCCCACAGAGATCACACCTTCAGTTCCCCATGCCTGGAATGCACCCCCTCCTCACTTCTTCCCCACAAAATCCTTTACTTTTTTTAAGACACAACCAAAACATGACCTTCCTGATCTTTCCTGACTTCCTAGAGCCTTCTATCCCATACAACCACTTTGTTTGTATTTTGCATATACTTATATACAGACTTGTCTCACCAGTGGGGGAGTTCACTGAGAAGAGAGACTGTTTTGCCTAGAACAGCATAGTGCCAAGCACATTTTTGTTGTTCAGTCATTTTCAGTGTCATCTGACTCTTTGCTACCCCATTTACAGTTTTCTTGGCAAAGACAGTGGGGTGGTTGGCCATTTTCTTCTCCAGTTCATTTAGCAAAGAAGAAAATTGGGACAAACAGAGATAAGTGACTTGCCTAGGGTCACACAGCTAGTCAGAAAAGGAGTCTTCCTGACTTCAGGATCGACATTCTATCCATTGTGTCACCTAGCTACCAGGCACAGAGTGAATATTTAATAAATGCTTGTTGATTGATTGATTATCCTTAGTTAAGGATTTCATTACCTCTCACCCCACAATTAGCCTTCTCACTAGTCTCTTTGCTTACAATATGATTTCATATTCCACTGCCAGATCAATCTTCCTAAAGCCCAATCCTTATGCTACTTTCCAGTTCAATGCTTCCCAAAGTTTGCCAAATGACAGGTGAATCCTTTTCAATGGCATTCATGGCATCACAGTAGGTGAGTGTTGGGTGGATCGTTGAAAGCCAACTAGTTCGACATATGCTTTCCCAAAGGAGTCTTTCTTCAACATACTGGACAATGGTTTTTCTGCCTTTGCTTGAAGACCTTTATTAGGGGAGAACACTCTACCTTCTAAGGCAGCTCATTCTAGTTTTGCATAGCTCTTATATGTAGGAAGTTTTTCTTCTTTTTCTCCTTCCTTCTTTCCTTCCTTCCTTCCTTCCTTTTTTTCTCTTTCTCTCTCTCTCTTTCTTTCTTTCTTCCTTCTTTCCTTTCTTTTTTTTTTCGGGACCCAATTTCACTGATGTGGGGAGCCCCTGGTTAGAAAAATACTTCTGCAGACATATGCCAGAAAGTATTTTGCAACTTAGAGTCTTTGAAAGTTGCCTTGGACGCCAAAAGGTTAAGTGACTTGCCCCAGGATTACACAGACAATAAGAATCAGAGACATTTGAACATTGAAGGACATTCTTTTCCAAGTCCAGCACTCTGTCATACTGCTTTAATTCGTGTTTTTGTGACGTATGCCCACAGTTATGTGCTCTGCCCTCTGGGGCCACACAGAATAAGCCTAATCCATCTTTTATATAATGGTACTTCAAATACAAGGAGACAGATATCCATCATACCCCGATGAATCTTATCTTACTCAGACTAACTGGAAACTGAGATTCCCAGGTTCTTTCATTTGATTTTCATATGGCTCTTCACCAGCTTGGTTGACCTCTTCTAGACATCCCCCAGCTTATCAATATCCTTCCTGAATATGGTACCTAGATATGGTCTGACTGAAGCAGAGTAACTGCAGAACCATCATGTCCTCATTCCTGGGAACTGTGCCTTTCTTTATGTAGCCCCAGAGCAAATTAGCTTGTTTGGCTTCCATGTCATATTATTGACTCACATTGGAGTCTGCAGGATGTCAAAACACCCAGATCTTTTTCAGTTAAACTGCTATGTGACTATGACATCCTGTCTAAACATGCCTCCTCCATCATATGCTTGTGAAGTTAGGATTTTGAACCCAAGTTTTAAGACTTTACAGGATTTCCTATTAAATTTTATCTGATTGGATATAGCCACATGTTCCATCCCATTAAGATCTTTTTGGATCCTAATTCTGTCATCTAGTTTGTAAGTTATAGCTCCCAGATTTGGGCCAGTTGTAAAATGATACAAGTTATTGGTTGCAAAGATACAAAGTTATTGGTTGTTAAAGAACATAGGGCTGAGCAAAGATCTCTGGGACTTCCCACTATGATGTATTATATTTTTATTTATTTTGTTAAACATTTGCCAGTTGCATTTTAATCTGGTTCAGGCTATACATGAGAACCCCACTTGCTGCTCTAATGCATTTAAGGTGATTAGATTCATGAAACATTGATCTTTGTGCAACTTTTCACTGTTACGTAAATGCACATCTATAAATATTTGGACTCACTGCATAATGTCCAAAAATAATGACAGCTGACATTTATGTGTAGGAGTATGCTAGTAAACATTTAACAACCAGCTCTCCCCACCCCTCAAAAACATGCATGACATATTTTTAAGTTTAATCTTCATAATTAACGTTTCCCCCATCATTTTCTTAAGTCTAGATAATCAACAAAACAATAAATCAGGCTCTGATTTGAAGCATTTGCCAATTGGCTCTTCTAAGCTCATTTGAGGTGGCTCCATTTTTACATGAAACTGTTAAAGTTTGCAAAGTTCTTTATGTACATCATCTCACTTGAACCTCACAGTAACTCTATAAGAAGTCTACTCCTGGTATCGTTATTTCCATTTTGTGGTTCAAAAAAACTGAAGCTGAGACAGGTTAAGTGACGTTCCTATGGTCACACGGCTAATAAACATAAGAGGCAGGATTAGAACTCATGAATGAAAGAAATGATTATTCATAACTAATGATTTGGGGAGATTCAGAGTTCTCCCTTTTTCTATTCTCATCTCAAGACCTCAGTCTCTGAAGGTTAAGCTAAACTTCTCCTCTACCCAACCCCACCCAATCTTAAAAAAAATCTCTAGTCTGAGGGGAATTCCATTCAATCAAGCTTGGGTGTAGACAGACCCTTTTATCTAAATTGCCCAAGGCTGGGGGTGGCCTGGGTATAGAGACAGACTCTGTCCAAGGGTGACCTTCTCACTCTCAGCCCTTCATTGTAATATTCATTCTCCCATTAACTGTTAACCAATCAGTTTTGATCGCCACCCTGGGGAGCACAGCTCTTCCAAAACCATGAGCCTGCCGCTATGATTGTCTTTGGTTTAAGAGAGAGCCATCCTTTTTAAATGATTCTATTAAAATGCTGACATTATTAATAAAATGATTAAATTACCCAGAAATTATGTCTCTCAACCTTTTTAATTACCACGTCTTTCTAAGCCAAGAGTTCTTTCCACTCTGCCTTGCTGACTCTCTGAGACAAAAGAGGCATGCAATCAGCCAAATAAGTAATAACTCAAAGTATTAGGTGTGGGGGCGTCCACTCCTACTCAAGGTCTTCAAACAGAAGCTGCATGACCATTTGTTGGGGATGCTGTGGAGGAGACTCTCTGGTGGGGGCTGGACTAAATGGCTTCTAAGTCCCCTTCCGGTTCTGAGAACGTATGATTCTGTTATTTCTATTTACAAAGTCAACACTCCAGCACAAATATTCCAAGGTCCCTGCTGCAGAGTCTGCTTTCCTGCTGTATGGTATTACTTAAGCCATTCTGCATGTCACCTACCTTTCAAATTGAAATGTCTTATTGAACACAGGGTGACCAGGACGACTGCACCTCACCAGGACTGTTTCCTAATAGAAAAGAACATTAAAAACGAAAGGTAAGATGATACTAAGAACATACCTGTGGCACAATGGAAAAAAAAGAATATGTAACTAGTTCAAAATATATCAGGGGACCCACTAAAATTCAAGAGAGAAATGGGTTGAATAGACCAGAATTTTAATCTAACAGCACTGACATCTTCTAAGGAAAGGGTAAAGCTTAACTGAGGAATGCACTAGGATGAGGACCATTTCTAAAAAAAGCATTTATTTATTTATAGTTTTATATAGTTTTGTAGTTTATAGATTTTGAGTTTTAAATTTTCTCCCCCTCTTTCAGCCATGCCCCAATTGATGGTCATCCCCTCAATTTCCAGTTCTTGGCCACCTCAAAAAAAGCTGCTGTAAATATTTTTCTACATACTGGTCCTTTTCTCATTTTTATTATATCTTTGAGATACAGACCTAGAAGTGGTATTGCTGGATCAAAGGGTATGCACAGTTTTATAGCCCTTTGGGCACAGTAAGGACCATTTTTTTATTTGGATGTCACCTTGACTTAAGGGTAACTGACCAAATCTCATGTATTATTTTTATACAGCATTCCAAAAGTTTTTGTGAAGTTTTTAACCTATCACAGTTAGAACTACACTGAGTTTTGGAACACTGCGGCAGTAGAGAAAGAAGTTTAAAACTCTTTCAGATTTTGTTCTTTTCTTCAACAGTGGTATTGTGGGTAGAGGCAAAGGTAATTTTCAATAAGAGCAATTTTGCAGTTAACCTCCAATTAGGGCAGGAGCCAGGAAATCTACTAGGCAGAATGTGAATTGAAGCTAACAGAGAAACGTATTTGAGAAGAGTCAAACAGTTTAAAGAAATTTTAAAATGGCAATAATGATTAGTCCAAAAGTGAACTTTTTATTTTTGTAAACAGTAATTAGGAAATGCTAGAGCACTGCCTTAAAATATCTCAACTTCTAAATGTCAAATAAATTGACCAGATGTTTTTTTAGAAAAAAATAAATATTTGAGATTCACCATCTGCCCACATTCCAGCATTTTTGCTTTCCACTGTTGCAAGAAGCTTCTCCCACTCTCTTGCCACCAAAGTCCTCTGCAAATCCCTCACATCCGTCTCCTCTCCACTCCTTGCCAGAAACCTAATTCAAGCCCTTGCCATCTCTCATCTGAACCGTTGCAACAACTTCCTTGTTGGTCTCCCTGTCTCTAGTCTCTCTCTTCTCTCAAATCCATTCTTCCCATATCCAGAAGAAAGTTTTCCCAAGGTACTGGTCCAACCAGGTTGTTCCTCTGCTCCAAAACTTCAGTGGTTGCCTATGGTATAAAGTACAAACCCTTCAGCCTGGCCTCTTATGTCCTTCAGAATCTGGCTCAAGCCCACCTCCATTCTAGCCTCCTCCCCATCACACATCCTTCTGTTCCAGCTAAACTAGGCCACTAGTTGTTATCTAGTCTCATTCTGCCATCTTTTACCTTGCGGGTCTTGTGCAGATCATCCATCATGCCTAAAGAGCATTCTCTCTTGATCTCTGCCTTCCAGAGTCCTCTTCTCCCTTCAAGACTAAGGGCAGGTGCTATCACTGACATAGCACCTTCTCTAACAATGTCCCCAACCCCACAGTGAAAACAATGCCCTCCTCAAATTCTCCAAAGAGCACTTTGTCATCATCTCTCCTTTGACCCCCTTATCTTGGATCATGCTCATCAATATGCATGTATCCACAAGTACTGCAGCCTTAGAAAGCCAATGCTTCTCTGGGCGTCAGTATCCCTATCTGTATGCTCTCTGAGAAAAGGGCCTGTGTCCTTTTTGAAAATGTTTGAGTCTTCAGAATCTGGAAGTGTTTCCCACATAGTAGACATTTTTTTTGTTTGTTTTAATTTAATTTATTTAATATTTTTAGTTTTCAGCACTGATTTTTGCAAGAGTTTGAATTACAAATTTTCTCCCCATTTCTATCCTCCCCCCCACTCCAAGATGGTATATATTCTGGTTACCCCATTCCCCAGTCAGCCCTCCATTCTGTCACTCCACTCCCCCCTCCCCATCCCCTTTCCCTCACTTTCTTGTAGGGCAAGATAAATTTCTATGTCCCATTGCCCGTATATCTTATTTCCTAGTTGCAGGCAAAAACTTTTTTTTTGAACATCTTCTTTTAAACTTTGAGTTCCAAATTCTCTCCCCTTTTCCCTCCCCACCCAACCCCCCTAAGAAGGCAAGCAATTCAACATAGGACACATGTGTATCATTATGCAAAACCTTTCCATAATACTCCTGTTGTGAAAAGCTGACTATATTTTGCTCCTTCCTATCCTATCCCTCTTTATCCAGTTTTCTCCCTTGACCCTGTCCCTTTTCAAAAGTGGTTGCTTTTGATTACCTCCTCCCCCATCTGCCCTCCCTCCTATCATCCCCCCTTTTTAATCTCCTTCCTCCTTCTTTCCTGTGGGGTAAGATACCCAATTGAGTGTGTATGTTATTCCCTCCTCAGGTCAAATCCAATGAGAGCAAGATTCACTCATTCCCCCTCAACTGCCCCCTCTTCTCTCCCAACAGAACTGCTATTTCTTGCCACTTTAATGTGAGATAATTTACCCCATTCTATCTCTCTGTTTCTCCCTCTCTCAATATATTCCTCTCTCATCCCTTAATTTGATTTTTTTAGATATCATC
>CM053627.1:76820235-76874940 GCA_028646595.1 Phalanger gymnotis
GTCTTTTGGACCTTCTTTTCCATTTGGGTAATTCTGCCTTTCAAGGCATTCTTCTCCTCATTGGCTTTTTGGAGCTCTTTTGCCATTTGAGTTAGTCTATTTTTTAAGGTGTTGTTTTCTTCAGTATTTTTTTGGGGGGGTCTCCTTTAGCAAGTCATTGACTTGTTTTTCATGGTTTTCTCGCATCATTCTCATTTCTCTTTCCAATTTTTCCTCTATTTCTCTAACTTGCTTTTCCAAATCCTTTTTGAGTTCTTCCAAGGCCTGAGACCAGTTCATGTTTTTCTTGGAGGCTTTCGATGTAGGCTCTTTGACTTTGTTGACTTCTTCTGGCTGTATGTTTTGGTCTTCTTTGTCACCAAAGAATGATTCCAAAGTCTTGAGTCTGAATATGAGTCCTTTTTTGCTGCCTAGCCATGTTCCTAGTCAACTACTTGACCCTTGAGATTTCATTGCAGTGTGACTGCTTGTAGAGTAGAGAGTACTTTGTTCCAAGCTTGAGGGGCTGTGCTGTTGTTTTCAGAGCTATTTCTCACAACAAGCTCTGCCACACCAGCGCTCTTCCTCCCACAAGAACCACCAACCTGGACCTGACTCAGATCTTAAGCAGGCTCTGCGCTCCTGCTCTGATCCACTTAATTCCTCCCACCAGGTGGGCCTGGAGCTAGAAGCAACTGCAGTTGTAGTTCTGTAGCTGCACCACCTCTGCTGCCTCCGGGGTGGTGGCCAAAGTGCAAACTCCTTTCACTCTGTCCCTGCAGCTTTTCCCACTAACCTTCTCTGTTGTCTTTGGTGTTTGTGTGTTGAGAAGTCTGGTAACTGCCACAGCTCACTGATTCAGGGAGCTAGGGCCTGTTCCACCTGGCTCTCGGTCTGGTTGGTTCTGGCGCAGCCCACGCTGGGCTCTGCTCCCCTCCGCTCCCACCTCTGGGCGATAGACCTCATCCAGCGACTATCTGGGCTGTCTTGGGCTGGATCCCTGCTTCCCTCTGCTATTCTGTGGGCTCTGCAGTTCTAGAATTTGTTCAGAGCCATTTTTATAGGTGTTTGGAGGGACCTGGGGGGGAGCTTATGCAAGTCCTTGCTTTCCAGCTGCCATCTTGGCTCCACCCTCCTCCACAGCAGACATTTCATAAATGTTTGCTGAATTGTTGTTGCATTCTAAGTCAGCTTAAAGGGACTAAATCAGGTTCATCTCAAGAGCTTGCTAAGCAGGCTCATCATGACTTTGGAGCCCCTCTGCCAAGATAACAACAACAAACAGCAACATTTATAGATTTGCAAAGCGCTTTATGTATTGTCTCATTTGACCTTCACATCAACCCTGTGAGGTGGGTACCAGTGGATAGCGCAATGGGTCTGGAGTCAGGAAGATTTCAGTTCAAGTCCAGCCTCAGACACCGGCTGTGTGACCCTGGGCAAATCACTTAACCTCTGCTCACTTCGATTTTCTCATATGTAAATGGAAACAATAATAAGACCCACCACCCAGGACTATTGTGAGGACCAAACAAGATAATAGCTGTAAAATACTTAATGCAGGACATGGCACACTGTAAGCACTACAGAAATGTGAGCTATTCTAATTTTACTGATGGGGAAACTGAGACTGAAAGCAGTCAGGTGACTTGCCCAGGGTTATATAGATAGTAAGTGTTTGAGGCAGGTTTTGAACACAGCTCTTGCTGTCTCAAGTCTGATGCTCTACTATGTGAAAAAAAATTTTTTTGTTTTTTTTTTCCACTTGTTTGCTGATGCCTTAAATTCCTTTAACAAGGGATTCACATGTTACATGTACCATGATTTATATAATTTATTCCATAATTAGAGATAAAGGGTTTAAAATTGAAATGCCATGGCAATGTACTTTTCTGACAGTTTTGGGTAAAGGATAATCAGCAAATCACTGGGTATAAATAACTAATAAAAAGACAGCATCATTTGTGATATTGGTGTTTCTGTAGGGGAAAGGGGAAGGAAGCTAGGGATATGAAAAACAAACTTCTTGATACTTTACAATTTTGCCTAAGGTTGGCTTTTTTGCTTCTAGATGGGACAGGACAGATATAAATTGAGCTATGGAGGTACATTTGTCATACAGGTGCAATATAGGTCACTCTGTTTCATACGCTTTAAGAGGATCTTTTTTTTTTTTTAAAGTTGGCTTCCTATAGAAGAGCTTCATTCCTAAGGGATTTAATCATGGGGGTTTCACTATATAATTATAATATATTCAGGCATCATACAGGGGCAAGGTCCTCTGAGATCATGGTGTTCCAGACACAACTATCTGTGTGATTTGGGGGCAAGTTATTTTACCTCCCTCAGTATTCAGTTTCCTCATCTGTAAAACAAGAGGGATTGGACTAGATGGCCTCTAAGCTTCCTTTTAGCTCTAGAGCTAGGATCCTAAATGATTTTTCTAATAGCTACCCAACATGGGAAGAGAAGAGCAAAAACATAGAGTAATTTCTAAAGATCCTATCCTGATGCAGTTACAAGAATAGATCCCAAAATTTCTGGCTCCCAGGCTTGGACTCTTAACCACTAACCCTCTACTCTCTCCCTGTGGCATATTTTCATTTTAATGGTCTCCTGATTGTGGTAGTATTCCTTTAAAAAGATGCCAAAATGTAATCCCAGGGCTTTGGCATGAGTTACACAGGAATTCAAACCCGAAAGTGTCCAGCTGCTGTCATCAGATGCCTGGGTTTTAACAACAAAGAAAAACAAATTTAAAATGCTAAAATTCATAATGTTTTACCCTAATGCTCAAGAGATACCATATTTAGAACATTTTTTTAAAGTTAAAAAAAAAGCTTGATTCCAAAAAGTCCCCATGGCTGTTTGATATCTCATCCTATTTGTGACCATTTTTATAGGATTTCAAAGAGTATTTGAAATGACTCCAGGAATGCAAGTACTTTTAAAAGCAGAACCCAAAAAAGCTTGTGAAAAAAGCTGTATTTTTTTATGAAATCTATCTATATAAAGAAATCCAATTGTAAATGGAACAGCAAGAATGATATAGGAATCTTTTCCTTCCTTATAATATTAGCCTCTTCACCTTAAACTAGGATTCCATTCTTTCTCTATTCAAATTAGTGACTTCTCTATAATATCTTGTCTCTTCATACTAATTTTCAAACTCGCATTGTCAATGGGATCTTTCTGTTCTGAACAAAAATTAAGCAACCCATATCGGTTCTCAAGAAGTAAGTACCTTAACCTACGAGGAAGCTAAGAAAAGATAGACAGCTTTCAACACAACACATCATATTTAATGTAATAGGCTTTCTTGAAATGGAAACTTATTGCTACATATTTTGAATCCTCTCTTATGTTCTGCTGTGCACATGGCATGGTTTTTTTCTTATTTTATATTTAAGTTTATAGTATGTTTTTTTTTCTTTTATTATGTATTTAAGTTTTAGTACTCAAGTATAAAAATTGTTTTAAAAGATTAAAAAGAAGAAATAAGTATCTTGCAGGAATAATGCAAAGAAAAAGAACCATAATAGAAAATCACTAATGAATATATATGAAAAATGTTTAAATAAAATCTTAGCAAAAAAAAACCTACAATAATTCTCTCTCTCTCTCTCTCTCTCTCTCTCTCTGTCATTTTACTATGACTGTGATTTAGCCCAGTGGTTCAACATTATGAAAACAATTAACATAATCATATTAAAAACAAAACCACAAGTATATCAGTGAATGTAGAAAAAACACCTTTTAACAAAATACAATACTCATTTATGCTAAAAACCCTATAAATTACAGGCATAGAAGGGCCATTTAAAAAATGCTAGTATATACTAATAACAAAAAGATAGCATTATTTGTTATAGGAAAACACTAGCTTTCCCAATAAAAACAGACACAAAACAAAGGTTCTCACCCTCACCCCTACACACTGTTATGTGACAGTTCTAGAAATGCTAGTGTAATTATTAAAGTCATAACATTGGCTAAAAGGAGGCAAATTTATTCCCACTGTTGAAGACATGATGGTTTACCTAGACAACCCCAATGAAGCAGCAAAGAGACTGAGGTGATTAGCTTCAGTAAAGTAGACAAAGTAAATATACACAAATCATTATCACTTCTACACACTCAAAAATTCAAGTGCATCTATGATCTCATTGATTCCTAAGTTCTGTCTAACGATATTGATTGTGACTAATCCATGATTGCCCCTCTTGTATTACTCTTATCCATAAGAATCCATAGGGATAGAGAGACCTTTCTTACTTTCTTCTACTATCTCAAGAGTACCAGGAGAACTCTGGCTATCCACCCGTCCTTCCTCTCCTTTACTATGCAACTAGCCCATGTTTTCTTCCCATCGTGCAGTTCCTTGATTTAATCCTGTTCTCCTTCAAAGTTCCTAACTGGTTATATGTTGCAGCCTGTTCATATCAGCAATGTGTTCCTCCATTGTCCTACGTGTGATGTTGTTAATTGTTTGAGATTGTTGTATTCCGTGTCTTGATGCCATACATCAACACCAATAGAATATTAATACTGAAAACAATAGGCCTTTGATTTCCTGGGAACCTTAGGGCCATCAAAGGGGCTCTGCAGTTCCCTAAAGGCAATTCAGCAGGCTCTGGGTTCCTAATCTGTTTTCAGCTGAACTCTTTGTCCATCTGAACTGTGCGTACAAGACATACATGCTGATGGATAAGCTCTATAGACTTTTCATCCAACTGCATGTTGTAATCTGGGCAATAAATATACTCTATCCACTTGGTATTTCATATGTAGATATTCAATTCAATAAACATTTATTAAGCTCCTACTATGTGCCAGGAACTGTGCCAAGTGCTGGGGATACAAAAAGAGGCAAAAGACTGTTCCTGCCCTCAAGTAATGTATAATCTAATGGGACCCAAACTACTTTGATGATTATAGATCACTTTCAGGAGGCTTTAAAATATTCCAGGGCTTTTTATCTGATTTGCACCTGTAACCTCCTGTATATGATGGCTCCCCATTAGAATCTGAACTCCTTGGAATCAGGGATTCTTTTTCTCTTGCTTTTCTATTTGTATCCCTGGGGGGCAGCTAGGTGTCACAGTGAATAGAATCAGGAAGACTCAATTTCCTAAGGTCAAATCTGGCCTCAGACACTTACTAGCTGGGTGACCCTGAGAAAGTCACTTTACTCTGTTTGCCTCAGTTTCTTCATCTGTAAAATGAGCTAGAGAAGGAAATGGCAAACCCCTCCAGTATCTCTGCCAAGAAAACCCCAAATGGAGTCACAAAGAGTCATCACAACTGAAAAATTACTGAAAACTTGTATCCCTAGCGCTTAGCATTATCACTTTACATACAATAAAAACTTAATAAATGCTTTTTTACCCATTTATTTAAGCCAGCTTTTAAAATACACTAAGCAAGTCAGAGATTCTGAACAAATTGAAGAACAGAGAACACTCTTGGAGCAAACATCTTCTGACTCCACATAGAGGGGAAATGGGGAAGGGGAGGTGGTGTTAAAAGTACTTCACCTGGTTTTTCCAGATTTCATCTCCAATCTGTCCCAGCCACACCTTTCCGAGTGGTTGGAATAGGTAGAGACACCAAGCAGGAGGAGAATCCAAGCTGTCTTGGTTCCCCTAGTCTCGGTCTCTGGACTTGCCTCCTGGAATGTCTGGTGAAGTTTTTCTCTTTGTCTCTGTCTCTCTGCAAACACAAGACCACTATTTGCCATTGTGTTCATGTTGCTATGCTCCTTCTCATCCTTTAAGTATTAGGAAGTGTCCATCCTGTGCCAGATATTATGCTAAACACTGAGGCAAGTGGTAGACAAAACCCGTAGGGATATACCTCTAGACTGCAAGCCTGGACAACTGCATGCTGTGGTGTAGAGGCAGAATATAGCCTGAGAAGCTTTGGGTAGCTGATTCCCAGTAAGGCCTCACCAAAGTAGGGAGAGAGAGAGAGCTTCTTTTATGAAATCCATGAACAGGAGGATTTTGTAGGCACCAGCTTTTAGCAAGGTGACCAGTGACAGAAGCTATCTGCACCCAGCCTCACTCACCAGCTCCCTCCTGGTGGTTAGACATGTATCTATGGTCTGATCTCCCCAACCCAACCGTAAGTCTTGAAACCATTCAGCACTTGCTCGATAAATCCTTGTTGAATGAATGCATGATTTAAAGTTGCTTTTAACATTTTAGCTTGATCGGTTGATAGAGGCATATTCATATCATCTCTTTATCCATAGTCCTTTCTTTTTCTCTCTTTACTCCTCTTGGTCTTTTAGATTCTATCTTCCCCACTCCACCTGACCCCTCCTGCTCTCATTGTCCCACTACCGATGGTTTGAACTATTTATTTCTGGATTCCAGTTTTTTTTTAGACTCAATAAAACTTGAACGATATGCTGCAATTAATGGGGGAGGCCAGCTTGAGTTTTCCTTTCCCATGCATGCAATATTAGCGTATTACTCTATCTAGTGTTTATGGAATGACTTCTGGTAATAAGAAAACACTTCTTTTAAGATGCTTAATTATTTAGATATTTTCTTAACTCAAGCTAAGAAGTATTAGAAATGGGATTTGAACCCAGGACTTCTTGACCCCAACTATGGCACTCTGCTATATACCACCCCATTCCTTAACCCATAATTCCTCTGTTCATAATCTCCTTTCCTTGTACCTCTCTTTAACTTTGCACACACATTCTTTGTCCTCATGATCACCTGTAGCCCCTCAGGCCCTCCTTGTTCCCCCAGTACATCACCCCCTGCTCTAGCCTCATTTTCCTATCTTCACAGTCTGGACCAGGGGTGGGGAACCTGAGGCCTCAAGGCCACATGTGGCCCTCTAGGTCCTCAAGTGTGGCCCTTGGACTGAATCCAAACTTCACAGAATAAATCCCCTTAATGAAAGGATTTGTTCTGTAAAACTTGGACTCAGTCAAAAGGCTGCACCCAAGGACCTACAAGGCCATGTGTGGCCTTGAGGCCACAGGTTCCCCACCCCTGGTCCAGACCCTAGAGTCAACCAAGCTCTCCTTAGAAGTTGGGGTTAATTAACATCTTACTTCTTCCTGCTGTTCTTTTTTTTATGTTTTAATGCACCACAAGGAAACTAGGTTTTATTTAATTTTAATTGTACTTATTTAAATTTAATTTATTTAATTTTCAAGTCAGCCAGGCTTGTAGTGCTATCTTTACCTTCTCCTTTGTAGCTTCTCTAAGGGCCTGGCTCTTCTCTCTGTTCCTACCTTCCCTTCCCCCCATAACTCCTGGATACCACCTTCAGACTATACTTTACATGACTAACCTTGCCTCCATATTCTTCCCTGTCTTTCTCCTAAAGGCCAGAGGGGTGCTACCTAGCCTTTTGCCTGACCCAAATCTACTCATCTGCTCAGCTGCTTGTCTTAGATTATATGATATGGATCAGAGCCCATGTCTATAGAGCCAGACACTGTACCACATGTAGATCAGTTCTTCATAAATTTTTCACGACAATGAAAGAATGAAGTAAGACACAGTGGTGTCACTTTAGGCAATTAGGAGGGTTGTGCAAAAAAGCAAGTTTGTGAGTTTATTAGCAGCGCATTATTCACACTGCCACCAGCTGTACTTATATGGAGTAAACACAGGGCACATATATCTATGCATGCATGTATACACTCACACACATACATATCTATATACATATATGTACATATACATACATCATTATCCATGTGCATATACATATATACATACATATGTACAAATATACTTATGAAAAAATATATTGCTGGAAATGTAATAGTTCAATCTTAGGGGTACTGGTTTGGTGAAAGGAACTAGCTGATGTAATTTCTCTGTTATATTTTGTTAGTTTTTCTTCTAGTACAAAACAGCCTGTCTCACACGTATGACAGTGACCCTCGGGTTGTCTTCTCTTCCTGACTTCCCAGAATATATCAGCGATAGCTACCTTTTATATAGCACTTACTATGCGGCAGGCAATCATCATCTCATTTAACCCTCACAAAAATCCTGAGAGATCAGTGCCATTTTACAGATGAGGAAATAGAGGCTTAAGATCTAGCCAGGGTCACACATCCAGTAAGTATCTGAGGCTGTGTCTTTCTGACTCCAGGCTCAGCCCTATACCCACTTGGCTGACTCCCTACCTTCAATATTCAAATTCTGAATATTGTTTGGGTCTTTGGAAAATTTCCCCCGGGAAGCAAATACTAGACTAGATCCCTGAGTCACCAGATGGGATGATTCTTTTTGAGCTGTGATATGCGAGAAGCAAATCAGGTCAAATCAAGTCAACGAGCATTTATTTAGTAAATGCATGCTATGTGCCAGCCTGGCACTGTGCTATGTGCTGGGAATACACATAGTAGCAAAATCCCTGCCCTCAAGGAACTGACATTCTAATGGGCAAAGGCAATCCATAAAGGAAAGCTAGAAAGGTCGGTGGGGAGCCGGGGGCGGGGGAAGGAAGAAGGCACCCTCAAGGGAACATAGTAGAGAAAGAAGTCAAGAAAGCCAGGAGAAAGAAAGTCTGGAAAAAGAACAAAGCAGTTGCAAAAGTCTCTCTACATCAAAGGAATTCACAGAAGGTGAATTTTACTCTATAGACCAGCGAAAAATAAGGACGATTAAGTGACTTACCGAGGGTTACCTGACAAATTGGTTGGCAGTACCTACAGTGACTAGTACCCACATCCCCAAGATCAAAATCTGGCGTCTGTTTAGAGGAGATGAGACTTTATTAGAAAGACCTCAAGTCATGGGAAACAGCAGGTTATCTGACCTAATGGACTAACTCCTGGCACACATGCAGCTCATAAGGCTGAGCTAAGCAAGATTCTGCCAACAATTCTCACTAACATGAAATTCAGTAACTCTACTCAGCAACTGTCAAACTGAAGGACGCCAAAATACAAATGTGCTCTCCCAGATCTATGCTACCAAATGCATTGAAAAGACGGAAAAATTAGACAAGCCAAAAATCCAGAAACAACAGACCTCTGAGTCCTTGTCCTAATAGTAAGACTCTCCATCAGAGAGTGTTTTTTATTTATAGATGCAATCTCAGACTCTAAAAATCTCAAATTAGCTCAAATAGCTTAGAAATTGAAATTAAATATTATCTTACCTGTCCAACACAAACTTAAACTCCTTTTGGGCATTTAGGATTAAAATCACAACAGAGCGGCCAAAAGTTACGCAGCCAAAGAAAAGATCACTTGTCTTTTTTAGTAAATTTAATAATTATAGGGTTTAAGTAAGTATGTATTTGTATGCGGCCAGAGTTCTTTTTGCTATCATTTTAGAGAATTCCTCTTCACTCTACTCCCCGACATCAAAGGGAATTTTAACTTATTTTGATATGTGTAAACCTCAAAGCTCTGAATTTGAATACAATGAAACTTCTGTAGGGTGTACATGTACGTGTGTGTGTATGTCCATGTGTGCACTGAAGGTAGGCGGTTGTTATCAACGAACATAGAGTCAAAAGGACAAAAAACAAGTCACTCCTTAGTGTCATTTTCCGTACCCTATTCCACCTAGTTTGGCTTCACCCAACTCCCTGGCCATCCCATCTGTCTCGCCTCAACCTTTTCTCACATTCTGAAAGACTTAACGCTTTCAACTCTGGAAGCACCTCTCCCAGACTCCACCTCCATCTCCATTGGCGAATGCCAAATGCCATGCTTCCCTTTGCTGCCTAGCAGTCTTGGCAGCAGCCTTGTACCTTTCCCTGCCCATCCCTAACTCCCTTGTTTGGCTTCATTGACACTTAAAGCTCTTTGTTACCTGGCTACTTCCTACCTTCCCAGTCTTTTTCTATTTTACTCCCTGTCCATGCACTCTGAGCTTCAGTTACAGTGTCTTACTGGCTGTTTTTTTGGAGATGATATTCAATCTCTTACCTTCATGCGACTGTACTGGCTCTCCCCATGTCTGCAATAATCTACCTCCTCATCTCTGGCTTCCTTCAAGACTCAGATCAAATCCCACTGTATCCGAATGTCTTTCCCAGTGAATTCCTTCCCCTCTGATATTATCTTCCATTTACTCTGTCTATATCTTGTATGTAACTAATTATTTACATGTCTGTCCCATTAGACTGTGAGCTTCTTGAGGGCAGGCACTGTTTTTGTCTTTCTTTGAATCCTGAAGATTTAGCACAGTGCCTGGAACATGGTAAGCACTTGATACTTGTTGGCTGACAGAAATAGGAAGGTTTAGAAGAGGGAAGCATTGGGGTGGGGGGGAATCAGTTCAGTTTTCGACACGTTAAGTATGATATCTCTAGAACATATAATTGGAAATGTCCAATCGGTATTTAGTGATCTGGAACATTGAGGCAGGACATAGAGATCTGGGAGTTATCTGTATAGAGATGACAGCTAAATCTATGAAAGCTGATGAGATTAACAAGAGAGTATAGAGGAGGTGTTCTTAATTTGGAGTCAATGAACTCTCAAAAATAGTTTGATGACAGTATTTCAATATAACTTGTTATCCTGGCAAGCCTATGTGTTTTATTTTATGCATTTACAAACATTATTCTCAGAGGGCTCCACTGACTTCACCAGATTGCCAGAAGGGTCCACGGCACAAAAAAAAGGTTAATAACCCTTGGTATAGAGAGAGGAAAGAAGAGGGCCTAGGACAGAACCTTGGGGAACACCCACAGTTAGGTTGAAGATGGATGGGGCAATCATTGAAGAAGCAATTGGCCAGAGAAGAATGAAGCAGATAGGATCAAGTGTACATGTAGAGGGCTTGAATTTGTCAAGAAGAAGGCCACCTCTTGGCAAAAGATGGAGGGAAAGCAGCAGAGAAAAGGAAATAATGTAAAGGAGTTTTGAGATGAAGAAACTGGAAGAAGATGGAGCGTGTTGAATGTCCTCACATTTTTCAATAAAGAGGAAAGGTCTTCATCTGAAAGAAAGTGAGCTGGAGTTGTGAAGAGGAAAGGAAAGGTTTGAAATAGCTTCAGTGAGAAGATAGAGAATCAAGATAGGGGAGAAATGTAAGGATTGCCTTGCTCTGGTGAAGGCCCTGATGAAGGTTGGATTGCATGAATTTTTAATATACCCAGTAAGTACCGTTGTGGGACTTCCTTCAGCTTCCTTTGACTGCTTGTGAGTAGGAGCAGAGGAGACAGATGGGTGGCAGTAATCCAAGGCTAACTTTGGCAAAAGAAGAGCAGGAGTTTGGCAAAGGGCAAGAGAATCAAGAGCAGAAGACTACATAGAGTTGAAATGATAAAATATTGGGTTGATGATGGAGGGGTAAGAATGCAAAGTGAAAGCTGGGTCTTTAGCCTGAGAAAGTACTGAGGAGTGGAAGGTGTTCCTCCAGGCAGCTGAGGCAGCTGGTTGGGGCTAGCCTGGGTTTAGGTTCAGCACAGCTTGCCTGGTTCTAAACTGCTTTAATGTTGTAGTGGAAAGTTATGCATTTATTTTAATCCTGAGATAGCTTATTTTATTGTATTTTCTTTACTCTTATTGTTTATTACTTATTGCTTTGTTACTTTTTTGATTGATTAAAAAATCATTGTTATAGAGGAAGGCTTGCTGAGTAACAGAAAGGGGAGAGATCTATTCAGAAATGAATGTGATGTAAGGAAAAAAATCAATAAATTTTGCTTATAAAAACTTTGTTGGTGAAAACAACATCCGCATCCTTTGTGCCTCACTTCTGCAATGAAGGTAGGTGCTTTTTCTCAACTCTTCTCCAATCCGATCTTGGTGATTAAATTACTATGTTCAGTTTATTTTTGCTTTGTTTTTATATTTACATTGTTTTGATCATTATAGATACTGTTTGTCTAGTTCTGCATACCTCACCCTGCATCAGTTTATACAAGTGTTTTTCTGAATTCTTTATATTTGTCATTTCTTATAGCAAAGCAGCATTCTATTATCCAATCACGTACCGCATCAATGGGCACCTACTTGGTTTCCAGTTCTTTGCCATCACAAAAAGTGCTGCTATGAATATTTAGACATAAATGGAACCTTTCCTTTTGTCTCTGAACAATAGAAGCTAGAAGTTAAAGAGTGTGGGCATTTTCGTCTTTCTTTGGCATAGTTCTGAATCGCTTTGTAAAATGATTAGACCAATGAAAAGCTCCACCGGAACAGCATTATTGTGCTTATGTCCAGCAGCCCTTCTAATATCGACCACTTCCATCTTTTGTCATCTTTGGCAATTTGCTAGGTGTGAGATGAACCCACAAAGTTGTTTTGATTTCCATTTCTCTTACTACTGCTCTGGAGAGATAGTTCATATGATTGTTAATAATTTATAATTCTTCTTTTGAGAGCTGTGTGTTCCTATCTTTTGGCTACTTTTCCATTATGGAATGGTTCACATATTTGTGTTAATTCTCTGTATATCATGAATATCAGACCAGCAGATATAATTTTAAAAGTCTCAAAATCTATCTAAATCTCTCTTGAAAAATTCACTACATTTCTTTATTCCTCAAATCTTCCCATCCCCCAAACAACAACATAAACGACAAGGCAGCCTTTATTTGTCTAAATAATTTATACAAACAATTATGAACTAAACATGAAAGGATTATGGGAGTTAGGAGTCAGAAGACCGAGTTAAATTCCTTAAATCTTACAAATAACTTCTAACCATGTGTTCATGGTCTTTGGGGCTAGAGCAATAATAAACATGAACTAACCTTTTCTGGACTAAAAACAGCTGCCAGAAAACTTCCCCATGCTAAACTACAAAACAGGACTAGCATTAAATGGGCAAACAGCTTTATTGACTTCAATTTTCAACAAAAATCAAAGAAAGGAAAATACTTTACATTTGAGGAAGGACAAAGTAAAGCAGTAATTTTATTTTCAAACTATGCCTAGGGTATTTGTATCAGGAAAATGATGATAAAAGGCAGACAACCAGAGCTTAAAGATTTGCCAGCAAATCACTTACTGATTTGAAAATAATTTAATACCAGGGCCTCCTGAGTAACTCCAGATTTCCTTTTTCCATCATTAATCTGAGTTCCATTGATTTTAAAAATCGATGCAAATATATTCCTTAAGTGGATCATAAAATGATATTTTTCAAATTAGGTTGAACCCAAAAGGCTGGGCCCAAATTGCACATAGAGGAAGAAAAACTGACAGTAAGAGTTAAAGGAAAAAAAAGTTCTAGCCTGTTATTTATCAAGAAAAGAATGACATCCATTCAAGATTTGTTTTGAATGTCTGTCATCCTGCCCAAAATGATTTCATAAGCAAAAATGACAGAAAGAAAAAGGAAATGGGAGCTGGAGCAGTTCACAGAGAAATTCTTAACCTTCTTTATTTTCCTCCCTCTGCAGAAGAACAAAATAGAAATTTTCCATACTGGTCAGTGGGAGGTTGTTCTGATCATTTTAGGTTTTTTAGGGGTGAACCAAACCAAGTACCTCCCCAAACCAATTGCGCTATTGGTTGCAAAAGTAGCCTAAGACTTATACAGATAACCAAGCCTATGGGCCATTCGGATATCAAATGTTATAGTTTCACATAGTTTTTATTACTTCTCTGCAAAAATTAGCTAATTTATAAGCTGTTCTTATCTTATTCCTAGTCTATCACAAAGCATAACATAAATGTGAGTTATTATTTCTGTGCTGGCAAATCAATCAATCAATCAACATTAAGTGCCTGTTACATGCCAGGTACTATAGTAACCATTGGGTACTGGGCTAAGGGTTGGCTCACAGGAGAGTGGCAGAGATAGGTTTTCAAGAAGGCCCAGGCCTTGGTCTAATTCTCAAATGTCTCTCCCACATGCCAAGACCTCCCTCCCTAATTACCACCACTCCCCCTACCAAGTTCTCATCAACTTCTGTTGTAAAATTTAACTCACATCATCCGTTGCGTGTACCACCTTTTCAGAAAGTGATATGCACCTAGGGGGACAAAAATCACAAAATTTAAAAATACCGTATAAAAATTCTTTGTAGGCTATAGCCTATAAAAGTGTTATTAATGTATTTTGTTCTTATACCTTATGCAATTTCTGAAGACGTACTTCTAAAATTGAAGCTCCCTTTTGAAAAAAATCATGCAAAAACAGCTGACAAATGACAGTATTGAATAATTCTCTACTGAGAGGAGGGAGGCTGTTCTCCAGGACCATTGTTGGGTTTTTAGTTACCCAGAGTTTGACTTCCTTTTAGTGATCTTCGCATAAAGGTGGTTTAGTCATTATGTATAGTCCTTGTTCTGGTTTTTTTTTTTTCATTCTGCATCTGTTCATACAAACTTTCTCATGTGTCTCCGAATCCCTTATCTTCCTCATTTCTTACTGAACAATAAATTTCATTACTTTCATATACTAGTGTGTTTAGCAATTGCCCAATCAATGAGAACCCAGTTTGTTTGCAACTCTTTACAACGACAACAAAAGTGTTGCTATGACTATTTTGACAGAGGCTATAGACATCAAAGATTTAGAGGAAACCTCAAGTTCAGCCCTCTCAATTGACAGACAAGGAAACTAAGATCCACAAAGTATAAGTGACTTGAGTCAGATCACACATGAAATAAGTGGCAAGAGTTAAGATTTAAAACATCCCAGAGAATATTTTCTCTGTATCATTCCTGAATCCTAAAGTTACATCAATGGCAGAGGTCACAAGATGCTGGATGTTCAGAATGCAAGACCCTGGATGTTCACGCACTCTAACAGGGACATGGCACGGGAGAGTGATTGTGAAAAGAGGGAAAGCAGAGCCTCATCCAACAGCAGTTTGCCTGATTCCATCAGCAGGACCCTGAGAAGTACTGACCAGTCGACTGAGTACAAGGGTGAGCTATGAGAGAAGGGTCATGGACCAGGAAATTAGGATAGAGTTTTGGACGATGTCAGAGCCATAGTCCAGCAGCCACTCAATCACCAAGAGACTCACAAGCTCTGGAATGCATCTGAAGAGCCTGTGAGTCACTAGTCACCTTTCATATATGTGTAAAAAGTGCTTAGCACAGTGCCTGGCCCATTGTAGGCATTGTATAAATGTTTGAGCCACCTCTCTGTGCAGGAATAGTTCTGCCTCTGAAGCTATTGAACCCAGCAGAGAGGTGTCCCTCTACTCTTTTTTTTTTTAAACCAAAAGTACTTTGTGTTTAGTTTGCTTCTGAAGGAGACAATGTGAGATCAAGTCACAGCAAGGGACTGCAGCCATGCAGGACTCACCTACCAGCTCTATCCTTCCTTAGGGTTGTAAATATGTTTCTTTAAGTTCTACACACTGAACCAAGAGAGATGTGTTTCATCTTACATGTCCTTATGGAGATGACAGGTGGCTTGTGTGCACCTTGGCCCAGGGCAGGAGGTATCTAGGAGTGGGGCCAGAGCTGGTCAAGTTACCAGAAGAGAGCTGTTGGTAATGAAAATGGGGCTCAGGTTATTCTAGGGCAGATTTGTATTTGAGAGTGTGGTTCTGAGGCCCCTCCTATGTCTATCGAAGAGAAGAGGGAATGACTGGGGACAATAACCTCACAGGAAGGTCAGTGAATCTCTACATACCTCAGATGTCAGCTACCTATCTATATTAAAAGAAGAAGAAGGTTAGAGGGTCATCTAAAATACTATGAACTCTGCTGACAACATTTTTCAGACACATGTGTATGTGTATATATGTGTGTGTGTATGAACATATGTTAACATTTTCCATATACATTTGTGTATATATGTAGAATACGTTATTAATTTTTAAAAAGAATACCATACTTCATCTTTCTTTTTCAGGGAATATGCACATTTATGGGAACAGGGGAAGAACAGGGGAACCAGGGGGGGCTGTACAACAGAGGGACTCGCTTTCCTTTAAATAGCTTTTTTTTTTCCCTGCTTTTAGTGTTTCTACACTATGTACATTTTGTGCTTTGTAATTAATCACCTCCCTGCCCCCAATCCTACCCTACACGGCCTCTTGCACTTGGGCTTGGAGTGGGGAAGAGGGAATGTGGGTGCTACAGACAGAATGAGGCTGGTGGGGAGAGATCCACTCTATGTGACAGCCCCTTGGTACCCAATTGAGGGTAGCATGGGCTTGCTGTAGCCTTTAGGTCCACACACATAATGAGTACTAAGATGAATTAGTAGGGCTTCATCACCAAGCCAGGGCCCTCCCAGAGTCCACAGGCCCCAAACGCCACAGACCACACTTGGCTTCTCCCCCAACTCTGCCACATTCACGAGGAAGATAGAACCGAAGGCTCAAAGCCAGAGTCAGATGGAGGGCTGGTACCAGTCAAGGTAGGGATGGGGGAAGGCTCCTGCTAGGACACTGCGGATGGCCTGCGCACTGGGAAGATGTAAAGGCCCGATCAGTCCTGGTGCTGGCAGAGAGCTAAGGGAAATAACTGCCCTAACAGATAGAAAGGACGGACTGAAGTGGCCAGCCACAGTGTGTGGCTACCAGGTCTGATCAATGACAGAAGTGGCTTTGGTTGGGTGAGAATGACACGACCTATGGGCAGCTGAAACTCTTTAGTTTCCCTGCCTCTGGATGAGGGAGAACAGTGGTGAGTATGTAAGGACCGAGGGGCAATGATGCATGGATGATAGCAGTGGGCATGGCAGTTCTGAGACCGGCCTAAGCTGGGGGATCCAAATGAAATCAAGGGTCAATTGCTCTCGAAGAGGAACAGCAGGTCATCGTTGCTGTCGGTGGGGAGGTCGGGTGGGCCCGGGTGTGACAGCAGCTCATCGGGACTGGTCAGTTCTGGGAGGAGATCCAGAGCTGGTTCTGGCCCTTCTCCAGTTCCGGGCATCCCCGGCTGCCCCATCATGCTTGCAGCAGAATTAAAGGCCAACTCGCCACTAGGACCTGCCCCGCTTGATGGCCCCAAGGGCTGCCGGGCCTGTGGGGGTGGGTTCCGATGATGGAGCTGTGACCCCGGTGGGGCACTGAGATTGGGATTATGCTGGCCAGGATTGTGAGATGGGTCCGTGTGGCCTGATGGTGCCATCTGTCCGGGGATAGAAGGAGCTGGAGGCTTTTCTGGAGTCAGGAGGCTGCTAGGAATGTCTGACTGGTACGAGATTGGTGGTGGCCCTGGGGTGAATTCAGTAAGGGTTGAGGTGCTAGGTGTGGTGGGGGGAAACGAATCAGGGAAGTTTCCAGGGCCTGAAAAGTTAGAACTCGGAGTGGGATAATCACTGGTGGCAGGAGCTGAGGGAGGTTGCAGTGGGGCAAAAGGAGAAGATCCAGGGCCGAGGGCAGCAATCATCTCCATGACATCAGGCATCACCATGTGGGTAGGGCTCATGGTGCTTCGGTGCTTCAGCGCTTCAGAACAGGCCCATCTGATTCTTCCTTATTGTGGAGGTCAGGTTTGATGGGCGCTGGTTTCCAGCTACAAGTGGGGTCAATGGTGATTTCTTCATAGTCTGAGTTTTGGATGTAAATAAGGATCCCCAGCATATACTGATCCACCTCCAGGCTTTCCAGCAACGCAGTCTTATTGCAGACAGGACATCTCCAAGTTCCCCTCTCACAACTGAGCTGCAGGCAGGATTCTAGGTCAAAGCATTGTATGTGGCGGCAATTATGTCCTCGGGCAGGGAGCTGCGTCCTTCGGAAGGTGACGGGACGCTTCAAGGTCATTGATAGCAGTCTGCTCCACACCATCCTCTCCGTGGGGTCCAGGGGTGCCAGGGATGGTGCAGCTGCTAAAATTCCGCTTTCTTTTGGTGATGCAGGGCTCCGCTGGAAGCAGACGCTTCTTGATGAGGCCCCGGCAGACGGAGCGCACCGAAGGCCGATGCACCAGCTGCCGCACAAAGTGGTGCGAACGGCAGCAGGCGGTGACAGTGATCTGGGTGGTGTTCCCGCCAGGCTGGCACGCGTGCTTCAGGTACAGGGGCTTGTGGGATGTCTTGTCTCCTCGCTCTATGGTCAGGGGAGCGGCGCTGACGCTCACCTGCACTGACTCGGGCCAGTTGGTGTTCATCTGCCGGTCCTCATGATGACAGCATCTAAACTGTAGCTCTAGGTCAGGTCTCAGCACCAGTGTTTTGTAGACCGAGTCGCGGAGCTGGAAGACATGGTTGCTGACAGCTAGGTTGTGCTGCAGACGGAAGGGCTCTTGGACCACCCCGTCTCGGACTGGGAACCGCAGCCGCAGCTCATCACATGGATTTCCAGAGGGAGAAGGGTGCAGGGAGCTCATGTTGGGCTTTATATCAGGCAGGAATGGAGACGACTTCTTGACTAGGAGACATGTAGGGTGGTATGCTGCTGCCAGGAGTCATTGGGGGTGTAGGGTTCCCAGGCAGTGGGGAGCTGGGGTAGCCAGGCATTGATCGGGCTTGCCCATTTATGTTGGGCTGGCTGTAGCTGTTGAAGTTCCCTCCATTAAAATTGGTGTTCTGCCCATTGAACTGCTCTGTGGACTGCTTAAAATAGGGTCCTGCTGAGCTGGAGGTGGACGAGTATTGGCCCATTGCTTGTTGGATAGGCATCCTCTGGCCAAGGTACGAGGGGGAGGGTGCTGATGGCTGTGCAGTATTTGGTGCATATTGGGCAGCGCTGGGAGCATACTGGCCACCTTGCATATACTGCTGTGCTGGGTAACCCTCATTGGAGCAGGCTCTCTTGACTCCTTGTCGGGGCATCTGCTGTGTCTGGGGGGCCCCTGGGTAACCATGCTGGGGCAGTCGCTGCCCTCCATACAAGAGAGTCATGCCGGGTGCCCGGGTTGGGTTCATACCCATGGGAGAGATACCAGAGGGGCCCATCACCCCTCCTATGCTGGCAGGGTTCATGCCAGCTGGGACACTGGGCCCCTTGGACCTCCGTGCTGCAGAAACTGGCGTTAAAGGGCTGTCCTGCCCCCATCGCTCCATACTGGCTCAGCTCCTGACTCTGCTTCACCTGGAGAGCGGCCACAGTGGCAGTAGCAGTAGCGGTGGCAGTAGCTGCGGCAGCAGCCACAGCAGCAGCAGCAGCTGCCTGAGTGAAGTCAGTGGAGGGTCGGGTGGCATGTGAGGGGAGACCTAGGCCCCCAGGGCCACTTGGGCTGCCTGTGTAGCTGGTGGGAAAGCCAGGCCCTCCAGGGTAGCTACCGCGACCATACATTCCTTGCTGCGTATGACTCTTGTTTGCACCACCTTCTGGAAAAGCCTGCTGCCCCAAGAACTGAGGAGAATTCATAGCAGGGCTGCCATGCCGGGCATCATGGGACTACCAGAGGGGTTCCCCCCGGGGCCCAGGGGGCTTCCCAAAACCTGACTCTGGGATGTATTGCTGACTCCCCACACGGTAGTTACCACGGGGAGTAATCCTGTTGGCTGATTGGTGCTCTGTTGCCAAGGAACAGACTCCTACGCAAATCAACCATCACCGTGTGGCGTCGGGGGGAGGGCAGGTTTCATTGGGTTCATGGAGTTCATTGGCTGTGAAGTATCGTGAGGGACAGGGAGGTCTGGGACTTGAATACAGTTGACCTCAGTGGTGTTAATCTGGGACTCAGCCCCTCCGAGCTGCTTTTTCAAGCTTCAAGGAGTGCCCCCTAGTTTTAGTATTCCAGGATTTGGTGATTAAGACCAGGTTCACCCTATCTGTACCCTTAGTGATTTATGACATTCTGTAGATGTCCATGTGAAATCTTCTCTAAGTAAAAATCTCCCAGACGGGCGCCCGGAATGGCCTAGGGGGCCCCGAGCCGGGCTGCGAATCCGGGCCCTGCTCAGCGCCGCGCCGGCTGCCTGCCGCTGCCGCCGCCTCCGCGGCCCGCCTGCTCCATGCCGCCTGGCGGCCGCCGTGCCGGCCGCGGGGCTCAGCTCAGGCTCCCTGCTCCAGGGGCCGCTGCTGCCGCCGGCGCAACCGCCACCTCCCCGCTCCGATTGCACAATCCATACTTCATCTTTATTGCACGCATACTTATACATCCCACTGCTGTACATGTGTGTTTGGGTTTCCGTGATTTTATGGGTCAATATCAATCATGGTGCAAACACAAATTACCTGTTCTGGGAGGCCGGATCTCCAGACTCAGTATCAAAAGGCAGCAAAGGGCGAATTCTGCAGTGCACTCTGATATTTCCTCTCAGCTCCTACAATGAAAGAAATACCTTCTAACAGTCAAAGGAGGGGAGAGATTGAGCTAGTCCTTTGTTTTCTTTTCAAATGTGTTATTTTTCTTTGGTAGGTTTCTTTTAGGGATATTGATTTAAAATACGCAACTAAAAAAACTCAGCTTTCCCTGATCCTCCATGCCTCCCCTGCCCTCTTCCACTCCTCCCTGCCCTGAATATGGGCATATATATTTTGTCTTATTAAAGTTGTAAACAATATAAAGATAAGGATCACATCTACTTTTCTGCTAATAAAATATTCAGATAATGAAAATATTCAACAAGGAAAAACATATTGTTTTCACTGAAGTCCTAACTCTGATGTTCTATGAATATTCAGATTTTGAATATTCATGAATATGAATATATTCAGTATAAATATTCAAAATTTATGCAGGCCCTACCAAGTTGTAAATGCTCTTCAAGGCATGCTGCATTTTTCATATAAGGGTCAGCCAGCTAAGCCTGGAGAGGCTCATTAATGGGTTAGGCAAAGGATGATACATTTTCTAGACATAACCATGCATGAAGAGTATCCACGGAGACAGAGAGGGGCTACAATCTGCCTTGGTGAAAGAAGTATGCATCCTGGCTAAATTAAGAACCTCAGAAGCATTAAGGAGTAGGACATAGATTTCTGGGCAGATTTTTCCTGAAAGATCAAACATTAGATCTGTTATAGATCTTATGGCATTTTATATTATACGTCACATACTATGATAATAATAATATTTTAATATTTCAGTGGATCTGTGTTCTGAAGAGTGTGCATCACTCTTCCTACATTGTTAATTGCTCCCCATCTCATCCTGTGGAGTCCTTGTCCATGACCACCTGTTCATGACACACAAGTGTATGCCCAATATTTTCCTCTAGAATTCTTGACATTACACGCATAATGATGAGCTTCGGCACATTGGAGGAGAGAGAGGAGGCAGCATGTACCAGGCAAGTCATATCACCACCACTATCGTGGAGAGGCTGTGCCCTCTCAGATCCTGATGGAGGTAGCCAAGGACCTTGAACCCAAAAGCCTTTGGAATGACAATGCTTCCAGTCCAGTGCCCTCAGCCATCCTGCCATCATCCTGTGGAGATGCAGCCTGGTAACTGTTTCTGCAGGTGCTATAGCTACAGTCACTGAGAAACAAGAAAAGAAAATTCTTGCCACCAAAGTCCTTGGCCCTGTCAAAGGGTTCAGCATCAGAGAATGATATGACTTTTATCAGTAGAAATGACAATAAAGAGGAAACATTACCGATCTGCTTTGCTGCTGCATCCTAAGAATCATGGGACTTTTCCATCTGATTTGCTCCTGAAACCTTCCATATGTGTTGGTCTCCCTCAAGTAGAATGTGAACTCCTTGAGAACAGGGACTGATGTACTTTTCTATTTGTATTCTCAAGATTTAGCACAATTCCTTGCACATGATAAACACTAAATAAATGCTTCATTCATTCACACCCATGGTTTTACCATTGATCTTGCTACAGTCCCATCCTTTCTCTTTTTCTGGTCATGACAATGTCCTTTATGCTGTTCTCTGGTGTGGTGCTGCCTATATCTCACCACCATGGATTTTGCCATTTTCTTTTGGGAAACCTCAACACTAATCCTTCATAGACTCTGGTCGTAAAGATAGATTGAACCACCCTTCCAAGCACCAGGCTAGGTTGTTTAGTGTAGGTTAGCTGGTTTAGTATGAAGAGGCTGAACACTAGTAGACTTGCCACTGGGTGATGACTTTGACCATCACAGACTATGAAACAAATTAAAATACAAAATGACTCAAAGTCCTGTATGGCCTCCTGTTTCTGCAGTGAGGATGTCAGAGAGGCAGAAAAACAGGCAACAGACATCGTTAGACCATTGATCAACATTAATAATTATTGGCATACTAAATGTGTCTAATGACCGATTAACTGACACACGAATAGAATATTTTCTAGAACACGAATAGAATACTAAGAGTACTTTCTTCAATTGTACAAACTCCCTTGTTTAAGTGAGAAAGATTTATTTTAGTTGCTCTTTAAATCACCTTGGAATAAGGGACAAGAAAAATGGCATCCTGACACAATGCTCAGCGGTATTTGGGAGGTTGTTTGGAAATGAAGTATTCTGGTTTTCATATTCCCCATCATGGCATGTGATCATACAGGGGGAAAGCAGAGTGGAAATAGTGGTACTCTATACCCTGCAAGAACTCTATGGTCTGCCAAGCCAGAAGGGAACTGTCCTGGGCATCACTCATTTTTCCCAAGCCTTGGGCTTAGCCCGAGGGGGTGACTAAGCAGATGCCTTGGCTTAGTGATTCAAGGTGCATGCATAGTCATCATCCATGGAGACCCAGAGCAAGGTTATGGGTAGCATTATTCTTTAGCTGACTGGTTAAATGCACTAAGGCCAACTTTTGGTGATTTGGCGATGTGAGGAATCTCTCCCAAGCTAGCTGTGGGCATGATGGGATAGTACTTCATACCTGAAGAACTTCTCATTTCTTTGTAAGTTGCTGCTGCTTTAGGCCAAGGCAAGACCCTAAGCCCCTGATGGGAGACCTGGAGAGCCATGCCCATCAAGGCACATTCTCATTAAGTGGTTATGACCTTGATGCTGCTACCTAGCAGCAACTATTTTGTGGTTATTTTTTGCTAACTGGTTTTTGACTCAGTCTTATCAAATCTTGACCTTGCATTTAGTGGCCTGAATAAAATAGCAAGTCAATCAACTTAGTGGTGTGAATAGTATAGTTTAGAAAATGTTCCTTTTGTAAATGAAATGCACACAAATGTGAGAAAAATTGAACTATTTCTAGATGTAAATAGTTCATATTTTGTCTTTGAGATTGACCCAGAATTCTCAGCAGAAGGCCAGAAAAGGGTGTTTCCAGAAAAAGCAAGATGGTATGACTTTAGAGAAAAGCAAATAGGAGAACAAAGAGCCTGGTACAAGTACAGTGTATACAAATAAAATGCTGAAGAGATGTTTCTTATCTAAGGCATAAAGGTGTAAAATCCAGGCTTTGTGGCCGACTCAGTCATTAAATTCCCAGAATTGGCAAAGAATAACAAACAATGGATAACAAATAGAAACTTGAATCTTAAATAGTGTCAGATTTCAGAGAATTTCAGATCAAATAAATAAAATATCTCATTGAAACTTTTAAAAAATAAATCTGAGGAAAAGCAGCTGGAAAACTCTAGCAAGAGAGAGGAAAAGGGACGAGAATTTCCAGATGTTTTTGAACCACTAATGTGTCATATTAACTGTCTTTTATATTGGTAAAGTAGCTAATGACTAACCCCAGATGCTTACCACCAGATTGTTGTGAAGTGTTTTTCTCTTCTGTTTTTCAACTCGATAACGCTCATTTATTTCCTGTAAAGACTGCTCAAGATCAATTGCTCTTGCCTGAAATACTGAAATTTTAAAAAAAAATTCAAAAAATGAAATAAAAGCCAACCTGTAGAAATTCACACACACAAACTAATTAGATCTTACATGTCTGCTAGGTTAGACTCCAACTGATACTTGACTCGTTTTGTGGTGGGGGTCTTCTATATTTTTGCCACTTGGGATGTCTGGGTTATATGATTTGCTTTGAAATTCCAGGGTTAACTAGACCTAGGTGATGATTGATTTGAATGAAATGAGCAGTCAAGTCAGTCAAAATAGTAAAAGTAGATAAATCTTCTATTTAGGAGAAGTTAGGTTTCTACAGAAATAGGGGGTTAGACTGAAAAGGGTTCGAGGATGATAGTTATGGAGCAAGGAGGCAGGCAACAATACTTAGGGTCTGAAGAGGAAAAAAGAAACAAAATCATCTGAAGTTTTAAAAAAGCTATTTGTTCTGTCATTTCAGATTTTTTTGTGATCCTATTTGTGGTTTTCTCAGCAAAGATACTGGAGCGGTTTGCCATTTCCTTCTCCAGTTCATTTTACAGATGCGGAACTGAGGCAAACGGGATTAAGTGACCTGCCCAGGGTTACACAGCTAATAAACACTTGTCTGAGACTGGATTTGAACTCAGGTCTTCCTAACTCCAGGCCCAGCGCTCTATCCATTACGTTACCTGGGTGCCCTTTAAATGAGTCGTACTGAAATATCATAAGGAAACTGAAGACAATGCTAGGCTTTCCCGGCACTGAAAAAAACAAAGATTGCACAGGCAGCTTAAAAAATGCTCTGTGTTTCCCTAGAGCAGAAATGCTATGCAATATGTTATTAAATATGCCATATGTTATTAAGTTTCATACAGTCGAAGCATTTCTTGTCAATATAAAAAACCCATCATTAAATTATTTCCTTCCTTGACATTTTATACAAAATTCTATTTTAAAAATCTTAAATATTTTTTTCATAAAATAGCATTATTTTTACATTAATCTGTAGAAAACAAATAAAGGACAAAAAATAAGAATATGGTGACATAATTGTTTTCAGGGCTTATTATATTACCTCAATTCATACTAAGCCAAGGAGATCAGACCGAAAACTTGCATCACTCAACTTGCCTAAAGTTAGCACGGCAAGAAAGACAGTACATTTGAACTATAGAGTCAGAAAGGCAGGAGTTGTGGTAATTCACTTCAAGTAGCAAAAACCCTTCCTCATACTGCAGCTTCCAATGGCAAGCAGCACGGCATAGAACAACATGGCGTCTCCTTTTCTGTGTGTGTTGCTACCATAAGAGGTCTTCTGTAGGGTGACATATGCCAGACTCTGCTGCCAAACTGCTCAAAGACTTAGGCACAGAGAGTACTAAAGGAGCTTAGCTGCAATGAATGTATGCCACAGAGTTATAGATGACAGGATCATAGATTTGTAAGTAGAAGCGACCTCACTGATCCTTGAATCCAACTTTCTCCTTTTACTGAAGAGGAAACCAAACCCCAGAGAGAGGTCCAAGATCCACTCGGGCATATTAAGTGGCAGAGATAGAATTTGAATGTGGGTCCTGAGACTCCACCTCTGATGCTCTTTTCCCTGTCCAGTACCATACTCTCTCTCAAACAAGGTCAGTAAAAGCTGACCTTGACAAACTTCAGAACCCTTGCCTAAGGTCAGAGTCCTTGGCTTCTGATGGTCAGCAGTCTCAGGAATCAAAATAAAAATTTGCTAGTCTAATTCATACTATTTTCAAAATTTGTATATAAAGAAAACATAATAATCATTTTATTAATCAAGTCATTATTATCCATCAATAGTATTGCCATGTAACACAGGAAGAATGGTAATGATGATGACTGACAATGCTGAGACCGATGCCTTATATTTACTCAGCATCACTCATTTGAAAGACTCAAAGCATGGTGCGGATTTAGAATCATTCTCTTCTAAGTGAAAAGTAGAAGAATAGGTCTAGATTTTTAAAGTATGGACACAAATATAGACCTGGAACTTCACCAGACGTCACTGTTTCTCATTGTCCAAGAAGTTCCAAGTCTAAAGCTTTTCTCGTGTTCTTTACCAAAGAGGTTCAGTCTCCATTCTCCAAATAAACGTGATATAGACGCATTGACCAAATTCTATGAAAAAATGTCTAACTGAAGTCACGAGATGAGGAAATGAATCAGTATACCCATATTCAGCCCCTTCTTATCCAAGGTCACATAGGTAGTTAAATAGTGGAAATGGAGTTCTCATCCAAGTCTTCTGACTTTGAATTAAATACTCCTCATCTTATACCACATGGTACTAAGCTATAATTCTGTATTCCCTAGACTCTAGTAGAATGGTCTTCATGTAGTAAGGTGCTTAAGAAATGTGTGCTCAACCCAAATTTGATTTTAAATCAATGATATACTGAGAGGTTGAGTTTGGGGACAGTGTTGATACAAAGTATGTTGATTGGCAAGTATAGAAGATCTAAATAAAAGGAATTTGAACTTGAAAGCTTTGTCAGATGAGCTGAGAAAAAATATAGTCTTCAAAGTCAATGTTACATTTAATCTTAGTTGTTGAATTTGTAGAGGTAAGGATGATTTGTTTCCAAGAGTAAAAGGGGAAATAAAATTAAACGGAAAGAATGTTATAAGCAAAATTTAGACAGGAAATATAAAGTCAGTTCAGTTGAGTCTTTAAAGATTATATAAACATATGGATATATTATGCTTAAAGACTAGCATTTCTCCCATTATCACTTGACCTTTAAATTCTTAAATATCCTTATATATGGGGCAATATAATTTCTACTCTGAGTAGGGGGTTTTGACTAGGTCAGAATGTTTATTTTGGCAGGGAAAAAAAGTAAGACAATTTTTCCCAAGCCCGGTGCTATAGGGTAATAAAACCATTACAACCAGGCAGTGATCTAGCCGGGACATTATTATTAATTAACTTTTTTACCAAGGAGTCTTCATGAATTCTTTTGGTTATTGTTGTCATTTGACTCATGTCCATTCTTTGTGACCCCATCTGGGGTTTTCTTGGCAAAGATACTGGAGTGGTCTGCCATTTCCTTCTCCAGCTCATTATACAGATAAGGAAACTGAGGCAAACAGGGTGAAGTGACTTGCCCAGGGTCACATAGCATGAATTCTTTTCCTTTTTGTAAAAAAAAAAATGGGAATTTTTGCATAGGTAGGCCAAGTCTAAGACACAGTTTTAGTCTTAGAAAATGGTTCTGGGACCCAATTTAAAACATCATGGCAATTAAAGGTAATGTGAATAGGAAAAAAAAAATGAATCAGGCAAAATACAATGTAAAAGAGGATGCAATAAATGATTTTTTTTCACCCCTCTCCCAGAACCTCAATTCCTGGTGGCCATCCAAGTCCTGGCTTTGCATTAGGAATAGACAGACCTAGAATGTTTACCAGTGAGAACATTATGAATTGATTTTTGCTCTGTAATTGCTTTTGTTCTATTACTGCTTAAGTCATGGTCCTTTGTCTTCTGAACTTACTTCAAAATTCAGCTGGCCTGTAATGTGTTAAGTTTTAAAATCCAGCTTTCCTACTAATCACTGATCTATTCTTGCCTCAAGGAATTTAATTGACTTTGAGGAATATGTGTGAACACAAAGAAGTCAGCTCTAATATCTTTATACCACCAAGCTATATTTCAAGGATGTTTGGTTTTTTATCTTGTACTTGCATTCTACTCTCCGGAGGGAAGGGATGAGGGAGGAGGGATGTTACTAGCCCCTTTCAACAAACTTCCAACCAATCAGGTTGTTCCCTGCACCTCAGCTTTTAACCAATCATGTTGCCCTTAACCATATGGTGTCACCTACCCTGTTCTGTTCTTTGTCCTGTACTCTCCCAAAACCTATGAAAGGAGAACTGTCCTTTTGCTTCAGGGTCTTTGGCAAAAATGGGAAGTATTCATTGACCCATTTATTGACAGGCAGCATACCCCTGATAATAAATGTTATCGTATGGAAAGAATTGCCTCAGTTTACCCTTTTGTTAAATTTCACTTGCAACACCAGGCTTTATTTCTTTCTTTGTCTCTCCAAGAAAGCCAAATCCTAATTCTATCTTGGCCAATGATTCATATGATCTTAAGCAGTAATTTTATTTTTCTGTGCCCTGAAACAATCTGCCAAAGGTACTGATTTTGGAAATAGTTAAGTCATGTCTAACTTGGCTGATAATGCAAACATTTTCAGAACAGATGGAAACATTTCATTTCTCTAATTCTACAAAATGAGGAGGTTGGACTATAGATGATTAATAATGTCCTTTTTAACTGAGAAGTACTTCAAATGCCTGATAGTTATAAATATAAGCTCAATTTTAAAATGTAAAAAACAGCCTTTGGAAGACAGTCTCTCCAAAATACAATGCATTTGTTAGTTTCTATTACTTTCTACAGTAGTAGCAAATCACAATACATTTTATTACTTTACCATATATTTAGGGAGGGTGGGGAAAGGGAAGACAACTACTGAAATGAGCCGTATTAACTAAATCTTAATAATTAAATAAATTAAATATGTATGAAAATGTGAAATTTAAATCTAAGTATCCCATTCTCAGATGCCAGAAAACTGCCTAGCTATTTTCCTGTACCAAAGTGGCCAAGTAGTAAATTCCTATGAAACCCCATCAAGTTAAGTTCCATTAACAATGGCTGGGGGATGGGGTGGGGCAGGGAGAGGGATGGTGCCATCTATAATTTGCACAAAGTTTAGAGCAAAGTAATTTGGAAGTCAGGCATGAAAGTATTTAATTACTCAGGTACACATGATTTTTATACTACCTTTGAGAGCAGCATGTTCCAAAAGGAAAATAATCGTGCTAATTAAGTTACATTCTCTACAGAAATTTTTCTGAATCCAAGTGACCCAATTAGTATTTGCAGGTAATGAGGCTTACATTGCAGATTCTCATTTTCGAGCTGTGCTCCTTGAACAGTATCTACTATCTGAGAAACACAGTCCTGGTACTGATGTTGGAAATTTCTCATGAGCAGATAAGAAAAAGACTGGAAATCCTTTAGCTCTTGTTTAAATTTCTATAAATGAGAACAATGCATTTTTAACAATTAATACCATTGTTATTTTAAAAAATTATCTGTGCTTTCTTTATATAGTCATTTTCCTGATAAACATTTTCCTCCCTTTCAATAGAAGATACCCCCTCAACTACAGTTATTTAAAGTGTCGTGTCTTAGAACATGAAATACCAAATAAAAGTAGAAAGACACTAACATATGGTATTTTTCTGCTGGCTCCATTGACTTCCTTACGAATTTGGCACTACTGCCAAACCTCTCCGTCACCCTGTCATTAAATGGGGAAAGAATTTCTTATCAATTACCCAGATCCACTTTTTAGAGATATAATTATGATGCATGAATGAGGGAAAAATGGAATTTTCATAAAGATAAAACTCTTTTCCATGGACTCAAACATAGTAAAATTCTAAGTACAATTTTTTTTTCAAAATCCTGACAGAAATCTCTTAAGGACAAAACATAACAAACAAAATCCTGTTCATCATGTTTTCTTTTTGCCCTTGAGGTTTGTTTTAGCAAAACAAATCCTTCTCTATACAAAAAAAAAATCTATACAAAACAAGTTCTTTATACAAAAACATCCAAAACAAATTCTTCTCTATACAAAACCAAAAAAATTATATATACATAGAGAAGATAAGTAAATAGTATGAAAGAGAATGCACTGTTGTTCCATGGTACAGATTAATGATGGTCCTTGATCACATAAATCCAGTAAAATGGTATAGTTATTTTGTCTGTTTCTTAATCTTTAATCTATAACATGGAGATCATAGGCTTATAAAGGATCAGATTACTTGTATTTATCAACATGAACATTTTTACATGTGTGTTGGGGTGGGGAAGCAGAAATGAAAGGTATGCTATAAATGCAAATTTTTATATTACATTGAATGAGTACTTTAAAATTACCTTAATTTTTTGGAGTTAATAAGAAATTAATAAAAGTAAATAACTATTATGGTGATTAAAAGAATTTAATTTTGTTATTTATTTTAGAACTATTTATTGCTCTAGATGTTCAAATATAGAATAATTTATTTTATCATTATTTGTTATCAAATTACTTTTAAATACTATATGGACTATACTAAGTTTTATCTAGAATTTAGACAAAGTTCTTATTGTCCTAGAGGATTTATATCTGAGACCACTAACACAGTGTTGCAGTTAAGACAGTGAGTAGACAAAATCATAAAGGAAATATAGACACATCTACAAGAAAATGATAAATACAGTCAAGTCTAAACACATATAATAACTTTTGCGTGGTTAGAGAGGGCTGAACTCTAGAAGTCAAGGAAGCTTCAGTCGAATTAAAGAGGTGAGATTTTAGGAGCATTTTGAATAATAGAAGAAACGTGTTGGTGCACTAGGGATGGTCTACCATTCTAGTAATATGACATAGTTTGGAAGGAGGTATAGAAGTAGAAATGAGGGGGAGGGGAAGACCAGATAAAAGAGGATATATTGTAGAACAGTGGTTCTTAAAGTGTGGTCCATGGACCCCTGGGAGTCCCTGAAGTGAGAGCCATTTTCATAATAATACTAAGACATTATTTGCCTATTAAAATATTCTCCTATTTTCCAGCTACATAGCTCCATGAGGCTGGATTTTCTTCATATGCTTCAACCAAAACAACATATCACAACAGATTGAATGCAGACGCGGATATGAGAATTCAGCTGTTTTCTATTAAGCTAGACATTAAAGAGATGTTCAAAAATATGTTAAACAATGCACTGTTCTTACTATTTTTTGAAAGTAGCTATTTTTATGAAAATGTTATTTATTTTAAAATGTTATTTACATTATTTGTAAATGAATGGATAGTTTAAATTATCCATTTTAATTTTGAATACATTAAATATTGATAGCTATAACTCACATAAACAAAAGGCCTTGGGGATCCTCAATCACTTTTAGAGTGTACTGGGGTCCCCAATAATTTTTAATAGTGTAAAGAGGTCCCGAGACCAAAATGTTTGAGAAATGCTGCTGTGGAATAAATTAATTTGAGAAGAATAGAGGTTTTGGATCGGACTTGGTCTAAAAAGGAGAAAAAGAATGTGTGATTTTAAAAAATCTAGGTGCCTTGAAGAAAGCTATAGGCTTTGCAATTATTATGTGCCTGAAGAAAGTTTAGGAATTATTATGGAAGACACAGAATAACAATTTGATATAAAACATATTTATTATTCTAACACTTACGTTTTTTTTTACCATAATTAAGGCATCATCTATGATGATACTTTACTGACCAACATTCAGTAAATATGTAGAAAGCAAATATTTTAAGTATACACTGGTTATTTTTCCTAATAATTACTTTTGTCATTATTTATTTTAGAACAACTTATTGTTCTAGATGGTGTTCAACTAGAGAATAGTTTATTTTATCATTATTTATTATTAAATTACATCTAAATTAAATTTAAATACTACACAGACTATATTAGGTTTTATCCAGAATTTAGACAAAGTCCTTAGTGTCCTAGAGGATTTATATCCAAGACCACTGGCACATTGTTGCTGTTAAGACAGCTATGATGGATTTTTGCTGCCGTAGTTACACTTTTATCTGGTCTGCCTTGGCGAAAACTAGATAATTATGGGTGCAGTCTGTGTATAAGATATAGACATATGATGGAAACGGACCCATAACAGGATAAGAACCTACCTAGGATTCTTGACTTCATTCTATGACCAATCAGCTCTGGCTAATTATCTGCTTATAAATATGTCTTGTTCTCTTTGTTCTGTATTTGAATGTTCCACAAATAACTAGAGACAGACAATTTGCTTCATTTCAAGAATTTTAACTTAAAAATCTTGAAGTACACTTTGAATATGCTAAAGTACCTCATAAAAAAGTAAAGACACCGTTTCCATCCAACTAACTTACAGCCTTATTAAACATGACAGCTCCCTAATCACATTTACAGGTGGTGTTTTTATTGTCGTAACAATGACTACATTTCAAAGTTTTGACGCTGGACACATTGTTTGGCTATAATGAAAAAGCAAAACAATGCCCTGAACTGGAGCTTTAAAAATAACTTAGCACAATTTTACTTGGAGAATCTCCAGCAAAACAATATGGAAACCTAATTTTTATTCTAATACTATCCCAGAACCTGTCAGTACTTTAAAGGGAACCTTTCCTATGTAATGACATGCTGTCCTAGCTTTGGTTTTAATAAAACATCTAAATGCAAGTGTTTTTCTAGCATTTAGTTGTTTTTTTTTTTTTAATGAAGACAGATTTGACATCAGCCTAGAAAATTAAATTATTTTCCCTTTGGAGGGAGCATATCACTAGAACTGGCTGCTGAAACTACTTATTCTGTTTCTTAAATGCCTTGTCCTTTTTTTTTTTTCCTTTTTTATTCAGAAGCAGTCTAGATATGGGTCACTTTACAAACTTTTGCCATCTGTTCTGTAAGTGCTTGAAAGCAAGACCTAAAAGAGGAGGTTGTTCCCAATGCAGGACGTTGATAACTAAATCTGAGCAAGCTTTTCAACTAGTATTGATCAGTAGGCTTTAAAGAAGGGAATGTTATTTAACACACACGAATTAGTTCCAATTATGTTTCTTTTGAGTGCCATAAAGACAAGTCTCTTTTATGTGTCAAAATTCAAACTCAACTTAGCTCACGTTCTTTGCTTTTTGCTGCCTGGATTCAGATATAGCTCACTTTTCACCTCCTGGATACTGCTTATACGCTTTACCTTTCACCTCCTGGATGCAACTCAGGACCTGAGCGTCAGACATCAGGTCACCTCCCATCCACTACCTTCCCAGGATGTACAGAGCATCTGTGCTCCTACACTTGAAAGAGATCTCACTTATTGGGTCATTCACGGGACCCTTGAGAGTTAAAAGAGACCAATTCCTACGGCCCACAAACTCTTACCCTTCCCGTCCAAGTGTTAAAAGAATCCCTAGCTGCTGAAGTATAAACCATACCCCTACCCCTAACATCACTTTCCAGTCTTTCAACCTCAGTCACCACAGCCTAGCCTCTTCAACTCTGAAAACCCATTTCTATTGTACCTTCTAGAATCCATATATTAGGATTATCAAACTTCTCTTCATGTCACACATTTTCCTCTTGTGCTCACCTCTGTATTCTGGTACTCATTGAGACCTGATTCCCCTCAGTTCACATTGAACTCCTATCTACACTTTCTTGCACTTTCCTTCATGCCCCTTGAACACACTGGTCCTGAAGGAACAATCAACATACTCTTTGTTCCCCCTATTTTCTAGACCCTCCCTCTTCCACCATCACCCAGCAACCTCTCCTTCTTTGAGATTCATTCTATCCAGGTATATCACTGAATCCGGAACATGGTGGCACTTATCTATCAGAGAAGGTCATCCTCCCTCATTTTTGAAGGAGTTCTGTACCTGGCTTACAGTCGTCTTTTCCTTCTCAACCCCTGCTCTTACACTAGGAAACATACATTTGACTTCCTTCCTCTCAAACATACTGGCTTCCCAGTTCTTCATTCTACTTAACCTCAGCTCCATAGAAGGAAGGAAAGATCATACCATCACTCCCAAATGTTCTACTTTTATGATGAAGAATTCTCAAATTCTTTTATCTTCCCATAGCCTCCTATTGCTCCATATGCCTCATTCCTCCTAAATCTACATCAATCTCATTATAGCTACCAGTTTCTCCACCCCTCAAGACTCCCCTAGGCCATAACCATTGTTTTGGCTTCACATTCTTTGCTTCCCAATCTCCTTGTAGTTAGTTAATTTAATGTTACACCATCCTCTTATTTTGCATTGCCTTGCTCCCTCATCCCACTACCCCTCATGCCTCAGTAAATCCCAATGCTAGATTACTGTCACCATCCTAGAGAGGCAATATTGAATAAAGGATGGAACACTGGCTTCCACTTCTATAAATTGTCTCTACTTGTCTGAGTGTTCCTTCTTAGTCTCCTTTTGCTCGATTATCATCCATAATGCACTTCCTAACTGTTGGTATTTTCCAAGGCTCCATCCTGGACCCTCTTTTCTCTTTCTTGTATACTTTCTTAGTGATTTCATTAGCTTCCAATGACCATCTCTATACACAAATAGCCCCAGATCTGTATATATTCAGCCCTAGTTTCTCTCCTAAGGTCCAATCTCTCCTCATAACTGCCTATTGGATGCTTCAAACCATGTGCTGGAGGCATCTCAGATTCACGATGTCTGAAACAGGGCTTATCTTCCCTTTCCCTCCTATGCCCTTCTGTTTTCCAAGCGTCTCACTTTTGTTGAGGATACCAGTTACCCAGGTTCATAAATTCTATGTCACACTCAATTCCTTACTCCCACATATCCAGTAAGTTACCAAGTGTTGTCAGTTCTGCTTTTACAACATCTCTCACACCTTTCCCCTTCCCTCTACTCTCAAGGCCAATTACTTTAGTTCAGCTCCTCCTCACCCTCTTTTGTGTTAGCCTTCTAATTGGCCCCTCTGACTTAAGTCTCTTTTTCTTCCACTTCACCTTCCACATAGCTGCTAAAGAGATATTCCTGAAGTATAGATCTGACTGTATTACTTTCCTGTTCAGAAAAACATAGTGGTTCCCTATTACCTCTGTGGTAAAATAAAAAATCTTCTGTTAGGCATTTAAAGTCCTTGAAAACCTGACTTTATTCTACCTTTCCACTCTTACCGTACATCATTCCCCCTTCAAACATTCTTTAGTCTAGTCAGACTGATTTTACTGTCTTTCATAAATGGCATACCACTTATTATCTTTGCATAGACCATCATGCATTCCCTCCTCACTTCTGTCTCTTGGAATAACCTAGTTTCCTTCAAGGCTCATCTCAAGCAACAAACCCTATATGAGATCTTTCTTGATATTCCCTCCCCCCACCAGTGCCTTCTTCCCCAAAATACCTTGTATTTATTTGTTCACACTTAAATTTGCAAGCGTTGTCTCTTCTGAGATGATGTGTGTGCTTGTATGTATATATATATATATGCATTTTTGTGTATATATGTATAGATATAGAGACATGTGTATGGATACATATATACATATTTGTATTTGTTCATAGATTATTATAGATTATTTTCATATAAAAACTACCATGTAAACAGCACTTTTGACTTGTGACAAAGCTTCCTTACCTCTACTGCCTGGTAGATCTGGGTTAGGTTTGAGTACATACTTCTTCTCAAGTCTTGTTGTTCATTATAAAGAGAACAAAGTTGCATAGCTTTACTGTTGCTTCTCCCAATTATTCCATGATACTTTTAAGAGAAAAAAAACACCTTATTTTAACATTTAAAAAATTTACGACTTTAAAAGAAGAAAGTTCAGGGTTCACCACAGTATGTGGAGGTAATGATGGGAGGCATTCTACCAAGAAACATCCTGAAGGTGCGAATGGGGCAAAGGGGGAAGAAAAATCGCTACTGAACTTATTTTTTTTACATCTATTTCATTCACCAAAGGAAATACATATTAAAACAGTAGTGAAACGCTACAATGAACTTTTGGTAGAAAGCTTTAGCAGATGTCTGAATAACTGAAGTCTCTCATCACTACTAGAGCATGCTTCTATGACAAGCTTGTCATGTGTGTCCCAGACTCCTCACCTATTTCTTCTCTCTAAGTCTGTAGTATATTCTGTTGATAGCAGTGTTCCTTTTGCCTTTGTTGATCTTCACCTACATCGTCTTCATAACGATAATCTACATGATTTCTCGATTATTTCATAGGACTACACGTTTAAAATTGACGTTACTCTATCCCTTCCTCCCCCCTTTTTAGAAATCGTATTTCTTTTGAGTAAGCCATACCCTTTCAGAGACATATTTCAGAGACAGGCAGGAGGTGCAGTGAATAGAGGACGAGGTCTGGAGTCGGAAGACCTAAGTTCAAATCTGACCCCAGATACCTACAAGCTATGTGACCCTGCGCAAGTTACATGACATCTGTTTGCTTTGGTATCTTCAACTGTAAAATGGAGATCATAATCAGGGATAGAGTAGGTTCCCATGCCAGGGTTGTTGTGAGAACCAAATGAGATAATTTTTGTAAAGCATTTACTACAATTCCTGGCACATAGAAAGTACTTAATAAAATAAATAAGTTAGCTTGTTCTCCCTTTCTCTATATTCTAGCCATGAGCTCTATGGGTAAATATTAATATTTGTAATAATTGTTCTTCATCCACTTTATTTTCCACTGTAGATGACTGGGGTCTCTTTTGAGCACTCATAGATTTCATTGAAAAGTCCCTGCAGTGTTGTAGACCTCAAAGTAATAGAATACAAGCTCGTTAAAAATTTTTTAACCTAATATTTAATGTCAATACAAACTAAACTAGCTTACTAATTATTTTTAGTTTAATTAACTTCAATACCTAAAGCAACATAACATGATTTTAGTTACCTCCTCTAAGTCCCCGACCAAATTCTTTGTCCATTCATTCTCATTTACTTATCTTCATAGGCTTGTAATCGCTATATATATTCTAGTCTTCTACATCTGCTTTTTTTATTTGGCCTTATTTCAGATGATTAACTTTGTATTCCTCATACTTTATGGTCTTTTTGGTTTTTTGAAATTTGCTTTAAATTTTAATTAATTAATTAATTTTTCATTTTCAATATTCATTTTTACAAGATTTTGAGTTCCAAATTTTTTTCTCTCTCCCTCCCTCTCCTCTTCCCTTCCCAAGATGGCAAGCAATCTGATGTAGGCTATACGTGCACAATCACATTAAACATATTTGCACGTTATTCATATTTACACATTAGTCATTATACTTGGTGGTTTTAATTTCATTCTACTATTCTATTATATTAATGTACTACAATTTATTTAGTCAGGCATTTAGGTTGTTTCCAGTTTTTTGTTTTTGTTTTTTGTTGCTGTGCAAATTATTGAATAGAGAGACTTTTTTTTTCCTTTGGAAAACATTTTCAGGGTATATTCTCAATAATGAGATTATTGGGTCAAATATAATATGCTTTTAAACTTTTACTTCTTATTGCCAAATTGCTCACCGTGGGGTGCAAAAGTATCCAATATACAAGAAAAACCAATGAAGCAGAGCTCTAAGCCATTAACCATTTATTGAAAGGACCAGACCCCTTTCAAAAATGGGACCTTAGACCTTCCTCATGATCTGAGATGCTCCCTGGTTCCTAGGGCCTTATTTTTATAGGGCTTGATATGCAGACATTCAGAAGAGGCAAAATGACAAAGTCTCATTGGTTCATAAATCTTGCTTTTAACCTTTCAGGAGGGCCAGAAATGATGCATCAGCAAGGGTGGTCATAGGACAGACAAGGTAAGGGTCATCTCCACTTACTAAGTGGTCATAAGATGGTTTCCTCCTCATGTTGGGCAAAAGAAGGTGGTCCAGAGGTACAAAAATAAGTTGGGGGACTTTTCATATCATGTCAAGACATCCCACCCGTGCTGGGTTTGGTCACCAGCATTCTTGCGGTTAGGCAGGTGCACTTTATAATGAATAAAAAAGTGGTGAACATGAACTTTATAGGTTTTTAAAGTTGGAGGCCAACTATAAGAAAGAATCTATCTAACCTTATCTAATTATTCCTATATCTAAGATAAATAAAATATGTATTATATATGTAATTCTTATACTCGTGTTAGTTGCCTAGACCAAGGCTGTCCAACCTTAGCTTATCTTAGGGCTGCATTAAAAAAAAAAATTATTCCAGGGCCACACCCAGAATAAAAAAATACAGTACACTAATAGAAAGTGGAGGAATGCGCGTCATCAATACGACAGGCCAAGGCATGAGGTTGTACCTCCAAGTTGTTTTAATTTTCATCTCTTTGAGCCTTAGTGAGGTTAAACATTTTTTTTTCAAGTAGAATTCCAGGATCATAGCTGTAAGGCTGGAAAGAACTCTAGATTATTTAGATAACCACCTCATTTTTAAAAGGAGGAAACCAAGCTCCAAAGAGGCTGAATTGCCTGAGGTCACACAGCTAGTGTCAGAAGTGGAATTTGAATCTAAGACTTCTGATTCTAGAGTAGGTGTTCTTCCATTGTCCTATGCTTTAGCTTTGAAAATTAGTGTTTCTTCTTTTGAAAATTATCTATTCTTATCCTTGACCATTTATCCTTTGGGTGCTGGGAGTTAGCACTACGACATTTTTAACAATCTGTTATACGTTTCAAGTGTCAAGTTTTTGTCTTATTTCCCATAGTTTCCCCAATCCATTTTTTTCTTTTTCTCTTAGTTATTTTGGGTTTTAGTATAAAGAAATGGATTCCACTGTAATCAAATACAGTATTCTTATCCTCAATAATTCTTTCCATTTGATTTTTTAAAAATTCACTTCTCATGCACAATTGAGACAAAAATCTTATTTTGTTTTCTTTCCTTTTTAATCTTTAAATCTCTCATCTATTTGGAATTCACTGGAATATGTGATATAAACTATAGGTCCAATTATAAACATTTTAATACAGAGGAAGATGATTGAAGATTATGAGCAGTATTGTTTTAAATATAGCTAAGCAGGAAAAAATATTAAGAATATAAGTTGCTTGAGGGCAGGGAATACCCCACTTTCAAATCCCTAGGATTTGGGATATAGCAGGTACTTAATGCTTGCCAGGTGATTTATTCAAATTGCAGAAAGCTTGTTGTGAGACCCAGCTAAGACCAGTAATCTTCATGTGTAGATGAAACTGAGAGGGGAAAAAATACATGAAATCAAAAAGACCTACTGGCATTTCTATGGAAGTCTCTTCTCATCTACTATGATACTGAAATCCTTATGTAAGAAAGTCAATGGCACTTAAGAAAGTCAAGTCTGAAAGAGCCATTGGTTCTTACCAAATATATACACACATAAAATTCACCCTCAAAGTGACAATTTTAAAGGCAGGTAGGGATTGTTTTCCAAGATTGTCTCAAAGAGGGGAAGATTCCAAAAGAATGAAAAATGGATGGGACCTTTGCAGAAAGCAAGCAAGCAAGCAAGCAAGAAAGAAAGAAAGAAAGAGAAGGATGGAAGGAAGGAGGGAGGGAAGGAGGAAAAAAAGACAATTGAAAAGCATTACCTATATGTCTAATTTCCCACTCTACAAAAATCTTTTAAAATATATTTTTAAAACTTTTGTCATTACTTTAGTCATTTCTTATCCCCCAGTAAGAGTGAACCTACTCTTTGAACAAAAAAAAACTAATCACTTAAGTTTTAGTAGTATCCACTTCTCTAATGTAAAGAGACATGTTTCATTATTTATTCTCTGAGACCTTCTATGGTTTTTCCATTACTGAGAGTTCAACTTTTTTTTTTTAACAAAAATTTTACGTTGCTTTAGTCATTGTGATTATTGTTCTCTTAGTTTTGTTTCATTCTGAATTAATTTATACAAGTCTTCTCTGGTTTCTCTGAATTCCTCACTTTCATTATTTCCTACAGCACAAGTAATGTTCCTTTATATTTATATGCTATTGATTTATTTGGCTATTTCCCAATTAAGGACACTCATTTTATTGCTAGTTCTTCACTACCATAAAGAGTGCTGCCATGGATACTTCAGTATATACTGAACCCTGTTTCTGTCTTTGACTTCCTTTGGGGTATATGCCCAGTAATAGGATCTCTAAGGAAGTCACTTTTCTTGCATGGTTCCAAAATGATATTCAAATTATTGGTTCCCTTCAAAGTTGTACCAATAGTACATTCGTGTGCCTATCTTCTCGCATTTTCACCTGCCCCAATACTGACAACAAGCATCTTTTTTATAGCTCTATAAAAATCCTTTTAAAGTTGATTTCTGATTTCTTTCAAAAATAAAATTTTATTGACATGGTTTATCTTTACAACACCTATGTTGTCTGCAATAATTGGACAAATTCACAGCTCCATCAATAGTATATACTGCATCACATAACCTCTAATGTTGACTATTCCTATCTGTTGTCATCTTTACCAATTTGCTGGGAGGGAGGTAAAAACTGAGAATTGTTTTGATCTTCATTACTTTTATTATTAGCCATTTGGAGCAATTTTATACAACAATTCACAATTTTTCTATTATAACTGTTACTTTCTGAAGATTTTCTGCAGCAAATAATATCTGCAAAGAATGACGAACTTCAGAGCTCAACAAGACCTCTGTGGTCATCTAGTCCAACCCATATCTGAGAAAGAATTTCTACCACAGCATAACCAATAAATGGACTGCTAGCCTCTGCCTGAAGACCTCCAATGAGGAAGCACCTGCTACCCTTTCTCAAGAGTCCATTCCAAATTTGGACAGCTCTATTCTTAGGAAGCTTTTTTTTTTTTTGGTTTTGTTTTTTGAAGGCAGTTGGGGTTAAGTGACTTGCCCATGGTCGCACAGCTAGGAAGTGTCTGAGTCTGGATTTGAACTCAGGTCCTCCTGACTCCAGGGCTGGTCCTCTATCCACTGCACCACCTAGCTGCCCCAAAAGCTCTTTTAACATCAAGATTAAACTTTCCTCTTTGCAACTTTCACTCACTGTTCCTAGTTCTTTCTTTCCTCTGGGCTCAAGCAAAACAACTTTCATCCGCCTTCCAAATGGGTTGCCCTCTGAATACTTGAAGATGGCTATCATGTTTGCCTGGAGTATTTATTCTCTTGTCCAAGCTAAGTATCTCCAGCTCTGATCTCCATATGGCAGGTCCACTCACCATTCTGGCTGCTCTCATTTGCATTCAAAGGAGAAGGACTTCTCTTCGATTTACCCATATCCTTCCTAAATCTGGCACCCTGAACTGAACAAAATACATGGTATGACCAGGACAAAGTACAGTGGGACTACCACAAATTCACTGAAGCTTTGCCTTGGTCAGTGTAGTTCAAAATGTCATTAGCTTTTTGGGGGGAGGCTGCTCTATTGTACTGTTTATCACTAAAACCCCCAGATCTTTTCCCAGAAAAATTGCTGCCAAACTGTCATCAGTCACACCAGTACTGGATGTGAGGCATGTGGAATAAAGCATGCCACTCGATTGACCATGGAATGTGAAATTTATTTATTTACTTCTTGGACACTTTGATGGAAATATGAGATAGTTGATTTGTTAAACCAAAACCAAAATTCAGCTGGTCTTAATGATTTTGTCAAATAAGATGTCAACCTCACATGGTTTCAGAGGAACCTAGGAATGATACCTTTACAGAGTAAAGTGAGCAGAATTCTAATCAATACAACAACTAAACATGATTCCACAAGAATGATAATGTAGACTTCCTACCCACCTCCTGATGGAGGTGATGGTCTCAAGATGCAACATAAGCCATATATCTTAAGATACAACAGTGTATGAATTTGTTTTCTTTAATATATAAGAGTTTTCATTTTCTTTCTTTTTTTCAGTTTCAAATGTTAGTGTTGTGGGGAGGGGAAAGTGGTAGAAAGGGAGAGATAGTGATAAAGGTGCCCCCCCAAAGGAGGATAATTTAAGCATTTTTTCAAGATGTACAGAGAACAGAAGGAAGACCAGAAGGATTAACATACAAGTAGGTCAACTTTGGAAGCTTTATATTGAATTTGTTAAATACTTAAAAGGAAAAGCAAATGGTATGTAATAGATATTTATGTTTTCACACAAAATCTTCTTTTTTCTGTTTTACTTGGTGTCCCTAACGCAATTTTATTTGATGTTCAGTTTAGAATTTTTAAATAATTAAATGTTAGTAAAAATGTCCCACATATACGGCAAGCTCATACATGATTCCATCATATATGTGAGGAAAGACCTAATTTTTTTCAACAGCTGAATTTCAAAATTAAGTGAGGTATTAAACTAGATGTTTACTCTGCTCACTAAAAGTAGCGGCTAGTGTCATTAACAGAAAAGTTCTAAGGATATTCCTATAGGCAAGTAATGTTGTACACGACTTTCTAAGAAAGGCGGTGGGGAGCCCTCCCTATTAGGAAAGGTTAGGGAGGAAAGGGAAATGAAGGCATAATTTCCAGTGACCTACAGTTGGAATTTCCTAGAGCAAACTGCATCTATAAAAGGAAATATGCTTACCATTTTAATTACTCCAGTAAAAGTGGCCAGAAAATAAAATAGCTGCAGAAAGCAGTTTCCAAAATTCTGCAGGACATCTGGACCTCCATGTATTGTTTCTTTCAGAGAGAGTTATGGCAGCATTTGCCATACTTGTAAGAAAAAAAATATTTTCCACTGTTGATAGCTGTACCATGTAAATGGCAGTCTCTTAATGAATAGCAGCCTGGATTTTGTTTATATTGGCTCAACAATCCACTGATATGTTTCTTATCCTTTCCTGTGTTCCCAACCACAATTTCATTTGCTATTGAATTTAATTCACACATTATTTATACACAATATGGGATGAATTGATATGACTCTTGCAAGTTTAATTAAGATGGGAAGCCCTCTAGACAAGAGGTCTTTATCCCAGATCTCTATCTGTATGACCACAGGTAAATTGTCTGACTTGCTTTCTGATTCCCCATCTGTCAAAGAGAATTAGGGATGGTGCTTATCTCACACAGATGTGATGAGAAGTGAAATAATACATGAAGTCCTTGGAAGGAACAGGTTTCAGAATTCAAGGCATCACTTTCATCATGTCAGAACAACAGCATATAGGCAGGCAGTAATGGCCCTTCTGGTGACAAGAATGAAATAAACCAGATAGTCTTTTTATCTAATTCAATTCATATACTCTGAAGGTCATCCTGAAGCCATAGATTTGATTTCAGTTGACACCTTGGAGGTAGCAAAAGCAATCTGATATTTGAGAAATGAATGCCATCAAAAAGAGCAGAGAGGAGAGGAAAGGGAGAATTCTGATACCTTTCCTACCATTGCAGCATATTCTTTCAATGTCCACTCCAATAGCTAAGCAACAGATTAGATATTGGTACATGGCAATTTATATTTCTTTGGATCACTGGGTAGAAAGTAATGGAGTTCTGTAGTCTCACTATCATTGTCTAAGGCTGTAATCTTTTTCCATCCTTAAACATACAGGATCGAATCTATTCTCCACTAGTGATATCCTTTACTTTCCTTAAAATCACCATGAGCATTCCTTTCTGCCAACTCTGCCTAGCACAGTCCTTTGCATATGAAAACAATTAATAAATGCTTACAGAATTCTAACCCCAATAAACACAGTCTATTTCATTTATTTAACTACCAGACTGAACTTCTGCCCTGTTTCAATAAAAAGGCTGAGATGTATAGTCACTGTTGTTGCTTGCCTTTTGTTTTCAAAGAGGACCAATGACATATGGACTGATGTCTTGTGTTCAAATTAGATTTAAGTGAGGCAGAGTCACACACAGTCATCAGCCTCACTCTCTTCCAGAATCATCTAAGTCCAGTGTCAAGACAAAAGTCAAGATGACTGGTAATGGCCCAGGATGCGGTGGATAACCTTGACATCTTCTATGTCTGACTAAGCTCTAAGCCCTCCATAGCGCCTGCTTCAGCTGCCTTCAGGGCCACTGTAATGAGCTGTTTTCATTGGCCTGTTCTGTTCGGGGAAGTCTTCTTGAGGTAGACGTCTCTTTAGCTCACCCATGGGTTTGAGGTCTGTCCATTACCCTCAATCTGGTTTAGGCTATCTGCTAAGAAAGTTTTACCTGAGGTGTAGATGCCATGCATGCTATAGCTTCTTGGAGCCACAGGTGAGAGTTTGGTGGACACCAAAGGTGAATGGGCAGCCCTGAGAAGGGCTCAGCAAGCCCTACACTAGAGTTGCTAGTCCTCCTTGAACACCCCCAAACGTTTCAGTGTAGTCACTGCAAATGTATGGAAAGCAAAGCAGTGATTAAGAAGGGGCATTCATTAATTCTTTGGAGAACCTATTCACACATGATTGGAAAGAATATTGATAATTACCAAGAACCAGTTGAATGAAGGAAAATTGTAAAAAAAAAGATTCAGAATTCAGAGAGACTAGATTTTTCAACCAGTTAAGCATTAAAGATTATGATATGCTACTTATCATAGCATAGAAGTATAATTGTAGAATCACAGAATTTTAACTTTGTAAGAATGTTAAAGGGCACCTAGTTCAACTTGTTTATTTCATAAAGAAATTTTAAAAAGAATTTACAGTTTCCCTAGGAAGACAAAACATAGGATTGGGGGTTTAGTGCTGGAAGGGGGGCTTAGAACTTATCCAGTGTAACCCTTTCACTTTACAGATGAGGATAACCAAGGTCTACAGAGGTAGCTAGAGGTAGGTAGCACTGGGCTTGAAATCAGGATGACCTGAATCCAAATTCTGTCTTGTATCCTTGCTAGCTGTGTGGCCCTGGGAAATTTATTGAACTTCTCTCAGCCTCAGTGTTCTTACCTATAAAATGGGAAAAGCGATAGCACATGCCTCCCAGAGTTGGTGTGAGGATCAGATGGGTAAACTGTGTATTTTGCAATACTTATGGCTCTATATAAATGAAGAAATGATGAGGAGGATGATGTCGTGACTTGGTCAAAGTCATACAGGCATTAAATAGCAGAGTCAGGATTCAGTACTCTTTCCATTACATAATGCTGCCTTCCATAGCATGGCGATGCCTACACAATGGGGCTCCAGAGAAGAGGTAGGATAGAAAAAGCCTCTGTAGGAGGGGCAGCTAGGTGGCACAGTGAGTACAGCACCGGCCCTGGAGTCAGGAAGACCTGAGTTCAAATGCGGCCTCGGACACTTGACACACTTACTAGCTGTGTGATCTTAGGCAAGTCACTTAACCCCAATTTCTCTGCCTTCCCTGCTCCAAAAAGGTAGCAAAGGGAATACTTGAGTTGGGTTTCAAAGGGCAAGAAGTGATTTTAATGGGTGGGAGTGATGGTGAGATCAATTTAGGCTTGATATTAGAAAAATCTTCCTGACAATTATAGCTGTCCAAAAGTGGAATGGACTGCCTGCAGAGGGGATAGGTCCCCCCACTTTGGAGACCTTCAGGCAGAAGCTGGACAACCACCTCTTGGGTATATTATGGTAAGGCTTCCTTTTATGTATGTGTTGGACTAGATGGCTCCTGCGGTGCCTCCCAACTTCTGGATTCTGTGATTCTGCAGTGTCCAGGACTGGGGAGGTGATTGTAATACTGGCTAGATCGGTTAGAATATTACATCGTTTCTGGAGATGACGTCTTCATGAGAACGCTTTTAAGACTGAGACTGTCTAAGGGAAGACAACTAGAATGATGAAAGGTCTTAAGAGTATGCCCTCATTAGGGTCAGTAGAAGGGACTGGGCATGTTTGTCTTGGAGAATACTTGGGAAGAACATAAAAGCTGTCATCTAGAAGCCCCTTTAGACTGGTGCTACTTATTCCCGAGGGCAGAACTAAGAGTATTTGGGGGAAGCTTCATCGAGGTAGACCTGAGCTTGATGTAAGGAAGAGCTCAGCAGGCCAAGCCATCCCAAAGTGGGCCATGAGTTCTGCTTCATCCAAGATTGACCATTTATCAGGTATTGTGTAAACAGAATTTTTGTTTAGGCATGGGTGGAACTAGGTGGCATCTGAGATCAATTGCCTAGTCAATAAACAATTGTTAAGAGCTCACTGTGTTCCAGGCACTGTGCTAAGCACTAGGGATACCAAGAAAGGTAAAAAACAGTCCCTGCTCTCAAGGAGCTCATGGTCTGATGGGGGAGACAACATGCAAACAACTATAGGCAAACAAGGTGTAGACCGGATACATTGGAAATAATTAAGAGAGGGAAGGCATTAGAATCAAGGGGGATAGGAAAAGTTTTCCTGTACAACATGAGATTTTAGCTGAGACCTGAAGAAAGCTCAGGATGCCAGGAGGTAGAGATGAGGAGGGATAGCATTCCAGGAAGGAGAGACTATCAATGAAAATGCCCAGAGCTGAGAGATAGTGTTGGGTGGGAAGAACACCTAGAAGGCCAGTGTCACTGAACTACAGAGTACGTGGGGAGGAGAGGATGTAAGGTATAAGAAGAGTGGAAAGACAAGGAGGGTGGGACTGGGTTATAAAGGGCTTTGAACACCAGAGGATTTGATATTTGATCACGTGATAGGGAGCCACCAGTTTAATAGAGTGGGGGGAGGATGACATGGTTGGACCTTTACTTTAGGAAAATCACTTTGGTGGCTGAACGGTGGATGGACTGGAGCAGGGAGAGGCTAGGGGCAGGCAGATCCACCAGCAGGCTATTGCAATAGTCCAGGACTGATGTGATAAAGGGCTGCACGAGAGTGGTGACAATGTCATAGGAGAGAAGGAGGTGTATTTGAAAGATGTTGCAAAGGTGAAATCAATAGGCTTTGGCAACGGTTTGAACGTGGGGGATAAGAGATAGTGAGGAGCTGAGGATGACACACAGGTTTCACGACTGGAGGTCTGTCCTGCTCACACTGTTTTCTGTAGTGGGTATGGAGGCAGTGGCAGAAAGCAGATAATGGTGGGAGGGATGTTAATAGAAGCGAAGGAAAGCAAAGCTTGGAATTTCAGACACAATTTGGGTTTGGTTCTTTTCTAATTGGAACCTATATGAGAATGTCATGAGTATTCTGAAGGTGGGATAGAGATTAAAGACTGAATCTGGGGCACGTAAACATTTTTGCAATAACAGTGGCATTCCATAAGACTGGAGTAAACCTGTGTCTTCTAATGTCTGGAGTGAGTTCTTTGATTATGCTCTCCCTTCCAGGCTTTGAGAACAATATCTGTAAGGAAGGTTAGGAAATTAGTTTTGTTTTTGTCTTATATACAGGGATGATGTGAAATGGTCCTGGAAGCCTTCAGGAAATTCATGAGATGAAAGATTTGGTAAGTTTTGTACTAATGTACTATACGAATACTCTATTATATGTTGGTTGTCATTCAGAATAGCACCTAACTTATTATCAGGGAATGACGAGTTTTTATAAGAATGAAGACAGGAATAGGACAAGAATTAAACTCCAATTTTCTAAAAGGTGGTATTTTAACCAATTCACCAGATAAGAAATAAGATAAGGGTTGAAGGTCACCTCAAATTTCATCCTATCTGCTGATAGGTTGAAAATTGGTTTAACACCAAATCAATAACAGTCTGGGTATGAATAAGATGCATTATTAAAATATTGAAAGCATATGATTAAGAACAGTCCAACATACATCAAAATATTTATAGTGATACTTTTTGAAACTGCAAAGTACAAGAGACAAAGTAGATAACAATCTATTGGCTAAACAGATGGCGGCACATGTATGTGCCAGAATATCACTGCACCATGTGAAACAAGGAACGTGAAGAATCCGGGGAATCGTGAGAAGATTTGTATAACTGATACAAAGTGTCAATAAAACAGTATATACAATTACAACAATGTAAATGGAGGGAATGACAACAAAAATCTAATTGAATGGTGAGCAATCCTAATGGTCAGGTTTGACCTCCAAAGAAGAGGTGAGAGAACGCACCTCTTTTCTTTCTCTGCAGAAGTGATAACTATAGGTATGGTACTTCGTATATACTGTTGGACTTGACTGATATGTTGGTTAGATTTGCAGGACTGTTTTTTCCCCTCTTTTTAAAATTCTTTTTAGAAATGTTGGCTCTCTAAGTGTGGAAGGACATAGGGACGTACTGAGAAATGAAGGTGATATAAAAACAAAAGATGAAAAAATTTTTCCTTTTAATTTAAAAGCACCGCCATACATATACACATCAATGTATGTATATATGTGTGTATATATATAAATATACACATACATATATATATACACACATATACATACACACATATATAAAATATTGTTACCTCAGCTAGTTTCAGATGAAGAACAGCATTTTCAGTTTCCAGTTCAATTATTCTTTCTTCTTTGGCCTAAAACCAAGGACCCAAAAAAGAAATATCACCAAGAGATCATTTACTTTGGTTGTTTTAAAATAACAGCAGTTTTGTTCAATGACACTCATTTTTGCCATTGTACAGAACACAGAACATATGGAAGGCTTCAGATGAACTCCTTTGGGCCAGGCTACAGCTCAATCCCACCCACCAGGTCTAAATCTCTGGGCTATTTGGAATGCTTTAGGTAGAGGTTGACAACAAAGGTTTCTGGGTTCAAGTTTGTTTCTGGCTGGACCTGGTTCCTCCAATACATAGTGTGCATTTCCCTATATTCCACAGTCTCTGGTTCTCGCTCCACCCGACCTAATGTAACCATCTCCGATGGCCCAAGTCTATTCAGCTGCTGCTTTTTCTGTTACTGTGATGACTCTCCATCCTGCTATTGTCCTAATAACAGCCAAGGACCACAGTCTCAAAACTTTGCCTAGGAAAGAAGAGTTGAAGCTAGTAACAGCCGTGGACTCACTCTGGTGGAAGTTGCAGTAGTGAGAAAGGATCCTACAGGAAGCACAAATGCTAAGTCCTAGTGTACAGAAAAACTATTACCAGGAATAGGGAAGGAATGAGTATAGAACAGGCCATTTCAATCATGAATAATCTCAATATATGAAATTCTAATATACTTTTAAACCTTCATTTATTTATTTTCAGTTTTCAACATTCACTTTTATAAGATTTTGAGTTCTCAATTTCCCCGCTCCCTTCCTTTCCCTATAAATTTTTTTAAATACCATACATTGCCCACCACACAGAGGGTATTGTGAGTTTCATTTTTTTCACCTGTCTCTTTAGTACCTCACACATTGGTGGCACGCAAGAAGGACTTAATAAATACTCACTGATTGGTTGATTAACATATATATATATATATATATATATGTATGTATTTAATGTCAGGGCCCCATTGCTCTTATAATCACTGTATTTTTCTTTGGTATGAGTCCAGATATGATACATTGCACATTGACTGTTCACAAAACTACATGCTTGCCTCACAACACTCATGAAGGATGAAACATTTGAAGCTTTTGTGCTCATAAAAAAACCCTGAAATGTGGTGGGGGTGAGACAGGGGATGAGTTGAAGACAGAATGGAGGAACACATAAAGATAAATCAGGGAATTAGCAGGGGCATTTTTATAGACAGTAGCAATTACAGAGGATAGTCTGCTTATAAAAAGAAAGTTTATATTACAAAGGGAGGTGTAACTGAAAGAATAAAACATATAATTATTCTTAGATTGTTTTCCTAATTTAAAAATAATTCTAGAAATTAAAACATTTTCATTATTCTACTGTTTTAACCAAAACAGCATTAAAAAACCCAAGACTTTTTAATATTTTTTCCTCTTAAAATGTTTTGTTGGCATGCACTTCTTTTCTTTCTCTTTTGGGAAGGGGCTGCTATTTCCTTCTATAACAGTAGGACTAAAAGTTAGCAAGGTAACAGGGAGCACAGAGTGAAGGAAATGGGCTATGAATAAATGCTAGACAGTGCCACATACCCCAGGACCATTTTGTTTTCCTGCTTTCTCTCTCTCTCTCTCTCTCACACACACACACACACACACACACACACACACACACACACACACATTCACATTAAAGCCTCCCTTTTAATAAATAAGTTACAAGGCAGCAAGCCAAGCAAAACAATGTTGGCTACAGATTTTTTTTGAGAATTTTATTTTGAGAATTTATTTTTGAGTCAATTTTTCTTTTCTCAACTCTTTGTTAAATGTCTGCTATGGAATGTTGGGCCTCTTTTATTTAACAACATTATAAATATGAGACAGAACTTTTACATTTAGAAAACATGTATATTGAATTTTTAAAAATTATTAACAATATAGAATGCCTTGGTCATTCATCAGTTGATTGCCTTTATGTTGTCGTTGTTGTGTTTGTCCTTCATTCTCAAAGACGACCATGACATCAGGGAAATGACGACATGACTCATGGTTGACTTCAATTTGAGTGAGGGAGGGCTGTGGCGAGGTCACCAGCGTCACTTTCTCCTCCAGAGCCATCTGGGTCCAGTGGCCTGATATTCACCAAGTTTTACACAATAAATCTTTTTATTAAAGTGATTTGTTCTGTGAAGTTTGGATTCAGTCAAAGGGCTGCACTTGAGAACCTAGAGGGCCACATGTGGCTTCAAGGTCACAGGTTCTCCACCCCTGGAGCCCATCTTTTATCATCTTTTGTGCAAAAACAAGCATGAAAGACTTTGTGAAATGCTTAAGGTAAATCCTGGGAAATTACATCTATAGCAACCCCTGATCATACTCGTCTAATAACCGTGTCAAAAATAGAAAGGTTAGTTTAACATTACTTGCTCCTGAAACATACTGGCTCTTTATGGTTGCCATTATCTTTTGATAAAATATTCTAGCCCCCAAGGTCAAGTTTGTTGACCTAGAGGGTCAGACTCCATTCTCTTCCCATATCTGAAAATCAAGACTTCAGCCCTTCTTTAATGTTGAGGGACCACTCTTGTTCTCTTTGATCTTTCAAAGAATACTGACCAAGGCTCACTAATCACACCCTCCAGTTCTTTCAATATCTACAGACATAGTTTGTGTGGACCTTTTGCCTGGAACTCACCAAATGCAGGAAGGTACCTTTTCTTAACTAGAGCCTTACTTAGTTGATATTAATTTCCTATTTGCTATCTTTCGTTCTATCCTTTTCAGTCCAAAGATCATTCTCTTTGATTGGGGAAATGGAAGCAAATTAAGAGTTGAACAGAGATCTTTTGTTTGTTTTCTTTCCATCATCCATTCTCATATGATCCATTTGCCCCAAGCCACAGTCCTATCATATCAGGCTATTGCTGGTTTTCCTCTTTCTCTATCACAGACCTTAAAACGGAGTGATTAATACCCCGTAAGGTCATCATTTCCACCCAAGTAACTGGTTTCCCTTTGATGGTGACCGTTAGATCTCACATCAACTTTTCCTTTTGATTCCTCTACTTTTTGAAGGATGAAATTATCTGTAAGGAAACTCAAAGAATAATTGGCTGCTCTGTTTTTGGGAGAAAGAGAGAGAGAGACAGGAGAGAACACTATTGCAGATATCTGGATAACTATTCAGCAATCATTTCTGCTATTTTCTTTCAGCACCCTGGAAGTTCATCTGGGCCAGGTAATCTGAACTCCTAAAGGGCAGCTAGGTGCTGTCTTACTATCTTTTCTGCTTACCTTGGGTATCAACTTGTCGCTATTTTTGTTCTATGCCTTCTAGTACAAAGATCATTCTCTTTTGGCAGAGAGAAAGTAGAAACACAATTTAAAACAATCGAAGAGTCCCTTCTTTCTGCCGTCTTTTACCATTATCCTTTTTACCCTGAGAAGTGATGATCTCTCTTTATTGATCCTCCTATTTTCTCCATATTAGTAGAAATAATCCCTTTCCATTATCCTTAGGTTTCCTCACCAGCTTCAGAACATCGCGAGTTTTAGCAAGTCTTGTGCCAAAGCCAAACTCCAGCCTCAACCACCCTCTTGGATATGATGGGGAGGCCCTGCTAATTCCTCTTCCTTCTGCAGTCTGGATGCTGCTGCCTTGCCACACACTTCTGGATAGAGGGGCTGAGAACAGGCCCCTCCATCTGCCACAAAACCCGGCATCTGGTTTCTGGTGACCCAGTACGTGTGCTGGCATCAGCCCCATCTTTATTTCCTTCTTCTACAATTACCAGTCTGAAGTTGGCTTTGTCCCCTGACAGACTCTAATCGGATATCGGATGAAGATCAAGCTGGCTTCAGGGCTCCTCGGGGTATTTCTCAGGACAGGCTGCCTGGGCACTGCGCCTCTCCATTTCCCTAAACATTCCCCCAACGAGGACTAGCTTTATCCTTTGCTGTGGCTTTGATGGGCCAGGGCCAAGATTTTGCAGGCCGCAGGATCAGTTTACAGAGGTTGTGCTTGTTTCAGGCCCCCTTAGCATGTTCTACAGCATGTCCACAGGTTTCCGGCTATCAATTTATGAATCCCTGGACCAGATGGAGCTTCCTTTTGATTTATCCTTTATTGATCATTGCTTTATCTGGTGCCCTTTCAAGTCTCTGATGCAATATTCATTAGGAGATCTGGGTTCAGTTGTGATCTCCTGAGTCATCATCCTAACTAAACTATTTTAACTATCTTTCCAGAATCCTACCATTCTTTCATATTCAACTCAAAATCCATCTTCCGAATGTGTCTTTTAAAAATCTAAGTCAACACCAATCTGCATAGTTCTGTTGCAATAAATACCACTCTTCTTCCAGTAGATGTTTTCCATAATTAATTTATATGATTTTTGTGCTCAGAAGGGCACAGAGATCTTTAGAGTGAATTTGGTTAATATCGAGAAACGTTCACTTTTTTCTGATAGTATAAAAGGGCAAACATGCACATGCTGAAGGCAGCCCTTGATTGCTACATCTCTAAGAACATCTGCTTCCACCAAAGCAGCAGTTAAGAAAAGGGAGAAAGGAAAAAAGAACATGAAACCATTCAATTATAAGTATACTTTTTGAATAAAATCAGAACAGAAAAACACAGAAGACTAACCAGTGAGCTGTCAATAGTGTAATACAATTGAATCTGTCAGTGTGTTATTGGGCAGAATTAGGGAAGAAAGGAGATATGGTGTGAAAGAAAGAGCAGAATTAGGGGTTTTATGAGATAAAAAGTATCCCAAGTTTGAAGAGAGCAAAAGGCAATTCCAAGGCAGCGTAACCTTTTTTTTTCCTCTTCTTATTTTTCCTTAAATTTCCACCAGAGGGATTTGATATCATATACATAATAAACAGGACCTACATCAGAATCTGTGGTCTGCATGTCATCTATTATATTGTTAGTCAATAAATATCAGACTATGCCAGTAGGAATGATTTTTTCCATTCAAAAATAATTTTTTTCCATTCAAAATACATACATTCCCCAATTTACCATCCAATCTTATTCCAAAAAGAAGTCATCGCTGTAGAACTAAGCACATATTTACCTAAAGAAACAAAATAGTCATTATAAAGTGGTAATTGTATGCCAGGATCTGCTGCAGGGGAGGAAAAAGTAGCAAAATCCTAGAAAGACTTTGACAAGAACCTGTAATTCAATTCAACATATTCCTCTTTGGTGTATTATGTTCTGGCCTTTTTATCCCAAGACCATGAAAGTTATATCTGTACCATTAAGTTCTACGGTACCCAAAGGGCTTATGGGATGTCTTTTTTCTACTTTGATTGGCTCGATCTCCACCCTCTGTATATTCCCCATTATTGGGAGCTAATGACTAGTGCCCCAATTCCATTTAGCCACTTAACAACAATTAGCTTTTCCAAGGAGATATATTATAAGACATAACAAGAACAAAGCACTAACATTCCCCCACACACACACACAACACTTTAGAGACACACTGTCATCTCAGTCTCTGAGGCGAGGAGGTTCAAATTATCCCAGTTCCTACATAGTTTCCATGCCACCCAAATTTATGCCCATCACTGCCTGATAAGTCCTTGTCTCAGCCACTGCTGGACTAGAGTCCTGAAGGTTACTCCTAAAGGTCACTCCTGGATCATCAGGGCATCAGTGCAGCACCGGCTGTAAGCCCAAATTCTGGAATGCCAGGAGCACCATGAACCTTTGCAATTCAGAAAGTCACAGATCCTATTCTCTTCACTTGTCACTGAGTAAAGGGGATACCAAGCTTCCCCCAAAACGCTGAGGCAAAGAAGAGATGGATCCAGCTAGTTGTCTTATTCAAATGCCTCCATAGCCAAAGAGCCTCCCATTCACCACGAAGTCAGTTGACAGGAATCAGTTACACAATGTCCCCATATGCTCCTCAGCCTGGCTAAGGCACTTCCATTCCATGTCATCATGACCCTTGGAAACAGGAAGAAAGCTCCCTAGTGTCTCCTTGTGGGGAGACACCCTTAGGGCCACTCTGAGCATGCGTCAAATCCCCATTACACCTCAACACGCAGTGATCTCAGCATGAAGGTGAGTATAAGGGATAATTTTATATATATTATATATACGTATGTATGTATAATATGTGTATGTTGGGAAACATTATTTGAGATTAAGAAGTGAAGATAGGAGGGGCGGAGCCAAGATGGCCACATGAAAACAGCGTCTTACTGGAGCTCTCTCACAAGTTCTGTCAGATTCCTATAAAAAAATGAATTTGAGCAGATTTGAGAGAGTTAGAAACTGGGAGCAGTCTGAGTGGGGCAAATTTCCCAGCCAGGAGAGTGTGAAAAGCTGAAGGAACGAATCTGTGGGCTAGGAGAGAGCTCAGCGTGTGGAGCTGCGCCAGATGGGACCAAAGCAGAAGTGGCTGGCTGGGAAACACACATACGAGACAGGCCAGGAGAAAGCCGGGCACCCGAAACCAGAGGAGATCCCCAGGCCTCCCAACACAGGAAAGCACTCTGTGGAAGCGACGAGAGGCAGCGCAACACCACCTACCGTGAAATACCAACTCCTGAGGCTTGCAGCCCAAAGGACGCTTCTTGAACTTCCGGGAGACAAAATGGCCAGGTAAACAGCTCTAATCTCTCCCCTCCCCACCAAGAGAATTCCCCGGGGGAAAAAAGAAAAAAAAACAAAAACAAAAAAGCTGGAATAGAGGAGACAGAAGTGGGGCTTCAGTGGCCGAGTAGTGGGAGGACCTGAGTCCCAGAGGGGCAGAGACAGCAGGGGTCAACACCAGGAGCCCAGACACACTCTTGCTCCCCCAGGGCCAGACACCCAGCTTGAACAACAAAGAGCTGAGATCATCGCTGAAGAGCAACAGTACTGGAGAACAACCCCAGGGGAAGAGGAGATTTCGGGCAGCCAGACCCCCTCACCCACACCTCAGGAGAATAAGACAGCTGGGACAGTGAGGCTGAGCCCCAAAAGCAGAAATTTATTGCAAAGGCAGGAAAAGGCTAACCAACATGAAGAACACAAGAAAACCAAGGACCATTGATTCTTTTTAATGGAGACAGGCAGGATCAAAATACCAATTTAGAAGAGGATGACAGTGACACTATATCCACATCTGATACCTCAAAAGGTAATGTGAACTGGTCTCCAGCCCAAAAAGCATTACTGGAAGAGCTAAAGGAGGATTTTAAAAACCAAATTAGAGAGGTAAAAGAAAAAATGGAAAAAATGGAAAAAAAATCCACTGATGAAATCAAGTCCCTAAAGAATAAGATTGGCGAAATGGCTACTGAGAGTCGGAATCTAAATAGAGAAAATGACACCCTGAGAGGTAAAATCAACCAATTGGAAAAGG
>CM053627.1:76875440-76905534 GCA_028646595.1 Phalanger gymnotis
CCTACATGGAAAGATGATGTGTATGATATATATATATATATATATATATATATATATATATATATATGTATGTATGGACAGAAGGCACAGGGTGAGTTGAATATGTAGGGATGCGATCTAAAACAAATAAAATCAAATTAAGGGATAAGAGAGGAATACATTGAGAGAGGGAGAAAGGGAGAGATAGAATGGGGGGTAAATTATCTCGCAAAAAAGTGGCAAGAAAAAGCGGTTCTGTAGGAAGGGAAGAGGGGGCAGGTGAGGAAGAATGCTTGCTCTCATCGATTTGACCTGAGAAGGGAATACCATACACACTCAATTGGGTGTCTTACCCCACAGGAAAGAAGGAAGAAGATAAAAAAGGGGGGACGATAGAAGGGAGGGCAGACAGGGAGGAGGCAATCAAAAACAAACACTTTTGAAAAGGAAGAGGGTCAAGGGAGAAAATTCAATAAAGGGGAATAGGTTAGGAAGGGGTAAAACATAGTTAATCTTTCACAACATGAGTATTGTGGAAGGGTTTGACATGATATGCATGTGGCCTATGTTGAATTGCTTGCCTTCTTAGGGAGGGGGAGGGAAGAGGGGAGAGAATCTGGAACTCAAAGTTTTAAAAACAGACACTCAAAAACAAAGTTTATGCATGCAACTAGGAAATAAGATACACAGGCAATGGGGCATAGAAATTTATCTTGCCCTACAAGAGAAGGGAAAGGGCAAGGAAGGGGAGTGGGATGACAGAAGAGAGGGCTGACTGGGGAATGGGGCAACCAGAACCTATGCCATCTTGGAGCAGGTGGGAGGGTAGAAATGGGGAGAAAATTCGTAATTCAAACTCTTGTGAAAATCAATGTTGAAAACTAAATATGTTAAATAACATTTAAAAAAAGAATTTTTAAGTGAAGTGGAAAAAAAAGTATAACTCAGGTTTTATGGGAGAGGTGTTTTAAACTGTCATTATGCCTTTTCAACAAAAAGAATAACTGTCATATGCCTTTTCAATTAATATCTCTGTTCTGAGCTTAAAAAAAATAGAACAGAGAATCCAGAAAAAAGCCAATTCTTTTAAGTAATTTCGTCCTTAAATGTAATTATTTGTAATGTTTTATCTCTCCCTCCACCTTGCCCTCCCTTTCCACTTCCTGAAAAATACGGGCTCTTTATCCCTGTATCCTCAGGGTTTCTCATAGTAGATCACATTTCTGGCGTTTAACTGAATCTGACCAAATCACAGCCTCCCTGGGACTCAGTTTACTTATTTTAAGATGGAAATTTGCCCAGAGTATTTATACCACAGAGTTGTTGTGAGGACTAAAAGAAATAAATTATGTAGAATGCTTTTTATACACAAATATTAGCTATTACCACATCCTGTGGCAGCACTTAGTATTTTGCAACAATATGCCAAAATGACTTTTTTTGGGAATGTAAACTCTAAGTAGGATCTAAATTTAACAAAATACGACGCTTAAATACATACAAAGTTTATTAAAAATAGTTTGTAAGTGAAATACAGTAGAAATGGGAAACTACAGCAGTTTTGATGCTTTTTTCATGATAATGCATAAACAATTATGAAAAGCACTTTTACATATATATTCACATTCTATTTGAATGCCCAATGATGGCCAAATCCACTTTTGATTAAAGCATGTTATGGTTCCTAGATACATACATACTTACATATAACTTTATTATTATATTATAGTATGTATAAATAGACATTTATATGGCGGTTTTGTTGTTATTTGCACTAATCTTTGTTTTAGGTACTGGGAGGAAAAATGTTAATTCATCCATAGCATTAATTTTTCCTTAAAGAAAAGTGCTGAATTTTTAGTCATTGTTAGGCTGCTAGTGTTCTCAAGATATTTGGGAGGGGCTTGCTTTTCCTGATTTTTCAGACAGGATAAGCATGTAAATCCTTCATAAACACTTTGAACCAGCTTACTTTCATACTTCATATTTTACAGTCGAAATGGCAAAAGCACACTTTAAAATAAGAAACTAGAAGATGTAAAAAATATTTACACCCAATTTTTCATTCATTTTCATTTATCATACAACTCTTATTAAAAGTGATTATCTAAGGCAGTGAAAATCCCTACCCTTTAAATATGGAGGTGTGCATTTTCCCCTAATATATATTTATAAGAGAACAATATGGTACAGAAAAATCATGTAAAACCCACAACAGGGTTTTGTCATATAGAAAATTTGTTTGGAATTACAATATATATCATTTTTAACATCACACATTGAAAAAACAAACTCCTTATCCCCACCATCAGCCATATATCCCACAGCTGAAGAAACGACAGTGATGAAATACAGTAACAATTTAAAATTAAATAAGGATATCATAGTGTGAAAAAATAGCTTGAACTGCCAAAATGTGTCTTACTGTTTTTACAGTACATAAAATAATGTAATAGGATACTACAGGTGCCAGACATGAAGCCAACTTACTTAAAATTTCTTCCTTCTCAGTATATATGATGGTTTTCTAGAAACACAAAATAAATCCATTTCATTTACATAATTTTTATTCTTCCAACAATAGGTGGTATTTGAAATTTTACAATTTAATCTTCCCTTCTTCTCGTTCACTTTATTCCTAGACACAGGAAGCATGGTGATGCTTGTCATCTATGATATATCCTGTGGGGCATTTACTTAAAAACTTAAAAATTTTGGTCCTAAGCTATGAAAACACCACGACAGCAACTTACTATCTCTTCCTTCTTATTCTAAAACTATTCTGACATTAAAATAAAGCTAAAAACAAAATATTCCAAGTGACTATCTCCATAACTTTCTTATTTCTGGATTTCACTTGTAAACAAAATACTTTGTATACACCAGGGGGCATTTGATTTGACATGAGGTGGAATGATTTCTCAGGTGTGCATTCATTTGCCATAAAATAACTAAGTCAAAATTGCTTTATTTTAAATTACTATACAGAGAATAACGACTACTTAGGGCTAAGGGGGCCCCAGTTAGTGTCTTTTAGATACACCCAAGAGGATATGCTGGGCAGCAGCTCACTAATAGTATGTGATATACATTAAACACTAGTATGTTATCTCTTTTGAGATAAAATCAAATCACAAACTCTCCTGTAAAACAATGTATAAGCCTCGACAGGTAGTGCACAGAATAATTGGGGCAGTTCAAGCTATCTTCTCTCTCCCTCTGCTCAGCAGCTAAAACAAAGTGTTGTGAAAGACCAAGAAAAAAAACTTCTCTGACATATGCTACATGTTCAGTTACAGAAGAGGGTACAGCGAAGAATTATTCCCTCTTTAAAAATAAAAAAGAGACAGTTACCTTCATGTGATTCATATCATTAAAATATAATTTTACAGTGCTTTTACAGTATAAACCACAGGGTTCTTGGTAAATAATCAATCTTCCATGTATTGCAACATCTCTAATCCTCAATTAACAGTTTAAGAAACAGAGGAATCACAAAATTAATTTACAAAAACCAAGACTCCTCCCCTTCCTCTTTTGTCCTCCTTCCCATTCCTGTAAATCCTTTATACTTGGAGAACTTCCAGCTAAATCCAGTAAGGTGCCTGCCTCCCCCATCTCCACTCTATCTCCTTTCCTCTTCTCTTATTTTGTATTCAGTTCATTTTCCAGTTCTGTTAATTTCCTAGAAGCCTTTACTTTATTGGATACATCTTGGCCCTGAGAAAACAGACGCTGACGCTCCTTGAAAGTCAAATTTTCAGGGGCTCCAGAAACTCCAGGTAAATCTGCATCTTGGCTAAAAGGGAAGAAAAATAATATTAAGCCTCAGGCACCACTAATCAAAATGATTCCGTTCCTAATACTATTGGTAAGAATTTAAATTCTGGGAGACCAAGTAGCATTTCAAGGAAGCAGAACTTTGATTTTTGTTGCAAAGTAAATAGCTCTTCAGTGGGGAAATGATCCCAAAGACTGTTTGGTTGTGTTTAAGGCCACAAAAAGAATAAGACAGAAAGATAGGTTTTATTGCTATTACTTTCTCACTCCAGTCTCAAAGTAAATCTGAGCTACATGTGGAATTATTCTTTGAACATGCCAAGTAACTAATTTTTAACAACTAAACTCTGCAAGGTTAAGAGGCTTAACTGAAGGGATATTATATATTAGACACGACTTATAACATCCCAAAAGACCTCTGAGTGAATTTCTAAGAAGCCCCTTTCTATAGGGATACTATTTATGACTTCCCTGATGAAATTTAGGCACATCTATCTTGCCCATCGGTATGCTTACAAGAGCCTGGCTCTAAGAAGAAAATGTTATTCCCGATCTGTTAAAGCCCTGCAGAACCTGGTCCCTTCCTATCTTTGCAGTCTTCTTAGAGCTTATTCTCGCCAACACATACTATGCCATGCAAGGACACTGGCCATTTCCCTGTTTGTTCCTCATGCTCTCTCCCACCTCTCTCCATAGCCTGGCTTTCTTGGCTCTCTTTAAATCTCAGCTAAGGTTTCACTTTCTGCAAGAAGCCTTTTCCTGTCCTCCTCAATCCTAATTGTTTCCTGATAGTCTATCCCCAATTCAATCTGTCCATATAGCTTCTTTGCACACGATTACTCAATACTGTCTCCCCAACTTGACTGTGAGCCCCTTGAGAGTTGGGGGGTGGTTGTTACTTTTATTTGCATCCCCACTTAATTTAGCCTCATATTTGGCCCATAACAGGCACTTGACAATGACATCAATGCTACCTGTTTTTCTATCTGTACACATCAGGGGCGATCCGATCTGGATAATAACTAGTTACTGTCCTCTAGAGTAAATGGAGAAAACTATTCTTGGATAACAGAATCAATGATACAGCTTCAATTTCAGTCAGCTTTACAAAAATGGAGGGAGAGAATTTCAAGGGCATACTCAATGTCACAGAAGAGTTGCCTTTTTGGAAAAACTAACACCATATACCTCTTAGATCGTTTCTCTCTTGGATCCCTGTAAACCTCATGGGCACCAACGACTGCTCCGGCAGATCCAGGGTAAGAGTTCGGTCCTTTTGCAAATGAACACAGAGAGAGATAAATAAACACATATATGGCAGGGTTAGGAAATATGCCAAAAATCTATTTTCATAATAAAGATGCAATGCCTCAGAAACAACCAGATCTTGGAATTACTGAACAAAAAGGGGGCCCATGGACATGGCCCATCTGAATAATCCATTGACCATGATTTGCAAATTTACATATTCTGGTGATGTGAATAATCCAAGTACTATACCCAAAAAGTTCTCCTAAAAATTAACTTTGGCTATATGTGCGAAGCAATCGCATGTATTTATAATTGTGGTATTAAGTACAGGCCAGCAACTTCTTAATAGTTACACTTATAAAGGGCTTTGACCCCTTCAATTAAAGGAATATATGCATGCATGTAAATATTATTCATTCTACAATATACATATGTAAACTGGAAAAAAAATTTACATGTGACTTTTCCTAAATGTTATTTAGCAGAAAATCAACAAAAGCTAACAGAAACATCCCTGATTGAGATGAGTTTTCTTCCCAAGTATCTATCCATAGATTAAAAAATTAAAAAAAAAAAACTGTTTAAATACTGTGACCTCAAATTTCTCATTTCACAATGTTTTAAAGGACACAATAACAGTGAATTTATATAAAGTACTTTTATACAAAATTAACTAGGTTATATATATATATATATGTATATGTGTGTGTGTGTGTGTATGTACCTCTGTGTGTGTATACCCCAACAAAAATATTCAATATCAGAACTACATTAAAAAAAGAAAACAATGGCAGGGCAAAATAAAACCCCTGCATAACTGGCATACTTGAGACATCCAGCACTAACCATAAAGGGTATGAAATACCAGATCATATGCCACGAAATTTTTCTCATTTTTGTCAATTAAATATATCGTTGCTTGGATGTGTTGTGCAAAAATGGAGAAATTTTAATATGCATCTCCTACTTAAAAAAAAAAAAGACTAGCTTGACAGAACATTCATTGGTTATTCTTATCCAATGTATTTTGAGAGGGAAAAATTCAGTCCTTCCATTATTACCAGTTTTTCAGCATTGCATCTTTATTTCTGATTTAGTAAAGTTCACTTGGAATTACTGGGTAGCAAACCATCCTCATCAAAGACCCAAAAGACTAAACACTGACTCAACTCAATTTGAAATGCTGTATTTTCAAAACCAATGAAGGTTAAGGATCTCACATTTTAACAAGTTGTTAGGAATACTATGCCAATATTGCCTTTCCAATTTGTTTCAACTAATTAACTTCTTTTTCAGAATATTGTGTTACATCTTGTGAGCCTTGATTGAGAAGCAATGTTGGTTTCTTCCACTGCTAGAAATTATCAATTCTTCAATATTTTCAGCTTCTATGTTAATAACAACACATTTCATGTTCTAAGGTGAACATACAAAGTAATTCTGTATTTGGCACAAATTAATTTATAGAGATAATAATCACAATCAATAAAATCAGAAGTTCTCAGTTGTTAATGTTATGTTGGAATCCCCCTTTACAAATCCTCATTCTGCAAACTATCCAGTGGAAGAAACCAAGTGCAAATGGCAGAAGCATGCATTGGCAAAGTGAGTGCAAATAACAGACAGCACAGCTGCAGAGATCTGCAACATGACATTAGTGAGATGGAGAGGTGACAAGGTGGGTGCACAAGGCGTTCTGCGATTGGGGCAAGCGACTGTACTTTACGAAGGGAGTCTTCAGAGAAGCTCGAGCAATCAGATGCAGGACATAACCTGCGCTTCTGTGATATTTTAAGTGTGAAATAAAATAAAGATTAGTGGTATGACTAAAAGCTAGGAGGATTAAAAGGAGAAATCTAACTACAATATTCCTTAAGTGGTACCAAAACTCCAAATTAATATGTGCTGTTAATAAAATAGTCACAATTTTGTTTGTAATTTGATGAATCTAGTGTTTTTATTTAAAATGTCATGTGTGTGTCATCTCTATATATAATATAGACATGCTGGGGGTTAAGAACTTAAAAAATCCACAAGGAGATTTAAATACTTGAAATGCCTGAAAATTAATTTTGATTACATTCTGAATCCTCAGGTAGGATACAAGTACCAATCTGAAAAACTGAGGATAAATTTGCCCAAGTCTGGTTTACGTTAGTAGAAGCCACAGTTATAATGAATTAAATGAACTATGCCTGAGGTAATTAAAAACAGAAACCTATTTCTTAATTTTGAAGTTAATGCTTTGGCTTCATATTGGGTTTCAATGCATTAAGCTGTTCAGAAAAATCTCATAAAACTCACTGAATACATGAAAAATTTTTTACATCTAAGAAAATTTATCATTAGAATCCTAATTTCCTTTAAAGTAGTAAAACCAGACTAAACAGCTGATGTCTGACTCTTTCGGACTGAAGTTTTATTCTGAACACAAAACATTTAAAATTTTCCTCTAAACTTTGTGCTTGTGTGTAGGAGAGCTTACAAGTCTTGGTACAGTCAGAAGTATCGTAGTGATCTACAGTGAACTACAAGTGTTATAATAAATGCAACTATGTCTCTAGTAAGATCTTGTGATTATTGCTGCCATGTACTAAGAATACAAAGATACGAATCAAAAAAGAGGTAAATTAGGGAAAAGACTAGATGAAAGAAAAGCATCAATGAGGGAGAGGTTTTCTGACCCCACCATGAAGCAGCCTGCATTAGTGTTGGGAGAGACTGCCGGTCTACCTAGCTAACAAAGTGCTCTCTCCCTATGCCCAGGAAATCCCAGGGCACCGTTTTATGCACCAGTTTTCAAAAGCAAGTAAGAGTCACTGGAAGGCCTAATGCATCTGGCATTTCACCCAGAACGAAGAGTCCTTCTGCCTTGAGTGAAGTAATGAAAAGCTTAATACAAGTGCCTGCAATACTGGCAAACAGTGTATCTTTATGTCACCAAAATGCACGAAAAGGGTGCTCATTTCACCAAATATCAAGATTATTTAAAGAGGTAGAGAATGAAAGCCAAGACCAACAGTACTTCAAACAGATTATGGAGTAATTGAGAAGGATTGATTGTTTTCATTTGATCAAAGATGTGAATTTTTAAAGTATAAAAGGAACTGGATAGAATTTGAACATTTAAAAAAAGGAAAATTCACACAGACATTACATTTGAAGTTAGAAGGAGATCACCATGCTGAGACCAGTGATCAGGTGAAACCAAAATCACAAAATAAGTGATTATCTACATCTACAGTATCACAGTGCAAAGTATGCAGAGAGATGCCAAATATGTAGAAAGGAAGAAGATTTGATTTTTCAGTTTTGTTTCTTATCTCTACCTTTTGAGCTGCTGGGATGGTAGAAACTCGTTTTTTTTGGTGGGGGAGGGGGCTGGCCTGTTTTGTAAGCAGTACTGTTGGCATTGACCGAGGGTGGCTGGAATGAGTTGGAAAGATAGATGCCATCGGAGACTGGGCGCGGCTGAAAGGAGGGCTGCTGCGGCTTAAGGGCGGCAGGAGGGAAGTCCCCATAAGATTTTCTCGTGCAGGAGTACTTATCCTGACCTGCTAGACTGGAGTTCTCCTCCTCCTCCTCCTCCTCATCATTGTATGCAACAAACTTGGCAGTGTATACCGTGTCAGGGGAGAGGACCTGTGTTTTGAGGTAAGAGGTGTTTCGTTGAGGTGGGGGAGGAGGAGCATTAGATGAAGGGGGCGGGGGTGGGAGTTCATAGTCCCGTGGAAGTGGCGGTCTGTACAGACCAGGCTCATCAGGCTCCAGCAGCCTCCGCTCTGCCTCGTCATGCTGTCGGCGCCTTTCAGCTTCCAAACGGTTGTAATACCCTTCTTCCTGTCGCCTCTGTGGGCGGGAATAAACAAAGGTGGAAAGATCAGACAAGGAAGAATCATGAAGCAGACCCAACTATGGCAGCACAGAGGATTTTCTGAACCATCCAAAATCATTCTACAACCACGCTGGATCCATTTATAATGTAAAACAACATCAGTTTTAAAAATGTTCAGATCATCCTGGAGATCTTGTTCTCTGAAATATAAAGAAAGCTTCTGCATTTCTGGTTTAGTTACAATCCTGCCTGACAGGATGGGGAGGACTGCTAGACCCATCACAGTCGCAGCTAGCCCAATCTATGATTATTCCATCATTTTGCTTTTCTATTCATTTGCAAGAGATCATTTCTAACTAAAGCATGAATATTAACTTACCTGCTGTTGTAAATACTTAAAAAAAAAAACCAAACAACCTGGGGAAAAAAAAGCCTATAAATAAGCTATATAGTTAGGGTTCTAATAAATGACATTTTAGGAAGTACTGACTTCTAAGCTATTTTTATATGATATTTTCCATGAAGCCCAAGTAAATTCAGATTTATAACTATTCTTTGAAAATACATTTCTTAAAACTTAATCATCTAGCTTACCTCCTGTTTTTCAAAGGGTATTTAATAGAAAAATGTGAACTGAAAAGGCAATTTCTCCCAGGTAAGCAACACATGCTTTCCACAGTTCTTAATTCATATTTCAAAAATTAACATGCTCCCTAATAGACAGACAATGAGAGTTAGGCATTAATAGCAACAGGAACAAGAAATTTGAATGTTGACACACATGATACATTTTTGACATACATCTGCACAGACTGTAATTGACAGTGTGTGTTAATGAAATTAGCTATTTTCACAATTGAAAATATAATAGCACATTTTCTTAAAGATTGACAAAAGCTTCAAAGAAGGACGAGTGAAGGTGAAATAAGGAAGATGTGTTTAGATTATTTTTGAAATAAAAGCTGTATCCTTGGCTTGGAAAACTTTTCAGTACTAAATACTGGAAAAACATTTTCCAAACTCATTTTTACCAAAGACTCCTAAGTTTTGGGGTTCTTTTGACATGAGAATAAAATTTATAGCTCCATGTTTTGCCTGTTCTCCTTTCATGGCATAGAAAAATGCTTCAATTTCTAAATATATTTAAGTTCTGGATAGATTATCTGTCAATCTCTGATGTTCCCTTTAATACAACATCTTCTCATTCCTAATAAACAACAGTTATCTTCAGGAGCTAACAGATTCATGTTGAGGAAATTACGCAGCGAGGATATTTTATCTTATCCTCAAATGGCAAAATATTCCGAGAGAAATCATAAAACGCAGTGTCATACCTATACATATTATGCAATCACTAAGAATCTTAGTAAGCCAGTTTGCTGCCTGCCAATACTAAGCTGTTCCCACAGCATTCAAAAGGGAACTCAGAATGATTCACTAGCTGCCATCTTTTACTTAACCAAGATTTTTCAGGTTAATTTCTAGCAAAATTCCAGATAAGTTTTTGAGATACAATATCTCACAAGCAGATGTAATTGCATGACACAAGGAAACTTTATTCTAACCAACAAATAACAATCTTCTTCTATAACAAAGCAAAGCCATTGATTTTGGACAACCTCAGTATAACACACTTCCAACTTCCAGTTTCACTGACCCATCACCAAATATAGCAGTAGTTGCTAAAATACAATTGCAGTCAACATATTTAGGGAAGTTTGAGGATGTATATTCAAAATCAAAGCCAAAGTCCTGCTCAACATAATTTGTCCTACTGCTTCCTCTCTGATTGCGTAATATTCTGATGCTAAAACTACAGACTATCATTTGGCAAATCTCTAGGCTATTACAACTTTGTACCTAAAGCAGATGAAGCTCTTGGTAGGTTTTACTGAAGCTTTTTTTTTTTTTTGAGTCTTGAAGAATACAAGATAGTCGAGTTAGCACTGAACTGAAAAAGTTCAATCCTTAAAAACAGCCAAAAAAGGGAATTCCATAGATTAGCATAAGACCACAAAATATCCAGAATGCTGACTGGTTCTGGTTTTGCCAGTCTTAATTCCTTTGGTCTGTAGTTCTTATAATGACCATCAGTTTCCATTTACAATTATATAAATTGATTATAGTCAGAACTAGTCTTGAATGCTCGATCTTTTTGAGAATATCCCACAAGCTGTTTGGATCCACCGCAAAGCATTTATCATAAATGTTAAGAGAGAGTAATGGCCTATAACAGACATGAATCATCTATTTCAATACACAAGTATGGTTCCTTATGGTATTTTCTCCAACTCTCTTTTAAATGAATGCTCCAATGATTTTATTTTTTGACTGCTTCATGTTTTAAGAGATTTCATTTTGACCAAATATTTCCTGAGAATTACTTTATTTTGTATTTCCTACTAATATACTTCATTGTACTAATGAAGAAATGGTGAATGATCACAGATATTGAGTTTTCCTCATATGAAGTTGGGAGAATCAGAGGCTTCTTAGAAGGAAAGAGACAGAGAAAACAGCTTCTCCAAAATCACATACAGCAACAACCAGTGATCTCAGAACAAACCAAACAGTGCAAAACGTGGTGGGGTTAGAACTTCTCTTACATCAAAGGGCCTCAGCAAAAGGAAGATATACTTAGTATTTTAATATTAAGCTCACTCATAAGAGCACAAGATGCAAAGAAACCAAGATCTGGACAATGTGAGATTCCCATTTCCTGAGAATATCTGCTAAAATTCTTTGCTACTTCAAAATGTAATTCAAATGAAGGGGTTTGCTTGAGTGAAACAGCTACCATTTGGAAATCAACAAACACTTTTTTTTTGGGAGCAGATTAAGCAGGTTAACATTCTAAAATTAAATCTTCCTCTTTCAATTTTCTGTCATTGTTCTGTTTTGAATAGAATAAGATCTCCAGCATTGAGTTAACTTAGTAAATTAAACTTTTTCATGTTCAATAAATAAAAATGAACAAGTATCACCCTAACAACAACATGCTACTAGTTTCAGATATGGGTTATAAGCCCAGGTTAAATGGATTCTTTAGACAGAGGCCCCTTGCTGAACAGATCAAGTATTGAGTTCAAGCGCTTGAGAGAGATAAAGGAGCTTGGAGACAAAGTTCAGAAGAGAGGTAGGTGGAGCCAGACTGGGTTAAAGTTTGTGGTCCGATAATAAAAGTTGGGCATCCAGGCCCTGTTTTTGTCATGTGCATCTTAGGGACATGTAATTTCTATCTCCCCGTGCCCAAGCCAAACACTTATGTTTGGGCTAAGTTGATAATTCTAGCAGCCCTCAGAGGACCATGACCTTTTCTTCAGCATCTCGTTTGGCTCGCTCCTCCTCCTGGCGCCGACGATCTTCTTCCTGTCTGGCCCTGTCTTCTGCTTCTCGTTTCCGTATCTCTTCTAACTGTTGTTGCCGTCTGCGTTCTTCATCCTGTAACTAACAAAGATTTGACTTTAATTTGTGTGAAACCAACTGCTTTAGAACAAGAGATATAAGAAGCCCATAACTTAAGACATATCACATATACATACAAAAGACGGAAACAACATACCAGATTAAAATCAGTGAGGCAGGACAGCCACAGTAAATAATTTTAGATAATTTCAAATAATAACCAAAACTTTATTCTCATAATCACAAATTTTCTTGCATATAATTCTGCCAGTAGAAAAATCAACAGCAGTAAGGAAGAAAATTATAAAAAATTTCACATTGCATTAAATGAGTACTCAAGAGGTTAAAAAGTGACTTCCCCAAGCTCAAATCAAGTCAGGTAACATAGAGCTTAGCTCAGAAATCAAGCTGCATGACTGCTATTCTAATGCTCTAAATAATGATGCTATTCAGCAATTCATTACTGAATACGAGGTGTCTCAAAATTTTTTGATACCTAAATTTTTTTAATTTATTAAGAAATTATGCAAGAACCTAAAAATAGCCTGTAAAAATTTTAAGTGGTATGGAGTAACAGAAAAACAATTAACAATAACAATGAATTTAGAATAAGAAGTCTTTGTAACCTAAGCCTTGTCCCTTACTAAGCGTGTGACCATGGGCAACTCATGTGGCCTCTCTGGGTCTGCTTCCTTCTCTGTAAAGCGAGGGAGGGAGTTGGGTTCAATAATCTCTAAGGTCCCTTTCATCTCTAAAACTTTATGATCTTAGGATAACCTTACTGAGGTTTTATTACTCATGTATGTCTCTCTCTCCCCATGTACAAGTTGCTTTCCAATCATGTGAAAGTAATACATTTTAAAAGCCCAATTAAGCATGCTGTTTTGCAAAACCCAATAAATGATGGGAAATCAAATAGCTATTTTTCTTCCTACTACGATTTAAATATTTATTTTTTCTTTTGTCAAATGGTAAACTGGTTTATATTGAGATCCACATTAAGGCAAATGTGAATATATGTCATTCACTATGCCATATGGAATGCATGCATTTTTATAAGGTGAGACAGAGAATTTCCATAAATCAAATCTGGTTTCCTCAATGATCTCCACTCTCTTCCAGCTTTGTGATCACACCCTTCGCCCCAAATGTCATTTTAATACTACGTAAATTTTAGTCTTCTGTCATACTCTTCAGAAGAAATTGTTAAAGAATTTTGGTCCTCTCCCTTTACAGATTAGTCTAGACATAGCCAACAGATGACTGAATTCAGGATTACACTTCCTTGAACTTGAGGCTTCAGGATGCATGAAATAAATTAACTTTGTTACATAAATACACACATATACACATTCATACACACATACATAAATAAAAACAATGTATGTGTGCATATGTATCTATAAATAACATATTTGTATATGTATATATATCATATACATACACATATACATATACACACAAACTATATATGTAGTTTAAAATGATGTCAATATTCATAGGATAACATAAAAGTTAAAGGGACCTTTTTAAGGTCATCCAGCCCAAATCTCTTTTTTACAAGCTAAGGAAACTGAGCACCAGAGAGGTCAAAAGATACGTAAACCTACTTTCATTTTTGCAACAAGTTTGCAAATAGTTGGATATGGTCGATTATTTTGTATTAAACTTGAGGTGTGGTATCTAACCACTTGGTTCTGTAATACTAAAATATATAAAGGAATGTTCAAATATTGTTCAATTATTAAATTATAGAAATAGCAAGAAGAAAAATATCTTCATTTTAATTTCAACAGATTGAAGGAATTTTAAAACATGTAAAGTTGTTAGCACTAACGTTAGTAAACTATTGGTTCAACAGTCCTTTTAATAATGGTAGTGAAGATTGATACTTAGTGAAACACTACAATGCTATAACTGCCACTAAACTATCAGTTAGTTACTAATGAAATTGTTAATAATAAAATTTTAAATTTCAACTTCCAGATATGTAATATGAGAAAAAAAAACTTCATACTTTACTGGGATCTGGCTGAAAATACTTAAAAAGGAGAGAAATAAATTAACCTTTAACATAATACTTTTTACATTTTAATTCTAACAGATCATGGTAATGTGGTAGTTTCCATCAATGATGCCAATTAAAACCTATCCACTCCTACATGTTCTGCGTGACATTTTCCATTTCTTCCCCAAAAATTCATCACAGGGGTAGTATTCAATGAAAATGCTGAAGCCATTCCTCAAAACTGCCCTTGAATATCAGCACCACCTCATTCTAAGATCAGCGATAATAAAACCAATCTTATTGAAAACACTCGATTAAATGATTATACCTTTTCCTAATCCCGGACAAAAATCTGGGAGTACCAGAGAGTAGATGACAATAGCTCATGACAATACCTCAGTGTTAACTAAACATGGACCTGAAAACTATTAGGAAAACTTGACTTTTCAGTTCTTACAATGTTATGATTAAGCACTGTTGAAAACTTAGCGAACAGAATGATTAGTAACCCTGGTCTTTGGGACTTAAGCAGATAAGTATCTTTATCAAAAAGGCTAGGTGAATATGGTAACTTTTATGAGGAACTCTGTCCTTCAAGAAAACAGCGCGGAAATCCTAATTAAAAGGAAGTTACTAAATCAGTTATCAATGGTACTAAAAATGCAGGAAAAGGAGGGAATTTTATGAGAAAAATGAAAAGGTGTTCCATTATTAAAAGATTATTGTAATTGTTCCTATGAGAATATTTAGAGATATTACATGCTTAAGTTAATTTTAAAAATCATAATTAGCTTATTTTTCGATGAAGAATGAAAGTCATATTGATAATTTAGGTTTGAAAGCATCACATATTCTTTGCCATCTAACCAGTCTCTAGAGGTGATATACTATTAGAAAAAAAAGATTTAGCTGAAAAAATATGTATCAGTTTTTGACACTGGTCTCGAATATTCAAAACAAAACAAAAAAAGGTCATTTGATGGAGCAGGTGGGAGAGGAGAAGGGAAGATGTAGAGGGTTCTGTGATTTCATTAGCATAGTAAATTCCCAGTATGGAGACTCCTTCCAGCAAAGCACATTAGCAACTTATCTACAAATTATAGTTTTGTTGATCGTCTGGGACACTGAGCAGCTAAGTCACTTCTCCCTGGGTATAACAAGCAAGTTCTTTTTAGTAAGAAAAGGTATTTTTGAGGTCTTTAATCTAAATAAATGGTCTCTTATATGAGTGGTGTCAAATTCCAATAGAAACAAGGACCACTAAAACCTACCTAAATAGCTGCATCATGACTTAGAAAGTCACATATTATCTATGTTCTATTGCATTGTAATTTGTTTTGTTAAATATTTTTCAATTACATTTTAATATGGATTAGCTCACACTCAGGAGCGCTGTCCTGTATCACTGCTGAGCTTGTGGAGAGAAGACAAGGCTTCCTTTTTTTCCCATGTGAAAATTGGTGTCTCATAGATTTTAAAAGAGACAAATGCCGAAAAGTTTGTTTTCTCACAAATCTTCAGTACATTAGGCTGGGAAACTTTATTGTTCTCTTCTTAGCCCAAGGCAGCCAAGAGCGAAGAAACTGGCAAACAGAACCAAACTAATCTTGAATACTACCTCACTATGAGGAAACATAATTTTTGTTCTTATGATCTGGCTACAGAAAAACCTCAATGAGCATTAAGCAAGCCTATGTATTAAAATGGTAAACTGTGTAACTGTTATCTGTTAAACAGTTTATTATTTGTGGAATTTTTCCTCCAATTAAGAGCTGGAAGTAATGAACTTTTTCTATCAGGGTGCTCTTTGCTCTCTTCTCTTTTCCAACCAAATATAATTATTGCCTGAAAACATCATTTTGCTTCATTTTAATATCATATTTACTGTCTTTAGGTACAAGAAAGAACCTCTGAAGTACACATAAAAATTATTAGTCACAAAATGCTATCCATAAAGTAGCATTGCCAATTTGTTCTTACAACTAATTATGAAATAAAACAAATTTACAGATATTTATCAGTGCCATTTTTTAATCTCTACTCATTGTGAGAATTGTAAATAGGAAAATACTTGCTCTTTTTCCAATAGCCTTCTTTTTTCTAATTTGAATGAGTTTGTAGTAGGCATCTTAACTTCTTGTACTCTGTTCAGTAATGATTAAAGCAAGCACATTTAAGAAAAAGTGATCCTACTGAAGGTATTCTTTTTGTCTTTACGATCCTTGTATTTATTCTTACCCTAAAACATACTGTCTTGTCCCTTCTAGAAAATTTAAAAAGCTTCCATGAGAAAAGTTAGCATCTCTTGATTTATCCCAAATGCCCAGAGGAAAACTTGGGATAGTGCATGCAACTGCATTTCATGTTTATAGTTGAATCATACCCAAATATCTATCTTTCAACTTAAACTGCCTATTATATGTAAGAGATATCCAGTATCAAGTTTCCTAGATCATTCTTAATCAGTTTAAGGCACAGAGAAAAAAGAAAATGATGAGAGAAACTATTTACAATATAAAGGATAAAAACAACAATGAAAAAAGACTTTAGAATGATCAGGCAGTAAATAACAAGACTTAGGATTTTAAAATGGAACACGTGAAAAGTTCCATGTTATCAAAATCAGTTTCATAATTGGTGTCATTTTGAAAACTACCTCAGAAATAGCTCCAAACTAATCCTGCAGGGTCAATTAAGGTCAAGAGAGAGTGTGGTATAGATACTGGATTGAGTCAGTCTTGGAGTCAGAAACATCCAGGTTTAAGTCCAGATTCTGGCACACGGGAAAACCACTTAACATCAAAGTCCCAGCAAATCATAGATGTGGTTTAAAAAAAAAAAGGCTGAAATTAGCATATAGTAAGTATTTATATTATGGAACTATCAACCTCAGTCAAGTCACTATTTCTGTCTGGGTGGATAAATAACAGAATAGTGACTTGACCATGAAGAACGATTTTTCTATTTTATCATCATCACTCACTTTACCAAATAGAGATGAACTAATTTACTCAGCCTTTTGGGGGCTGTGATTTGAATGGTACAGAAACTCCTGAGAAAGAAACACTGCTATTACCAACAGAGATGAGCCCATTCGCAACTGACTGCAATGCACTGAGAGGTTAAGTGACTTGCCCAGGATATCACAGCCACTATTATTGTGGAAAGATTAGGACTAATGTGATTTTACTAGAACAGAGACCTCTTCGGTGAGGAAATTCCCTCTACCAATGCAGATCAGCAGCTTCTCTGCAACTTAGAATCTCTAAGAGATTTTTTTGAGCACTGAGGGGTAAGTGACTAGCTCAGCATCACATAGCCTGTGTGAGTCAAAGATGGGACTTCAACCCAGGTCTTCCTAGTTATAAGGCCAGCAATCAATATTCTACCCTCATTAATGTTAATGTAATGTCTCTCATTAATATTAATAGCAATTAACAATAACAGCTAGCTTTTAAATAGTATACTATGGTTTGCAAAGCAATTTACATAATCTCTTTTGGACTGATTTGATCTTTAAGATAACCTTGTAAGAACCTTGTGATGCCCTTATGCCCATTTTACAGACAAGGAAACTGAGGTTCAGTGATGTCAGAATGACTTGTTCAAGGTCACATGGTTAGCAACTGAGTTTGGGGGGTGGGGATTTGAATACAGGGCTCTTTCAGCTTTAAATCTAGTACTCTCTTTAAAACAGTACCTCAGATGATAATACCTGCTAAATGGCAAACTAAGAAAATTTTCAGAGATATCAAAGCAATATCTAACATTGATATGAAGATATACAGATACAAGTGTTTCTTGACTTTAGAGCGTATTTCAGTTCCCAGAAAATAAGCTGCAAGTCAAAGTCATGTAAACTGAAGATTCATTATAATTTTTGTGTCATAAAACGCTAACAGCCACTAAGCTATGTTGTACAAACATGACTCAGAGAGCCCTGTTCAAATACCATGACTTTGGAAAACATTTATAGGTTTTCCTGTAAAAATAAATATATCTCAAAATATGAAATATAACCTTTTTCTATAAGAAATCTTATGGTTCATTCCCTTTTCCTTGACCTAGCTATTTCTTTGGTGTCAATGTCATATTTTAATAAAACTTTCTTTTTTCAGCCATGTGATAAATGACAATGTCTTTAAGACCAACTTTTAAGCTTTATAAGTCAAGAAAGCCAACATTTGTGTGTGTGTTTTCACTAAATGGAAATAATATTCAAAAATACCTATTGTTAAAGGGGACAGTAGTGGGTCTCAATTACTGCATATTAATGAAATAAAAACTAAAGTACCCTCGGTGGTTATCTAGTTTCATTCCATGCTTTGAGGACAATCTATCAATATCACAGTATAAATCAAAAATCCCCTTGTCCTTGCTCAGATCACACCCCAAGGCCAGCATTTACTGAGTGCCCCCTCTGGACCAAGTGCAGTACTAGGCACTTACTGCCCACCCCAACTCTCTTAGAGGAGTTTACTTACATTCTATCAGACATGCAAGAGAATGAAATCAATCCCTTGGAAATGTCTTTTTAAAAGTCTCTTGCCTTGCCTTCCTACCTTTCCATTCTCCTCTCCGTGTACTCGATTGCCTGGGTGCTTGGGCCTCCTTGCTGTTTCCCTCACATCTCCTGGCTATATGTTCACTGGCTGTTGTCCATGCCTACAATTCCCTCCCCCTCCTCACCTCTGTCTTCTGGTTTGCTTCAAGTTTCAGATAAAATCCACTGTTCTGCAAGACATCTTTCTAAGACCTCTTTAATTCTAGTGCCTTCCCTCTGAGTTCTGGTGCTTCCTTGTGATGATGTCCAGTTTATACAAAGTTGTTTCCATGTTGTCTCTCATATTAGAATGTGAAGTCCTTGAGGGCAGGAAATGTTTTGCCATTGTTTGTACCCTAAGTGTGTAGTGTAGTTTCATACCTGGCATACAGATGGTATTTAATTAATGCTTGTTGATTTAATTTCTATTGAGAAAGGAAGCTATGGAATGCTTGGAATATCTGGTGATGTAAAGCAACCATAATAATAACTCAAAATAAGGAATATTGCATTCTTAGGTATTTTAGGTGTTTTTTTTTCTAAACACAAGTCCAGTTCCTAGCATTAATGTTTCATGAAGTCTTTAAAAACTGCACACTAGAAAAAAATTATGTTCAGTTATTTAACTCAGATTTTGAAAAATTACTATTCATTAGATATTTTTAAAGCTTTTAAAGATTAAATGTACTTTAATATGGTCTTAGAGCATAAGTTTCCTAGAATGTTAACAAATTAGGTATTTGTAGGAAACATGCTTCCTAGAGTATATTATATCTTGAGCTGATACTAGCTTTAACACACAATTTTCCTCTGGTCACAATGAAAAGGGTGTGTGTGGGGGGGATATTCCATAGTTCCACTATTATAGGCACCCCTAGGGGGAAAAAAACTTCGAGGGCAGAGACCATATCAAATTTGTATCTGCATTCCCAGCCTCTAACACAAGCATCTAGTACATGGTAAACATTTTATTTATGATACAAGAACTAGAAAGAAATAAAGACAAGAAAACACTTCTGTTAGTTCCATGTGAAATTATGCTAATCCCAAGTGAAGTTTAAAGAAGTTGATTCTGTAACTTACACTTAGTAAGATATTTATCAGAAAAATTTATCAAAAACACTTTATGATTTTTATCCCAAGGGATAAAAAAAGAAGTCTTTAATTTGGACATGGGGACTATGATCCCTTTGCATAAAGATTTGAAACCTCTAGAATGTAAAAACAAAGCGAGAAAATAAATTTTTCAACAGGGTATGGGAAAGAGAGAAAACAGATTTTTGTTAAATGAAAAAAATGAAATAAAAAAAATGCTGTTGATGAGACTAAGGTTGACTGCCTCCCAGGGTTGTTGTGAGAGTGTATTTGTAAAGCGCCTTAGGCATGGTGGCTGAAACAGAGTAGGCACTATTTAGATCAGGGCTGTCCAAAATGTGGCCCACAGTGCGGTTATGAGGCCTGCCTACAAGTATAGAAATTTACATAAATGCTTTAGTAAATGAAGCCGAGCTACCACAGAGCTCTCACTGAAACAGCAAATCAGAATATACTGTCTATTGTATCAATAAAAACCTAAGGTTGGACAGCCCTGATATAGATGATGAGGATAATAAGGAGGAGGATGATGATGATGATATCTACCTTAAAGAAGTGACATATAAGCAAATGCTGAACTAATTAGTTTAAAACAAAATTAGATAAAGCAGGGATTTATAAAAGCAGGCAGGTAATTGGCTTAGTTGATAGAACACTGGACCTGGAGCCAGGAAAATCTGAGTTTAGCTTTCTGATCAGGACAAATCGCTTAACCACTGTCTGCTTCAGTTTTCTCATCTGTAAAATGTACAAGGTGGTTGTGAGGATCAAATGAGATAATATCTGTAATAAGCTTTGCAAACCTTGAAGCGCTAGCATTTTTATAATTATTTTTAATTCATCTATGCAAATTTCATAACAAAAGGGTAAGAACCTTTATGGAATCTAGAAAAAGGATGCCCAGAGGAAGAACTTTCTAATAGTTATCAACTACTTGAAAAGGGAGAAAGTGATTTTCTGTTTGCCAGACACCAGGGATGAATGCTCAAAAGTAGCCCTAATTATTCAGTTTGGGTTCAATAGTATGACTGATACATGCCACATGATGATAAAATTTCATTTCTTTTTGCTCTGATTACATACATGCCAAAAACTAGTTGTCTGACTGCTAATTTAGTTCATCAGATAGCTTAAAAGGAAAGCCTAGACGGCACAAATTTTTCTAGTATTTCTGATATTCCTAGCTAGCACTGAGCAGGTATAGACCCCACTCTAAATGAAGTACAATAATGATTTATATCAGTTTCCTGAGTTGTTAGTGTAGAATTCATTAACATATCCTTTGTTCTAGGCATTATGCTAGGCAGTAGGGAGAAGATGAAACTTAAAAAGTGCTTGTAGTCAAGGAGCTTATTAGATCCCATGAGAGGATAACAGCATGTATACAGATAAGTATGCACAAAATATTTATAAAGCTACTTTGGTGAGGAAAGAGAACTGACAAGCGGGTGGAAGAGATCAGGATGGGACTCTTGTATTTTAAGATGTGGCTTCTGATTCATACTTGTGGACAGCTTTTATTATGGCAGCCTATCCAGTTAGTTGATTTCCCAAAACATTAATAACACTGGAATGAAAGGATAAAATTGTATTTCTGAATTTACAAAACTAAGAAGCAAATCCCAGATCCATAGTAGTAATCCATGTTATCAAGACATAGACAACCAATGAAATTTTATATCAACAACCAATCGGCCAATCAGGTGTCTATTACAGACTATCAAAAATGGGGCTAAGATATTAAATTCAATCCAAAGACATATAGATAAGTGATGATCTGATTATGGCTTCACTCCACTGACAATTACTTAAAGTAATTTCAAATTTCAAATTAATACAAAGATAGCCAAATTCTCAAATCCTAGGGGATAATATAGCTGTGCTAGTAAATTGCCTGCCTGGATAGAAACCCAATGATAAATCAAGTTTCATCAATGTTAATATTAAATTGATAGAAATACTAATTATTCAGCATGACTGGGGTGTCAGAATGGATTTCTTTTTTGAGAGAAAAATCAATGAAGTATTATTTTTAGCCCACTTCATTAAATTGGCATAGCTGTTAAGATGAACTAAAAGCCACAAGACATAATTTAGGGGAAAATCCAACAAAATAAGTGAGCTTCATTAAGACCATGACATCCTATTGCTGAGTTAAAATATCTTAACTGACAAATTTAGTTAAATCCAATTTCAGTTTTTTATAAAAACCCAAGCAAGTTTGCTTTTACTTTAAATGTTTACTGTTCCCCATTTAAGATCTATTTCTAATGTTAAAAAAGGAAGAAAGTAGACAAACTAAAAAGTTTTTTCTGAAATGTTCAGATTTTCTAAAACAATTCTAATGTTAGATGTAGAATAGCATTACATATAGAGTAAAAAAATCAAATAAAAATCAAACACCATATAATAAAAGCTGAAAACAATTCAAATCCACAAACAAAATATAATACCTTAAACAAAGCAAAGAGTAGCTAAATCTAAGGACATTTAAAATGCATGCTTCTAAGGGATTTACTGGTCTACATCCTGATCTAGGATACCTCCTAGAGATTAAAAACAAAACATCCAATACACGATGGATCTACTTAAAAACATAAAGACTACCATCACTAAAGAAAATCAAGACAGGAAAAAAAGTACTGAAGGGAAAGAAACAGGAACATACCAAATCTAGAACAGAGATTGCTGGCATAGCAGTCTGCTGCAGGTAATAGAGAAGGAAAAAAAAGAAAGATGAAGTGTGAAAAAAAAAGTTAAGTTTAGACTCCTACTGTGCCCAAAGGCATTTCTGTTGATTTCTTACTTCATCTGTTTTTGAAGGATACCAGAGGGAAAAAGTAAAGAACCACTGACTAATTTAAAGCGCTATGAGGACAATGACAGCAGACGTGACACATTTTAATTTCTTCATTACAGAAACTGGAGCGCAACAGCACCAATAAAGTTTTTTTTTTCAACTAGAGACCTTATTAAGAATGTAAATGTGAGGCAAATTAAAGAAGTATTCTAAAAATATTAGTTAAAAACTTTCTTAAGATCAAAATCCATAGAGATAATATGCAATATAAGTTAATTTCTGTTAGATCACCAATAATGAAGAAGTAACCCTCTGAGAAATGAGCAACTATAAGCAAAATTACATGCATGCATCTGACTACTTTGATTTATTTGGAAGGAAAGTAATAATAAATGTTAAAAATCAGTTAAAATTAGTAATATTTTAAAACTATAAATAGCACTTTTATGATCAGAAATAAAAATAAACTACAGCAAAAGACTTACATTCATCATATTTATCCGACTATTAATCTAACAATAAGAATTTAGTTATCAATTAATTTAAAGGGGCAATATTCACTACAAGGAGAAAAATAAGAATGCACACCTAAAATAAATTTAGGAAATTACATGCCAGAATGTCAGCATCATTAATAACCATAGAATTTGTTTTCAAAAGAAGCTGTTGAAAAGTACGTATTTATTAATCATTCTTAAGTAAGTTTAATAGACAAACTTCATAGCAAAAACTACACCCAATATTTAAGAATCCTACAAATGGCCTAAAATTAACTCTTGTAATACATGTAGATGGAAATTTGGATTCAGTTTATTGGATGAAGTATGTTCCAAATGAAAAAGAAAAAAGAAAAAATTGCCTGAAATAGAAACTTCTGTGTATGTACAGGTATACAGATATGTCCAGCTTGGCCAAAATTCATAAATATTATCTGTACATAGTACATTATAAACTTTCCTCTAACAGCTAGTACTAGATTGGGCCAAACACAGCAGCCCAATTAGATGATCTGGAGGTAGAATCAAAAGACCAACTAGTATGTGAAAGATCCACAGTCTTAGCTGTCTCATTTCATTATATTACAAAAAAATAATACTGAATAAAAATATTCAGCATTAATTTTCGCAAATTGCCATAAGGATTGATATCAGAGTAGCCCAGGAAATATAACTATCAATACTTTTCTTATCTCACTGAAGAAACAAAGTACCTTGAATTTAACTGAATTCGGGCATTTTTACATTGTTTTTAATCTGATAAGAATAACTAGCTTTGTTCATATGCTTTTGAAAAGTACCAGTAGGACTAGAGACCTAAATGGGAAAAAAAGATGAACAAAATGTTGAACTGGCTTTCTGTTTAGACCTCAAATAAAACCTGGTTATTGATTTATACAAACTCCTGTCTTTTAAATAGTCTGGCCAACCAATATGTTCTGTTGGACACCAAGTTATGGACTTGTAAAATTTAAAAATCACTATAAATTCTAAACACAATTATTTGTTTGGAAAACAACTCCCCTATGGTTCCCACCACTTCCTGTGACTTCCCAGATCAAAACTCTTTCCTAGGGACCTGTATATATTCTCTCCCTGTATTAGAACGTAAACTCACTGAAGGCAGGTGGTGGACAACTTGTATTTCCATTCCCAGTTCCCTGCACAGTGCTTGGCTCCAAAGAAAGACATAATAAATGTTTTTGCATTTTTTTCATTTGTTCAATGCCACTAAAAGTTGGTAAAGAAGACCTTTGTTCTTTTTTGCTAACTCAAAAGGAAGGTGAAAAGAATAATTCAGAAACTTGACAATAAAAACATCTAATTTGCTGATATGGACAATTAATATTTGCAAAGTATTTTTTTCTTTTTGTTCCTCAAACTTTCCAAATTAATTCCACTGGGTTAATTACTATAACCTGTGTCTTTCGCACCAGCTTTATAAAAATAAAAATTCAATATGATATCTCAGGCCGGTGGAGGAGGAGGTGGCCCCCAGCCCTCAAAAAAAAAAATTCAATATAAGCATTAACAACCTATGTTAGACCAGTCTTTTTTTTTAAAACTAGTTTTCTGTACTGTGTTCATGAATTTATCTGTAGCTATAACACATACACAGAGATTAAGAGGGTAAATAGAGAGACAGATCCCAGATACGCACACCCAAAGGATTTTTCCCCTTTACCCTGGTTCTTCTTTCGGCCTCTAGGCGCTGCATAATTAACATGGTATCTACATCATCATCTTCCTCATCCTCATCATCTTCATCCTTCTGCTTTGATTCTTGGAGTCTCTTCTGGAACTGCCACTCTAACATGAGTTTTCGCAAACGGTCATTCTCTTCCGCCGTGCGATCTGGTTTGTTTTGAAGATCCTGAATCTCTTTGCTTAGCATATCTACAATGTGCATTTGCTGCTGCTTCTCCAGCTTCTCCTTGGCATCCCGTTTCCACGGGTCAGGGGACAAGCTATCACTAGAGGAAAGCTCTTCTTTGCTGATTGTGATGTATTGCAAATCTCTCCGCTCAATTGTCCGTGGCTGCTGCTGGGGCTGCAGCTCCCGGATGACTGTTTCTTGGGGTCTCTGTAACGTAGATGGCTTCTCCGGCTTTATCTGCTGGACAGGGACAGGAGTAAGTTGGGTGGGGTTCAGGGGCTGAGTACGCATTTGCCCCAGCTTTCTTTCCTGTTCTCGTCGCTTCCTCTCCCTTTCTTCCTCTAAGCGAGCCTTTTCCTTTTCATACCACCGCTGGTGTTCCTCTCTCTTTTTACGTTCTGCAGCTGCGGCTGGAGCAGACTGAGGTCCTATCTGGTGCAGAGGAGGAGGGGGAGGCAGAGGTAAATCCATTGGAACCCCATCAAAGTCAGCTGCATAGTGCACGGGAGGAGGGGGGGGCGGAGGAGGAAGGTCTGTTCGAATAGGCTGAGAAATAGCCACTGGGGTTGGCTGAAGAGCTGTTGGTGTTTTCCAACGGCCAGGGCCACTTTTGGTTAGAGTAGAAGCCGGGGTAACAGACTTAGAAGAATGGTTCAGGAATTCTTGGCTGGATGTGCTAGATTCCACAGAAGAGCTCTGATTTATCCACATGTCACTATCAGACTTTCGATCTAAATAGTCTGAATCTTTTCGAAGACACTCTGGTTGGTAAACTTGATCATCTCTCAATTCTTCCTGGGAACGAGTAACACGCTAGAAAAAAAAAAAGTCATACATACTTAATGCAATTTTTTAAAAAAAGAGTCAAAAACAGATCTAATTAGATGTATGTAAAAATAATTTCTAAATCATCTTTAATGATCTGACAACATAAAACATTCTAATTGTGAATTCTACTTCTACAACTATTTAACACATGTAGTATGAACGTGTCAATAACTCGATTCAAATGGAAAATATAGATGCTGACACTGACACTTTCTCACAATGCTTTTACGAAAAAAATCATAAAAAAATTTTATGTATGAAACAATGCTTATGAAAAAGATCAATAAACAAAAATGTTCTCTGTAACCAAATCCCCTAGCAAGTTTTTTAAAGTTAATCTTTAGTCACCTTTATACCTATTCCAAAGATCATAAAAAAATCCATGGATCAAATAAATTCCAACAAAGTTAGGTATAATGCAAGGAAAAAGGTTAAAATGCATGGAAATTTGAGATATTTGGCAGTCTTCCAACCCAGGCAGACTTGGAGACAAACACAAAGGCATTTAGCTGTTTCCCTACTGTTTGAAATGACCTTTTAATCTCTTTTGCTCTGAACCAAATACTTTCCTAAAGGAAAGGAATATACTGGCAGAAGCAGCCAAGGGCAATGCTTTATTATTATTCTAGTCTCCAAAGAATAAAGACAGAAAATTAAATCTCAATGAAAGATTCCCTAATCAGAAACAACAACAATTCCCCCCCACCACTGGTGAATGAGGAAATGGGGATATAGATTTACTAAAGAAATAAAGATCATTTCTACTTCTCTTGAAAAAGCTAGAAAATGGTAGAACTGTAACTTGAAAAATCTGAATGCCCACTACCCAATTATACCCTCTAACCCCTCAGATCATCATGCCAGAAAATGTCCTTGCTACTGTTGATATGATAGCATATATAGCAGCTGTCCTAAAATATTTTAAATTAAAGGAAATAATACAGTTAAAGTGGCTTATACATTTGTAATAGAACAGTCTGTTTATCTAATCCTTCTCCTCTACTTGTATTCTGCCTTTGTTTTCCATCCAGTGCTAAAAATTCCACTATGCTATACAAAACAAACAAACAAACCAAAAAACCCAAACCAAAAAAATAAAACTATTTCAAGCATACTTCAACTCTTCAATGGATCAATGATCTTATCAATAAGAAAACTCCCTCCAAATGGTATAAATCACAAGCCACCCAACATCCTATTCCATTCAATTCTTGTCCATATCCTCTCATAAATTCATGGGGAGTTGGAGGGAAGAAAAGGGGAGAATCTTATCATAAAGATTTCCTTTAGATTAACACATTATGTATCAATGCAGCACATGATTTGATAATATTTGTTATATCTAATTCTCACCACAAGACCATGCCACCTTTTCTCTAATTACACATTTGCTTTGTTATGTCCTTTCTTTTGTTCAATTCTTCATTTTTAATATATAAATTACCAAAATATATTTATCCTTACTATGGCCAACTCTTTGAACAACGCACTATTTTGATTCTTTGGAAACTGTCATTTTTTGAATTCTGTGACTACTAGCCATACAGCATCACTGAAAGAACAATGGTTTTTGTTTAAGGCAGAAGTTCAGGGCTCATGAAAAGCACTTAGCAACTCTTCAAATGTGATCTGCTATCTTCCTCCCATCAATCTTGGGCCCATTCCATCATTCATATGCAGTAATTCTCTCCAGTTAAGTTCTGAAAACAAACTCTACAGGTAGTTCATCCAAGCATATATCCTGAGCAGGTCATTAGGTCAATTGTAGACCTTATTTAGGAGGCTCTGAAATGTCTCAGGACTTGGTACAACCAGTGTATCATCTATAGGACCTCAACATCTAGAGGGTAAAATCAGAATTCTAGGCCTAACAGCACTTATGCCTACTCTACTGTTGTTCTGGACAGCGTGATGTTACTACAGAGGCCTATGGGTATTGCCATGCTTTAGAAAATATGAAAAGGAGAAATTCCTTTCCTGTGGGAAATGCAGGCATTTTTCACAACAATGTAAGTGCTTGTACTAGCTGCTATCATCAATAACCTGGTAATATTTTACCTCTTTCTCAGAACAACTCAACAATCCACCTGTTCCACAGCTGTTGAGCTTCAGTGATTCTACCTTGCACACCTCTATTAATGTCCCAACTCTCTACATTCCCACTAATCTTGTCCACGACACTGACTAGATTTATCTTCAAAGAGTATTAAAATGTAGAATTCTGTTTCATGAGATGTTCTCTGATGTACTGAATTAATAAAACCAAACCTTAAACTAGAAACTGCTTTACTCTGGGTTAATTCCTCAATAAAGCCCATCTCTCTTCAAATTGTAATCTCTACTGGTCAGTCTTTATAAGAGTACCAAATAATTTTGTTGGCAAGCACACAAATCGCAAGTTTATACTTCCCTTGCCATTAATAATAATTAATATTTCTACAGTGCTTTAAGATGTACAAAATGCTTTATATATTATTTCATTTGATTATTATTACAAGAGAGTAAAGAAAAAGAGGTTACTCCACCCCTGCCTCCCATGTGTCCCAAGCTGGAAGTTTATAGGCTTCTCATAGGACTGATTCCACTATTAATTAGCACAGAAATTTAGGTCTGCTGTTCCTGATGTAGATCAGTTGGTTCCTCTTTAGGCAACCTGGTGCCCCACTCACATCACAAGGCTTACCATATTAATACAGAAGTTAAGTGCAGAAATCAGATTGCCATAATCCGCTATAGCTCAGAATTCTTTTTCAATTTTTTTTACTTTTCAACATTCAATTTTATAAGACTTCCAAATTATAAGAGTTCTGAATTTTTTCCAATCTTTCCCTTCCCCTTTCCCTAAGACAGCACGCAATCAGATATACGCTATACATGTAACTCATATTTAACATATTTCCACATTAGTCCTGCTGCGAAAAAAAGAATCAGAAAAGGAAAAACCACAAAAAAGAGAAAAGAGTATGCTTCAATCTGCATTCAGACTCCATAATTTTTTCTCTGGATGTAGAGTGCTTCCATCATAAGTCTTTGGGAATTATCTTGGATCATTGTATTGCTACAGCTCAGAGCTCTTGAGCTCAATGGTACCCCCAACAGCCTCAGTCTCCCTGGTAGCTGGGATTACAGGCTTCTGCCATGAGCCACCATACTGAACATGAAAAGTCTTTAAGACATTTTGTGATACTCAGAATTTTGTCACATTCAAACAATAATCAAAAGTAAAACATTTATGTGTCAGACATTCTGTTGGGTGCTGAGGATATACAGAAATTAAACAGTTCTTGCCCTCAAGAGACTTACATTCAATCAGGGAAGACAATACATACATATATAAGTTATACAAAAAATATGCAAAATGCTGGGTAATTTTGTGGAGAAATGCACTAGAAACTGGGGGTAGGGGAGGAATTAGGAAAGGCTTCCTGCACATGGCATATCGCTTGAACTAAGCTCTTCAGGAAAGTAGGAATTTTAAGTCAGAGGTGAGGACAGAGTGCATTTCAGGCATGATGAATGGTCAATACAAAGGCAGAGAGACTAGAAATGGAATGTCATGTCTAAGAAACACTGAGAAGGCCAGTTTGGCAGGACCACAGAGTATATGAAGGGAAGTAATGTATACAAAGTCTGGGAAGGCAGGCTGGAACCACATTGTCAAGGGCTTTAAATGGCAGAGAAGTTTGTATTAGATCCTGGGGTGGTAGAAAATCACTAAGAGTTTATTAAACAAGAGAATGACTAGTTGCCGCCGGGGAATTTCTCTTCTTTTATCTCCGGTCCCCCATGGCCTCGCAGAATCGCGACCTGGCGGTGGCAGCCGCCGCCGCCTGTAAAGGGCCCGAGCCTGGGGTGGGAGAGGCCCGCGGGTGGGCAAGAGGTTACAGCAGGAATTGATGACCCTAATGATGTCTGGAGACAAAGGAATTTCTGCCTTCCCAGAGTCAGACAATCTCTTCAAGTGGGTTGGGACCATCCATGGGGCAGCTGGGACAGTATATGAAGACAAGCTCTCCCTGGAGTTCCCCTGTGGTTACCCATAAAATGCTCCTGCTGTGAAATTTGTCACACCTTGTTACCATCCTAATGTGGACACCCAAGGCAACATCTGTTTGGGCATCCTCAAGGACAAGTGGTCAGCTCTGTATGATGTCAGGATCATCCTGCTGTCTATCCAGAGCCTGCTGGGAGAACCCA
>CM053627.1:76905634-77003412 GCA_028646595.1 Phalanger gymnotis
TCGTGTGTGTGTGTGTGTGTGTGTGTGTGTGTGTGTGTGTGTGTGTGTGTGTGTGTGTGTGTGTGTGTGTGTGTGTGTCTGTGTGTGTGTGTGTGTCTGTGTGTGTGTGTGTGTGTCTGTGTGTGTGTGTGTGTGTGTGTGTGTCTGTGTGTGTCTCTTTTCCCCTTCTTCATAGCCTGTCTTCTTCCTCTTCTCCCTTCTGTACAGTACTCTGTGTCTGTTTTCCTTTTCTTTTTTTTTTCTTCAGCTCCAGTCTAGTCCTCAGCATTAATGTATAAATAAAGTTTTGTTGTTTTTCTTTAAAAAAAAAAAATATGACATGAACAGATCTAAGGCTTAGGAAAAATCACTTTTGGCACTTATGTGGAGGATGTATTGGAGAGGTAAGAGGCTTGAAGCTTTATCACTTGGAATACCCACTGCCCCTCTGCTTATCTGTTGGTGAAAACCTGCATCTTTCCTGCCCTTCATGTGTATGTGTATATTTCATCATGCTTGATGAAATGAAGAAAATAGCCATGTGGATCTTAAGATCATAGTTCTAGAGCTGTAAAATATATTAGAGGCCATTTAGAGCAACCCTCTCATTTGACAAATGGGGGAGCATGGGTTGGAAGTAACAGAAAATTTCTGAATCCCCCTGCCTTTTTTTTTAGCCCTAGTAACTGCCAGGTTTATTTTTTTTCCCTATGAGCATTTGCTATTCACCCTTGAATTTTTCTCTTATTACCATTTCTTTTTCCTCATATAGCACAAAGAAGTTGTGATGTTACAATCTAAATGTGGTAGATAAAGTCATGACAGGTCTCCCTTTTTTGTCTGTTTTGGTAAGTTTCACTTCTAAAGCCCTCAGTAAAGGAAACTCTAGAAGAAACTTGCATTATTGATGTAGACTGGCATGAGAATTGTTGCCAAGTCTTTGTAACGTTCTTTTCCCTCTACCATTTTTTGACATTTTTGTGAAGTTATTCTACTTCCACCATCATCCTCCCTTGAGATTTTATAAACAAATTTCTATTCTAAACTACTGTGTTCCTGTTTCCTCACCTTTTGGGGGAAAAAAACCTAGCTTAACCTACATGGGAGATGGGGAGCCTTGGTAAATATTGCTGGGAGTGCTTAAACTGACTGCAGTTTAGTGTCTTTAGCTGGGCTGAACTGTTTGCAGGGAGAAATTCAAACTCAAGCAAGCCTTAGATATGGCTACATTTGCCTAGTCCTTGGCAAGTACCTTTGGTGTGGGCCACTTTTTGTCTCACAGTCTCTACTGCAGTATTTACCACAGGGAAGACAGTGATCTCAAATACATATCATAGGTGCTTAATAAACATCAATTGAATGAAAAAAATATAAACTCTGGCTGCCACTTTACAAAGGGAACAAATGTTTTGTGGCTAAGTTAATTCCTAGATACTTTTCATTTCCACATTGTGGTAATTTATTTACATCATTTAAAATTTCTTAAGAATGGTAATTAAATCTGTTGATACAGTTCCCTTATCCATTTCTCAACGTTTAAATAGGTCAGGCTGAACTTATCTAAATTGCAAGCAATATTTTCTCTATTTTACTCTTTTCTGATTTAGTCTTGATTTGGATCTTTCCGCTTAAATGTCTACAAAGAGAAATTACTCCCACAACAGTAACCAGAGTTAAATCCTGTGAAGATATATTTAGGCAATTTAATTTTCTTTAATGCTGTTTGAGGCTCAGTGTCCAATGCTGCTCAACTACCTCCTTGAAGAAAGTTTTCATGATATAAAAATTTGAGGCTTCTCTATAGTTTACGCATTTTTGGGCTCAGTTCCTGAACCATACTTTCTAACAATTTTTTTTTTTTGGTCATTTGCCCATAGAGTCAAGGACAAAAATAGAGACTGAACCTGTGATTTCTCTTATATAGAGAATTCCTGGGTGAAAAGAGTTCCTCTACCAATGCAAGTAGGCATCTTCTCTAGAACTTAGTCTTAGACAGTTGCCTAGAGCAAGCTGCCTTTATTAAAGTATATGTTGATTTAATTAGAAAGGTTTCATAGTTTTTCATAGATTTCTCTACCTTTTCACCTTCTTAAACAAATACTTGTTCATAAGCAAAAATCATCTTCATTTTTTTTAAGCAAGTACTTATAAGGAGCGCTATAATATGGGACAAGGGAAGATCAGACAAAGGTGAAAAGGCATTCTAGGCACAGAGAACAATTACAAGTAAGCCTGTCTAGCTGAAATATAGACTGTATGAGGGCAATGATATGTAATAAGCCTGGAAAGAGAGGTTGGAGGGAAATCATAAAGCACATTAACTTTTAAAGTGAAGCTTTGTGAATAGGGTAAACAACATGACTGGACCTTACTTTAGGAATGCAGTGTGTTAGCTGAGTGGAAAATGGGTTTGAGAGAAGATGGATACAAGGAAGTAAATTAAGAAGCTATCTAAATAGTCCAGGCAAGAGGTAATGACATACTTAAACACTCTCTTTCTGAGAGGCTGCCATATGGTAAGTAACATATAATAAAAGCTAGATTGGGGTCAGGCCTGAAAGTGCTTTAAACAACAAATAACATAAGGAAAAGTGCTATGGCAAGCATGCTGAGGATGGATTAGAGGAGGGAAAGACGAGACAGGGAGCGTAACGAAAAAGCCATTACAATAGCATAGGAGATAGATAATCAGGCCTAAATAAAAGTGGTAGCTGTGTAAGTGGAGACAACAAGAAAGATGAAAGAGATGTGGTAGAGGTAGAAATGGCATGAATTGGCAGCTAAATGGACATATGGTACAAGGTAAAGTGAGGAACCAAGAGAAAAACCGAGATCACAAACTTGGGAAACTGTAAGGTTGGTGATGCTTTTAGCAGAAACAGACAAATTTGGAAGAGGGGAAGGATTATGAAAAAGATAAGTTTAGTTTCACAACATTCTGGATGAGATGTCTCTGAGATATTGCATTGGTAACTAAGGTGGAACTTTCTTACTATTTTAGAATGATAATTAAGTCTCTTTGATTGAGTCTTACTAGGTGCTAAACCCCAGGCCCACACCCTTTTACTACTAGGTGCAAATCCCCAGGCTGGTTAGCAAACTAGTTCTCTAGTTTGAGAGAGGCAGGAAGCCCCCAGGACCCTAAGGGGCGTTGCTAAAACCACAGCCAATAGTAGGAGCCTAAGTTCTGGTCACTCAGGTGACATTTGATGACAGCCAAAGACTGTATAAAAAGAGAGAACAGAGACATTTGCTTGAGGTGCTCACTCCTGGAGAAGTGTGGGCGGGACTCTGGGCAGCTGCTCTAAGAGCCTCCTGGCTCACCCAAATGTTGATGATTTCTTGGTAACTATGAATTGTATTTTGTCTGTTTATAATGTATGTTTGTAATTGTGTTTGCTCTGAAGTTCAGGGTGCTGAATTTTCCCCCTGAACTAAGTGAATGATATTTGTATGTTGGACTGAAATAAGACTGTTAACCCCCTAACGTCACTTTCCTTAGTAAAGCAAATCAAAAGAACCTGTGTTGGCAGCGTTCTTGTTGTTGGGCTTGTATTGATCTTTCACCCCCATTACAGCTGCTAGCAGAACTGTTGCAACAGATATTCAGTTTGAAATATCCATTAGGTACCCGGTAATGTGGAACTGACATTGAGGAGATACTCAACCATTTTGTGCCTCCTTACTACTGCAGCCCTCCCTCACTCAAATCAAAGTCAATTGCAAGTCATGTCATCATTTCCCTAATGTCATAGTCTTCTTTAAGAACAAAGGACAAAAACAAACTTACTACTGAGTCTACCTCAACACCCTCCAGGGCCTTCTTCACTCAATACAATCTTTTATAACTTCCTCAGCTGCCAGTGATTGAGTTATTATCTATTCAGATGATTCAAGAAGTATATAATTCACAGATGTGTGTACATATACACATAGATGCATACATACATATGTACATGTGCATATACATGCATGCTTATTTGTGAATCATCTTATTAGACAATAATTAAACCAATTAATTGATGAAGTCACCATGAAAAGATAATATTGAGTGAAGAGGGCCCAGGACAGTCACGGGGTAGACCTGATACATATTGAGTACAATATGGATAATGAACGGACAAAGGTGACTTTGAAAGAGAAATTAGACAGATGGTAGGAAAATCAGGAGATTGTAGTGTCATGAAAACTCACATGGGCATAGTATCCAGGAAGACAAAGTAGTCAGCAGTGTCAACTACAACAGAGAAGTCAAGAAGGATAAGTGCCAAGAAAAGACCGTAAGATTTGGCAATTAAGAGACTACTAGTAATTTTGGAGAAAGCAGTTTCAGTTCAGTGATGAGACTGAAATACAGATTGCAAAGGGTTCCAAAGTCAGAAGAGAAGTGGAGGCAACAAGGGAAAACAGCATTTTCTCGGACTCTGGTTGAGAAAGGGAAAAGAGATATAGGCAAATATTTAAGGGGTTGAGTGAAGACTTTTTGAGGATGGAAGAGACTAGGGTAAGTCTAAAGGCTGTAGAGAAGTAACTGGCAAATGTGGAGAGATTGAAGATTGAGAGGGGATGAATGAAGGGGCAGACTGCTAGAAAGACACAGGAAGGGAATGGACTCAAGTTCATGTGCAGAAAGAAGAGTTTTAGCATACGATGAGTTCTTATCACATTAGGAGCAGTTCAAAAAATTAGGACTGTTTGATCTGGAGAAGAGAAAACTCAGGAGCGGCATGGCAGCTAAGGTTTGCTCTTTTTGGCCCGAGGTGGCAGAACCATGTGTGACTGGTGAAAGGAAGTTACCAGGAGGTTGATTTAGACTTGATGTAAGAAAAACAGTCCAAACAATTACAATTATCCCAAAGTAAAATGAGCTGCCTCGGGAGGTAGCAGGTTCTTCCTTATTGGATAAAACACAAACTCCTCTGTTTAACATTTAAAGCCCTGCCCAACCTGGCTGTAATCTTATCTTGCCAATGTCGCTGGACAGTATTCCCCTTTCTAGCCAAACTGGCCTTCTCTGTTCCTCACACATGATATTCATTTCTTGTCTCTAAGACTTTGCACTGGACACTTCATGGGCCTAGAATTCATTCCCTTGTTCCCTTGGTTCTCTTAAGAGGCAGGCCAGGGAACGTTTTTGGCAGGAAGCCTCTTCTGCCCCACACCCCTCAACTTGCTGGTATTTGAAACTATTTTGTATTTGTATTTATTAACTTTATGTTTTTGGTACATACATTTTCATATGTACTTGTCTTCCCCAATAGAAGGTGTGCTCCTTACAGGTAAAGACCGTTCATATTCTTTGAACCTGTGTCCCTAGCACTTTTGCACAGTGCCTGCCTGGCCTAGATGCTTAATAAAAACTTGACTGACTGGAAGTCTTCAAGCATTAAGACAAAGGACTATTTCTCAGATATGTTAGTGCTGGATCTGCCATCAAGAAGACATGAATTCAAATTCTGCCTCACATACTGATTGGTGGTGTGACCATAGGCAAAGCATATAAGGTTTGGTTTCCTCCTCTGCAAAGCGAGGATAAGAGCACCTATCTATCTCACAAGATTGGTGTGAGGATCAAATGAAGTAACACACACACACACACACACACACACACACACACACACACACACACACACACGACCTTTGTGAAATTTAAAGTGCTACATAAACATTAGTGCTTGCCATGGGTTTTACAGTGAAGATTTCTTTTGGGAATAGTCTGGAGTGGCTGGCAAGCTAGGGTCTTCTCCAACTACAGATTCTGTACTCAGTTATCACTAAGGGTCGTTCCCTAACAATATCCTAGGAAATTCTAGCAAATTCTAACAAAAGAAATGGCTGAAGCCAATGACTGAACCACTGTTAGTGATATTTGTAAGATCATGAAAAATGGGAAGGTACTGTGAGAATAAAAGAAAAAATGGTCCTGATTCTTTGAAAAAAAATTGGAGGGAGCAAAGGAATCAAGGTTAATGAACCTGACGACGATTCTTGGCAAAATTCTAGACTATATTAGTAATAGGATATCTTTCTTTTTTTTTATGACAGTGTTGCTTGACTGGTAGAGAGGGATCATGCAGAAGAGTAGGATAGAGAGCTGGTCTTGGTAGTCAGGAAGACTGGTTCGATTCCTGTCTCTAAATAACTTTAATGGCTATCTGATCTTGGCCAAGTCACTTAACCTGTTAGCGCCTTAAGCAGTTCTTGAAGACTAAGTTATTAGTGAGGACACAGCAAAGATGGTGGAGTAGAGAAAACAACCCAGCCAAACTCCCAATATTCCCCTTCATATAACTTTAAAATAATGCCTCAAAGAGAATTCTGGAATGGTAGAGCAATCAAAAGGTTGAGGTGAAATATTTTTTTCAGCCCAAGACAACTTAGGAGGTAAGCAGGAGAGGTCTGTGACCAGAGTGGGCACCAGGCTGGAGTACACACAGCACCAGCACTAGAAGCAAGTCCTTGTAGGTGGATACAACAGTAGCAACAGCAGATTCAATTGCTCTCAGCACATTCTCTTGGAGTTGGACAGCTGGTCAGAAAAAGATTGCAGGGGACCGTTTGCTGGAGCTAGGTGCAGAGCATGGTACTGTTTGTAACTCTATTGCCCATACACAGTTCTGGGTCACAGTTCCAGGGGCAGAGATACACTAGGGCTTGTGGCTGCAGGGGATCGGAGGACCTGGTCACAAAGGCCTAAGAGGAGTGCTAGCACTTGTGGCTGCAGGGGACCAGGAGCCCCTTCCAGATAAAAACCAAAGCACAGACCAGGAGAGCAGTGACCACACCTTTCCCCATATCACACTACCTTGAATGCACTGAAAACTTGCAGATCCCCAGAACTAGCTATGGAAAAGCCTGAAGCTTGGAATACTTTGATCTCACCCCTGGGTGAACATAGCCCAACTTTAACATAAAGTTTGAAGTCAAGAAACAGGCTGGGAAAATGAGCTAACAAACAAAAAAGAACTTGACCAGAAAGTGACTACCATGTCAGGGAAGACCAAGACACAAAATCAGAAGAAAACAATAATGTGAAAACAGCTACTACTTAAGTCTCAAGAAAAATGTCAATTCAACACAAGCCCAAGAAGAATTCCTAGAAAAGTTAAAGAAAGAGATAAATGTGGTAGGAGAAAAACTGAGAAAAGATATGAGAGCGATGCAAGTAAATTAAGGCTAGAGTAATGGGTTAAAGTCTAATAAACTTTAAAGCTAAATATAAAAACCTAACTTCATGTAAAATCACCTTAAGTTCAATATGGAGAAATCATGGCCAGATAACAATTTGCCTGAAAAAGAGTTTTTTGTGGACATTAAGTTTGATATGACTCATCAGTGTGATACTGCAGCCAAGAAAGGTAATGCAATCTTAGGTTACATTAAGAGACAGGTAAAAGTAATGACATGACAGACTATACTGAAGGTCTTCAGAAACAAAGTGGATGAATCCTTACTGCGTATGTTATCATTTGAATTATTTCTCAGGAAAAGACTAGATTCGCTGGCTACTACTTCCATCAATTTCTCATTTCACTTTATTCTTCTGTTGTAGAGCAGTATTCTGTAGAACTCCAATGTTCAAAAGAACATGAATAAGAATTTGAAAAGAAATTTTAAAGCATGTGACATTTTTACTTCTCAAGTATTAAGTAAAAGTGGTTCCTAATATTTACTTAATATTTAAGTGAAGTAAACTTGGTGCCAAGCAGAAAGGTACAATTTACTACAGGTTGGTATAATAAAGTTGGGTTTGGTAGACTTGGTGAATGTGTTCCTTAGTTTTGCTGAATTGCTTTTTATTCCTTCTGTTTTATTTTTTGTTATAAGGGATGACTTGCTGGGTCGACGAGGGATATATTCAAAAACAAAGATGTAAAAACAAAATACAGCAATAAAAGCAAAGCATTTTAGAACTGGAATCAAGAGAAACATAGGCTTAAGACCTAATTCTTACATTCACAAGCAACATAACCAGCAGTCATTAAGAACACCTCTGAGCTACAGTTACTTCAACTCTAAACTGGAACTAACACTAAATACAGTATTCGAATAGTATTGCTGGAAGGATGAGGTGAGACACTGACTGAAAAATGCTTTGAAAACTTGACAGATGTTATATGCCATATAGTATTTAACACTATCGTGTAAATGACTGATTTTGCTTTTAAAAAATCTCCCCAATCCACTTTATCCCTAGGATTATGTTCCGTATCACCAAATGACAAATTATAGGTTTTTACCAACCTATTTGTAGTCCTAAAATGCTTTACAGCAAAATAAGCTTTAGAAAGTTAGTTGAATAATTCATTTCCAACCTGAATTATAACACTGGAATGATTATCTGTCTGGATCTGTTGTTTTTCATCATAATTGGACCACTGATTCTGAACAGGAACCATACGATCCTGCGATTTAGAGGCCGGGAATGTAAAGTACTCTCTGGTATATGTTTGAGTTGGGATAGGATAAGCTTCAGGTCTTGGTGGTGGTGTCTGCTCCTATAAAAGGCACAAAACATAAAGGAAAAGTAGACATGTAGGCATTTTCACAAACAAGAGTTTTTCTAATTATCTTTAGAAACACTTCATCCTAGAGATTTGAAATATCTCAGAATAATAAAATTTACCTTAACATTACAGCATGGGAAACTTAAATTTTAAAGCTAAAGGTCAAAGTACTCGAAATTTGATAACTAGTCATTTGAGCATAGAAAAATACTATGTTAATAATGATATTTAATATTAAATTACAATTTTTAAAAACTGACTGACACCTAGTGACCAATATTCCTAACCAGATTTAAGAATAAGAAATATTGTTTAACTTCTTCCTTCTGACCTCTGTACAGAGATTTCCAGTAGAAACAGATGTTATCTTAGCTGATGTTCCAGTGGCATATGTATTTTTCCCTCCAGGACTAGGAGGTTGATCTGTTGGGGGTAGTTAGAAAAAAAAGAGTCTCAATATATTCATACATTTAAATTTTCATATTCAATAAACAAGCCGTGAATAGGTATTCATAGAGAAGGGAGTACAGGTTGAATGCAATGACATCATTAGGACTGTTAGGAGCCAGGCAGCCAGTCTACCTTAGGTAGAAAGACAACACAGAATCTGAAATGCTGACATAAGCCTACATTCCATTTAAGCAGACGTCCATAGCACTGATACTGGTGCTACAAGGCAGGCACTTCACAATGACAACATAAACTTTTGGAAGGGTCCTCAAAGTTTATTCCAAACTATAACTCCTTTGGGCTTTCCTACATGGGCATTAACTCTCTAATCAAAATTCTACGTAACTTCGATATACTTCTGGCAAAGTTTTCATGGTAGAGCTATCCACGTAATATTTCCAGTTTAATTTACATACTTTAAAACATTACTTCAACCTGTATTTATACATATGTACATATAAGAATGAACACAATGAATGACCAGATGGAGATAAGAAACATAACAGGAGGTAACATAAAAAACATAATGGAGATAAAAAAGCTTAATTTGCCTTACTTGCTACATTAGGGCTAGACCGGTGGTCAGCTCTGTTCTTCATTAGCCTGTCATCTCCTGGGAGCTTCTTTGGTTCACTATACTCTGTCCAAGGCAGTTGAGGACTTTCAGGTGACCCATTCTGTGCTGAATTATTATACAGCTCAAAACCTTCACTCTTTGGTCGAGGTTTACCTGAGCCTCGTCGATCCGAAACTATAACAAAAAAGGCATTTAAAATAGCAATCTTTCCTTTTGTCTTAAAGATTCTCCTTAAAATATTTTTCATGACTCTTTATAAAGATTTTTTCTTAGCTTCTGAAGAGGGAAACCAAATTTTTAACTAGTTCAAAAAAATGGGGAGGGGGAGGAACAGGGCAGGTTTAGGATGTCGAAAGAAGAGTTATGCTGAATATAGCAACTAAACAGGGCTTTCATTGGAGAGTGGGGACCACGAGGAAATCTAAATCCAGGTTAGACTTCAACGGTATAGGGAAATCTCACTGTGGAAACTCCCTCCACTCAAGCAGATCAGGAACTTTTTTTAAGTTAAGTTCTAGTCTTAAGAGAGACGCCTGAAGAACTGGGTGTTAAGGTCTATTGTAAAGCTGGTATAACTGGGTTTGAAACTAGGTCTTTCTATCCCCAAAGGGAGCCCTCTATCATACCAAGTTTCCGCTGTCTTTTCACACAGAATACAAAATCTTTCAATATCCTCAACAAAGTTTTAAAAAACACTGATGATCTTATTTATCTGCTATCATTTTTCCAGAGAGCCAAATGGAATATAAGGCACAGTCATATTTAATTTATAACTTTAGGAAACTAGATTTTGAAAGTTTCAGAAAAAAGGTATAATTCTCATGACCACACACCCTCAAAAAGAAGAGGGCTCCAAACAAATGGACAAAAATCTTTTTTACCCTTAATTCAACTGAGATTCAACATGTACTGAGGTTGAGAGATTAATAATTCACACACAGAACATTTTAAAGTGTACCGTCTTTTCCTCCCATAGACCTCATGCTGTAGTTATATAAAATCAGAGAGATGAGCAAGCTGGAGTTTAAGTGAATTAAATGAGCTTAAGAGAAGCTGAAGTGAATGCCTCCAGTCTGAGAACTCTGAGCGCCAAGAGCATCACAGATCCACATACAGGCCTGCCCTCAAACTGGAAGGCGAAGAGTAAAATGGAATCAGTGACAGGTCCTAGAACTGTTCGTGCATACCCACACCTGTGAGTCCTTTCCTTGGAAAGAGTTTCTGTGGTGGAGGAAACAGAAATTGTCTTCTACCTGATATTGCTATTGTCAACCCTCTGTAGAAAAAGACCCTATTATCAAGTTGGTCAATTGGATAGATGACAAATAAATGCCACCCAAACTTTGTTTGGGATATTTTCTTGAAGTTTTGCACCAAGATTGGGGCAGACAGAGATAGGGAACCTGATTCTTTAGGATCAAAACTGCACCTGCATATATGCCTAGTTTTCCTTGGTATTGGACACATGGGCTCTGAAGTACACCTTGGAGCTAGTCTGAGAGCAACATTACAGATGCCCTAGTATTGGAAGGATCTAAATTTTTTTTTCCTTTACTATTTAGCCAGTTTCTCTCAAAAGAATGTAAGCTTCTTAAGGGCACATGCTGTTTCATTTTTGTCTTTGTATTCCTAGTGCTTGACACATGTAGATGCTTAATAAATGCCTGCTAATTGATTAATTATTCAAAGCCAGATCTTTTGACTCCAACTTGAGCATTTTTTCCACTAAGCCTCAGAAAAGCTATGTGAATAAAAAGACTAATATTGCTATTTAATTAAATAATAGTACTTTATAAAATAGCTTATTTTGCTTCAGGACAGCTTTAAGCAACAGAAAATACTTCCTTACAACTTCCACTCACTGGTTCTAATTATGCCCTCTAAAAATACATAGAAGTATAATCTCTCTTTACACATGGCAGTCTTTCAAAAATTTAAAGAAACCAAAACAAAGTGCTGTTCAAAAATCTGAGGAGCTAGCGATAACCTTCACATGGGTAGACAGGAAAGGCTTCACCGAAACTGTAATACCTGAGGTAAGCCCAGGAAATCTAAACAGGCGGAAATATGGAGAGTGGGAATGAAGGTCTAAACTAAGGAGAGTAGTTTGAGAACACAAAAATGGAGAGTACTGAAACTGGATTCACAGAGCATGTTAAGGGGGAAGTAGGCTGCACAAAGAGTAGGAAGCCAGATGAACTGAACCTTGAAAGACAAGCTGAAGAGTTGAACATTATGAAATGTGGAGATGGATAGCTAAGAATAACACTAACAAGAATAATGTGGAAAACGGATGAGAGAAGAGTTAGACAAGATGCAGGAAGAAACACTAGGAGGCTATTATAATAGTCTAGGTGGTAACAAAAAAATCTTGAAGAAGCTCAGTTGCAATGAGGATAAAAAAGAACTGAAGAGAAGGGGACAGGAGAGGGGAGGGAAAGAAGAAGCCAAGTTTTTTCATGATTACCTATGCAACTGATGGGATATGTTGGGGTAGGGACAACATCTAGGGCACTCCCCTAACAACTACCCAAAAAAGAAATGGAGGTATATTTGGCATGACATGTTCTTAATGAGCCCTATTAACTATTACTCATTACGGCCTTCTTTCCTAAACCACCTGCAAAGCAGGTCATCTGTATCCCACTCACAGCTCTTTTGTTTACGGACTCCACTGCTTTCCCTTTTGGAGATTCTTAGTCTTTGCATGTCTCCAGTCATCCGGTACCTCTTCCAATTTACGAAATTCCTTAAACATTACTGTCAGCAATCCAGGTCACGTCTGTAAGGTCTTTCAGAACTTGAAAGGAATGAATGTAGAAGACCACCACCCGGGGTCATAAAGAGTAGGACAGGACAAAAATATGATCGGACAACAAGGGCAGCTAGGGGGTAGAGTGGATAGAGTGCTGGTCTGGAGTCGAGAAGACCTGACTTACTAGCTGTGTGACCTTGAGCATGACCAAGAAAAGGCCAAATGGAATCGTGAGAAGTCAGACCCTACTGAGCAAAAAAACAGCATCGAGTCATCACCACTGGTAATACGCAGTTCTCTTACTACTTGTGCCACTCTAAACTTTGATTCCTCAGAAACTAAGCAAGGAAAAACAAAGGAAGACTGAGAAAAAAATAACTGAAACTGAATGCTGTGAAATGATAATGATCAAGCTTATCTCCAAAGAAAAGACAGGAAAAGGCACCTCCACTCTCAGTCTTTGCAGAGGTGGGGGGCTTTGAATGCAGAACACCGAATACATCATCAGATTATTTTGAAATGTTGGTCAGTTTTGTTGACTTGTTTCTTCCCCTTCTATTTTAGTCACTGCTATAAAGAATAACACTCTAGGAGGGTGGAGGTGGAGGGATATATATCTAAAAACAAAAGGGAAAGAAAAAAATTTTTTAAGAAAATGGTTTTTGTTTCAAGGAGCAATCTGGGGGCCATTGAAACTGCTGTGCAAAGAACACGAGCCACTTTCTTCCTCTTACTTAATTTTGGATCCAACTCAGCCACCTGTAATATCTGTCCAATGTGTATGTGTACGTGAGCATGTAGAACTAGACAGACTGTCTAGTTCTACCAATTGTCCTCCAATTTACACGACATTTAAGGATGGCTAAGATCTCAACTGAGATAGAGAATTGAAGCACTCCAAGAATAACTGTATAAGAAAGGTATTTAGTGAGAAAAGTGCAGGGCATGCACAAGGTATAGCAAATAATCCAGTTTGACTGCAACATGTAAAATGATCTAAGGCACAATTGGACAAAAGCCTATTTTTTTTCTTAAAACCATCTATGTTTACTCTAAGGAAACACTACATACAGTGGAAAACACATTCCATTTGCTATGACTAATTCTCACCTCTTTGCATCATGGGAGAAGGCTGGTTGAGCAGAGTAGCCAAGCCGTGGTAAATTGCTCCCTGTTTTGCAACTTCTAATGTCACCACAGAACCTGTTCTTGTCATGAGCTCTGCTGCCCTGGATAAGAATAATGGAAGTGGAAAAACTTAAGAGCGTGTCAATGCTATGATATCTGAAGAATATGCCCGATGGCTAACAGAAGCACTAAACGGTACATTGTCTACTTTTCCCAGGTGATTCCTTACACTTTTTACTTTGTATTAATAGCCAATTACTCACTCTCTTTTTCAAAGTGAATTATGAAAGAACAAAAGGGCCATTTACTACCATTAGAAATTTGCTTACAATTTTATTAACTAGCCTTTTTACTTCAAGGAAACTATGCCAGCTTCAAAAATACATTTATTTAGAAGAGTCTTTCTATTATAATAGAAAACGTTAAATCTGAGGATACAGAATACTATCCAGAATACCTAAAAGAATGGTCTCATGAATGTATTTGTGTGCACAATGCCAAAGTTAATGATAAATTCTACTTTTTTTCAAAAAGAAAATTCTAATAACAAAAATAAGTAATACCTTTCTTGGGACAGGCCTACTAAACTCCGCCCATCCACACTAAGCAGTTGATCACCTGCAGCTAGACGTCCATCCTATTTGTAAGTTTTAGAAAAGTCAGGAAAAGAAGAAAGAGAGAATCTTATTTAATATTTTAAACAACTATTAAAATGGCAACTACATTTGATAAATAGTTCCAAATTATTTGTTTTTAATCAGGAAAACTTCTGTCATTCTGGAAATTTTCTAATTTAAAAATTTTACTAACCACATCTGCAGCACCTCCTTTTACAACAGACTTCACATAAATTCCAAGTTTATCTTGACCTGCGCCCTATGGAAAGAGATAATACGGTGTTTAAAAATATTATGTTTAGAAATAGATTTAAAGTATTTAAAATCTAAAGCTTCTAAAGGTTAAATAAAGATCTGAAATAAAAATCTTATTCATATAGCATTAAGCTTCTTACTTTGCAAAAACCAAAGAAGTAGCAGACAAAAAATGTTTCTATCTAGCATTTTAAAACTGAGTAGCAACACTTTAAACATAGGTCAATTAATAGTATGTCTATAATTTAAAAATGCTCTGAAATGTTCAATACTGGAAAAAACACAGGGCTTGGGAGCCAATGGCCTATCTATGAATCACATCACTGCCAACTCATAGCTCTGTGACTTCTAAGAACTTCAGTTTCCTCACTAGTAAAATTGAGACAATACTTCTACAACATGATCCCAAGGGTTGTTGTGAGCAAAATGATTTGTAAACTGTACAGTATTGAAGACGTGCTGAAGAAATGAAAGCTATTATTATTCTAGGAAGACATTTAGAAACACTGTTATCTCATTTATGTATTTTATATACTTATACAAGTTATATGATGTTTCACCAACTAAACATAAGCTACTTGAGGATAGGTACCATTTTTCTTTCTTTGTATCACCAGGAACTAAAAAAAGCATGTGGAGTTTAGTAAGAAAATAATTATATATCCTCAAACACAGCACACAGTTAGTCTAGTAGTATCCAGCTCAAAATATCCAGAGCTTGAGTCCTAAGCCAGCTCATAAAGGCTGTCCGTGTGAACATTCATTTGCAACTTGGAAATCAGAAAACAGCTACGAAGATTTATTGTTTTGTTGTTTGTTCAGACTAAAAGTGATAGAGAAACTGTTAATATTGCAGATTAAACTTAACATATATCCTGTGCTTATCTCCTAGCCAGCTGTTAAACATTTACATGCTAAGATTCAATGCACAAACAATGAAATACAGAGAGAGAAATGTGGGTACTCATTATGTTCTTCTAATATTACTTTTACATAATCCATAAAATTCCATTTTCATGGCAAATAACAATTGTGTATTATTTATTAAAACCATTTATGTAGTAATCTATGTTTTCTGACTTCCATTTATTGAATACGATGCAGCTAACAGGAAAAACAAGAGTAGTTTACACTTACTCAGAAGGTTAGTCATGTAAATATGCAAATTTCTAAAGCCAAAGTGACTAAACCCCACGCCAATTCCTTCATTTGTAAAATAAAATTGTAAAATAAAAGCAGTGGCCTAGCTGGCTTTAAAGATCCTTTCCAGCTCTAAATCTTTAATTTTATGATAGAATAGGATGTAGCATTTTTGTTGTTGTATCATTTGAGTCAGACCATCATGACTACATGTGGAGTTTTCTTGAGAAAGATAATTGGAGTGGTTTGCAATTTCCTTCTCCAGTTCATTTTACAAATAGGAAACTGAGGCAAAATGGGTTAAGTGACTTGCCCAAGGTCACACAGCTAATTAAGCGTCTGAGGCTGGATTTGAACTCAGGTCTTCTTGACTCCAGGCATGGCATTCTATCCACTGTGCCACCTTGCTACCCATACACACACTTACGGATACGCGTATGTATACACATGCATGTGCACACACATACACTTCAGTATTTCAAAGATCTGTGCTCCTGTTCCTGTAGGTTCCCTCTCCATAGAGTCACATCATAATTTCTCTATAGCTTATTAGGTACTCTTTGATAGCAGTCAATATTGGTATTATGTAAATTCTAATTAAGAATGTTCATATTAATAACAATTTATATAATCTGTTATAAATGATCACATTTATATTATATGTGGCAGCTACAACCTACAAATATACTCATATACATGGGTTGTGGCACATAAATGCTCAACAATTATTTGTCAAGAGAATGAAGGGTGAATCCTGCTGTGGTTCTGGGATTCCTTTAGGCACGTTACAATTACTTCAAAGGCTGTGCTACAACATTTTTACAAAAATTTTTAATGGAAATATAAATAATAAATTCATGTTATGCTGAACAGAAGGAGAAATATTCTAAAACAAACCTTTCCATATTCACATCACTGAACATGTGAAAATTAAAAGACTGCGTTACAGGCTAATCATGCCAAATGAAAGGTGCTTTACTTAGAATTCAGTCACATAGCGACACTTATTAAAATGAAAATAAAAGAATATTAAATTATTTTCAGTAATTGCAAATGTCTAACAGTTTCATTTCTGATCATGAAATTTAAATATAATAACAGATTCTGTGACTCTAATTATTTATTTATTTAGATTTAGATTTAGTATTTAGATCAGTATTACTGAAAACTGAATTTACTCACGCCACTGAACTTGGAGAAGTGATTCGTAACCTTCAGGCTTAATTACCCAATGAGTAGATCCAGTTTTCAGACATGTCTGTAGTGTTAAATGAACTGAAGGATTTTCTTCCCTTTCCCCTGAGAGCTAGAATAGCACTTTGTTCTTATTTTATGCATGTGTCTCATTTTCTATTATAGTTATTAATACATTAACATTTACAGAATCTCAGAATTGGTAAAGACTTGTCATATGTTGCTGATAAGATAGTAAATTCACAAGGACAAGCACAATATTTTTCTTAGTTTCTCTTCATTTTCTATACTCATAAAAGAAAACCTTTAAATCATAATTTTTTGAGGATAACGATGAAAATCATGAAGGATGAAATAGGTAGGGCTCTGCAAAGATGCAGAGTGTCCACACTGATGAGATCATGGACTCAGTGAAGCAATAAAGCATTTAACTTCATAACTGGTTGCTTGCAAAGGAATAAGTACTTAAGAGTATAATTAAAACACCCAAACCTCTGAACTGATTTCTGAGCTTAGAGACAACTACAAAGGACAATTTCAAAATTTCAATTATACGTACCTCTCAATTTAGATAAGATCTCAAGATAAAATTTGTATTAAATTGTAAACAAAGGTAATTTCACAGAACTAGGCAATTATATCATTTAACTTTCAAAATACTTAAATAATGTCAGAAATCCAGCCAATATAGCTTTAGACAAAGTACTTTTACAAGTATGTGGTAAATTCATACAAATTATGACATTTATGCCATTGTGTTAAACAGAATCTGTGTATTTTACTACATTTTAAAACTAAAGTATTAAATGTATTTCCCTCTTCTACTCCTTTTCTCTTGACTGATTTGAAAATCACAAATTTTGACCACTAGTTATGGCCAGTATGGAGAAGCACTCATGCTTCCCCATGCTGGGGAAAATTGTAATATAAAAGTGAAACCTGTACTATTTCACTTGGGGATCTCATCAACTCTGAAGATTTCAAATGATTATCACTGAGCTGATGACTATCTTCTTTCCCAAGCTCCAGCCTCAAATCTCCAAATGCCTATTAGACATCTCAAACTGGATGTCCTACAAACAAATGTATCAGGTCCAAAACTGAACTCTTATTTCTCCTCAAAGTTTCACTTCTTCCTAACTTCTCTATCAAGGGCACCACCATTTTCTCAGTCACTCAGGCTCTGTGGGTCATCTTCCACTCATCACTCTCACTTCTCAATATACAAGCTGTTGCCAACATCTGTTGATTTCATCTTCTTAGCATCTCTCTGCTGACACTGCCAATACCCTTTGTATTTTTGTATTGGCAGTGTCAGCGGAGAGATGCTAAGAAGGGGCCTTCCTCATCTCACACCTGGATTACTGCAATAGGGCACTAACTGTTCTCTCCCCACTTCAGTCCAATTTCTACTTGGATGTCAAACTAATCTTCCTAAGCAGGAGGCCTAATCATATCACTGCTCCTCCCATTTAAGGAACTCCAGAGTCTCTCTAGTCCTCAGAGTGGCAGCCCAGGCTTTTCATAAGATACTGCATCTGCACCCCCTTCCCACCCCCAATCAACTGGTATTCTTACCACTTATTCTCCAATACATTCTGTGATCCAATGACATTTGTCTCCTCGAAAAAAGACTATCTACCAATTCTGAACATTTTCGTTAGCTGAATCCCATTCCTGGAATTCATCATCTTCATTTCTGCCTCTTGGTTTCTTTGGCTTCCTTTAAGCTTCAGCTTATGTCCTCAACTATAAAATGTGGATAATCAACAGCACTTGCCTCCCAAGGTTGTTGTGAGGATCAAATGAAGTATCTATAACAGTGCTTAGTACAGTGTATGGCACACGGTATGCAGAAAGAAAAATTAGGAAAAAAAACCCCAGAATTGTTCATAAAGCTGCCTCAATGGCCTTAAAAAAAAAAAAAGACAGCATATAAATAGTATTCCTCAACACCTGTAACATCTTACATAACTTGAATCATTGGGAAAACTTTAATTGTTGAATGCACCACCATGTCTAATGTATGATACCAATTACTTTTTGGTTCATATCTAGCACCACTTATTTGAATGGGCTTTTGTTTAAATGTGAAAATAAACTTCCTCCCTTCTCAATCTCCTCAAAAGATAATTTCCCTTTTAAATGTATTTTAAACTAATTTTATCTCAAGGTAAAATTATCCATCCTCTAACAACTTGCCATCAAAAAACAAAATAATTACCATTTATCTTGAATTACCACATATTAAAAGTTTTAAATGTTTAGTAGTTTATTGTTCAAATAAAGATTTTAATATATTATATTAGAATAATCAAAGTCCTTTCTCCAATCTATTCTACAGAAGAAAAAACTGAGATTATACTCTTTGGTTAACATCTTCATCAAAAAGTCTTAACCCTTTTGTTTGTCAGGGACCCCTCCCTTCTGGCAATCTGGTAAAACTTATGAACTTGTTCTCAGGATAATATTTTTAAATGGATGTGATGCATAAGGTTACAAAGCAATCAAATGATAATGAAGTATAGCTGTGTGTGTCTGTGTATGTGTGTGTGTGTGTGTATTTAAAGTTCATGGATCAAAAATTAAGAACCACTGATGTGGCTTAACTATGTTAATACTCTACCTACCACAGATAAATAATGAACATGTGATGTTCTGATCAAACAAATCCATTATCAGAAGTACACCTTTGAAAAGCGTTTAATGAAATTCGCACAGCAATATCTGTCTATGTCTACATCTATGCTTGATCTTATAATGACCCAAGTTCTATTTTCTGAAAAGGGCACCTGAAAGTTAATACAGACAAAATGTTTATACTATCTTACTTCTGGAAAGGGTAAAAACATTTTTTCTTTAAAATCAGCATTCCATAAGAGGCAATACTATGAAAATTCTCTTCACTCACAGATTATAAATCCTCTAATTCACCTACTAGTTGGTCTCCGAGAGTTTCTACAGTAAAAAAAAAAAAAATTCATTATCTTGTAACCAACCTTATCAATGGGCCAATGGGCCTCTCCAAACTAGCATGAGGTTGATTGTTCCATGGACACCAAAAAATAGCTCCTTTATTCAGGTCATTCACACAGTAAGATAGAAACTAATGGAGTATGTGTTCTATCGATGTAGCTTTTGAGACTATAGGGTTGAGGTGGCATCAGAAAACATATGCACAACTTTTTAAAAGGCAAACTACTTAAATGTCAAATCTCAATGTCTTGTAGAAGACCTTTAGATAATAAACTTGTTCACAATATCCACTCTTAATCTTATTTTTAATTGATACCATGTTAGCTGAATAAGTTGCACATGTAAAAATGCATCACTTTGGACTTTGAAAATAGGATGACAGTATCTTAAGAAATACTTTCAAATGATTGTCATCAACACATTTTTCTTCACACAAACTATTAATCTGGGAAAGAATTTGTCAAGCAAGTGTTGCTAACAATAATAACAACTGACATTACTATAGCATACTGAAATTTCTAACTGCTTTACATATAAAATTTGAGTCCCTTAACAGCCTCGGAGGTAAATGCTTCATGAATTCTTTTACTAACTATACAGATGAATAATCTAGACTTTGAAGTAACAAGAAGGTACAGCAGAATCCATACAGTAGAGTTCAGAGTTAAAAGGAATTTCAGAGATCTAGTTCAACCAATACTTACACAGAAATTGTTTGCTACGACATCATATCTAGTATTTAATCATCCAGCTGAAGAACTCTACTGAGAATAAACCCAGTACTACCACCTAAGCCAGCTCTCTTCACTTCTGAAGAACTCTAAATATTTACACTTAAATAGTTTTCTAAGTGTAGACATTTAAGCCAATATCTGGATGACTTAATAGGCACCGTAAGTCTAACTACATTGTTGGCTGAGCTAGTTTTACTCTCTCATTTGAACACTATCTACAATATCTCTAAAATAAAGTAAAAGAAAATAGCAGGAACTACTTAGCTTGCAAGTATATGCTTCAAAGAAAATCAGATGAAGTTAAAAAAAAAAAAACCAGAACAAAATTTAATTAATCACCAAGGTGCGCTGCTCATTTACTTTTCCTAAAGGTGGAAGAGAAACAACGGTAACATTTTATAAATAACTTACCTGTTCTAATGCTCTGGTGAAGAAACACCACAAAGAAAATGCCAAGAAAAAAGGCTTTCTTTTTTCTAGTATTCCTGTCGTTACCAAGTATTAGTTGTCTGTCTTAGGTACTGAACAAATGAGAATCAGTATAGCAATCCACACTGTGAACATGTCAGTAGCATTTAACGAGTGAGTGTGGGAATGGGATATGACTAACAGCCTAAAAACATCAGAATAAAACACATTAAAAAAACACCCAACAACAACACCAAAAAAAAAAAAAAATCCTGAGGAAAGAAACATCTGCCCTAACAGCATTAACTCAACTCTATTGTATTCATGTATGGCAACACATTTTAGAGGTCTTGAAACAATGGGTGAGCTGAAATGACCTATGTGCACAAGAATACTTAAGATGAACCAGGTGTGGATTCATTTATTCTTTTCCTCATTGCTTAACTCTTTCATTAGCATAATTCACAAAGGCATCTTTGATTCCTAAAGCTATTTTTAAAAATTCCAAGGACTAAGCCTGCCCAATTCAGATCACATAAAGATGATGCCAAAAATGTCTAGTATAAATACAAGACAGGCACAATTACAGCGTGCTATTTGTTTCCCATGAGCCAAGCAAGAGGCAGGCTTGATATTCTATTCAATTTAAGAATGAAATTTTGTATGTTTACAAACTGACTACTAGTTGAGAGTCCTTAACAGTTAAAGTTCCGGCTACAAGAATTTTGGAAACACATTTGAGCTTTTTCTTCTATAAAAATTAATGGTACTTTACTGTATTTTTACCTTTATTAGTAAGTTATGCTAATTCTAAAATAAGTATCTGTTATATTTTTGGTTATGTAAGTTACTCATTAATGCTAATTTCTAACATAAACCTAATTCTCAGCAACCGAGGGCACTTGTCTCTTGCTCTGCTATAAACAGTAGGTCATTAATGACAATAGTCCATTGTCCTGGAAAGAGTACTGACTGTACTAGAGCTAGGAGCCTTGGGTTCTCCTCTCCTAGCTTTGTTTACTAACTAGCTGGGCCACTTTAGTTAAGTTACCCAACCTCTCTGTTTCAATTTCCTCATTAATAAAAGGGGTGGGGAGGGGAGGGGAGGGAGTGAAGGTTGATTAGATGATATATAAGGTTGCTTGTAACTCAAATAAGATACCTATGTATTTGGTTTGTAAAAGACAATTTGGCAATCGCTTATTTTAAGAGGTGACATTAAAGACCAAACTGGAAACAAAACACACTATGGGTAAAAATAATTTTTCAACCCAAAAATAACTTTTTCAAAAGAATTAGTTTCTCTTCACTATAGAAAATTTACTGAAAAGGAATTATTTGTATTTCTATAAGATGTAATTCCTGGGAAATAATACACCTTTTTAAAGAATTTTAGCATTTCCTGACTTTTAAGTATTTGAACATCTTTCATGTATCTTTATGACAAGTACTGCAAAACAGGAAAGGCGAGAACTAAAATGCTTTAAAGGTTCACTGGTCACCATACACCTATATTAAAAGTTTCTTCTGTCATAATTTTCCAATTTTGTCTCTTAAGCTAACTAAATAGGGCTTAAAATGAAATTCAAGGTACATTTTAAATCAGGATACTTCCTCAAGTCTACAAGCTAAATATTTCGAGAAGTCAATGAGATCATCTAAGTACTTTTTAAAGTGTGACTTTATTTTCTTGTTATTGAAAACAACAGAAAATATGCCTTTGGGGAATCATCTAATAGGGTAAAAAGACATGAGTATTTGTGAATACTTTCATAAAAAAATTATCCAAAATGCCAATTAAACCAATTTTTATAGGACTATATTTAAAAGCAGCAGCATTTTCTCATATAAAAGCATACCAAAAAAACAAAACAAAAAAAAAAACAAACCCAGTGGTTTTCCTCTAGATTTTAAATTTCAAACACTGAAACAAACTTTTGGCTAACAAACAACTTCTTACATTAAAGAGCTGTTTCATGAGAAAGTTAATTATTGACAAGCTTAAACAAGTTACTGAGGAAGAAATAGCATTCTCTAAAAGTCAGTTTCAACTTTACAGAAAAATATCTACACCAGTGCGCCGAACCAACTCACCATGGATTCTGTTCTTCCAACAACAGAAAACCACATTTTGTTCTCTAGGTCTGATTCTTGATTGAAAAGAGTAAGTCTCCCGTATATTCTCTTGGGTTCAACAGCAACCAGCAGAACAGTCTGCTGGATTTTCTAAGACACCCATCAACAGAGTTCAGAGCTAGATACTATGACACTGTATGGCATTTATCAACACGAACTAGAACCAATACAATATTCAGACTATTACGTAATCTGTCAGACTGCTCTTTCATTTTATGTTAAACTTTATTAAACTTTTTAAATGGGGCCCTTTAGTAAAAACACACAAACACACACACGCACGCATGTACACGCGTGCACACACGACCCTTCCCCAAATCTAACAATAAGAAATGTGCTGGGCTACAGACGTATGAGAAGTAGCAAAGTGATATTTTTAAAAAGTAAACTGCATATACACACTGTTTCCAAATCATCTGGATTTCATAAAACTTAACCACAATGTGGATGAGAGTCAGGCATTTTTAACATCAAAACATCTTCTAGGGTTAAAGCAACCAAGTATTGCACAAACTTTAAAAAAACAAACAAAACAAAAACAAAACCAAACAAACCCTGGCTCTGGGTCACCCCACCTCTCTGCCATATCAACCAAAATTATGTTATTGGAGAGACTTTAATTTAGCTACAGAAGACTTTACCAAGGAAAAATTTGTGACATTAGAAGTGGCATGGTAATAAAATTAATAAATAGCATATCTTTTAAATAGAAATAAAAGGACTCAATTATCATGTCATCTATAAGAAAGCTCTGAAGTTTGAAAATAGAATCTGTTTGATTATATAACTAATTTTACATATGCAAAAATGATATATACAGAAAAATGGAGAGGTCGACACAAAAAATATAAGTAAAAATGACATTCCTAAAAGGCAGCATACCATAGAGGAACTGGCCTAAAAAGAACTAACTTCAAATATCACCTCTGACAGACATTATGTGACTCTGGACAAATCAACCACTCTCAGTGGCCCCAGCCCCTTCTCTCTAAGTCTATATACTTATATGCTATTGTAAGTAGCAGAGGTGCTGCTGCGCTAGTAAAGGGTATTCTAAAAACTCCCTTTACCCCAAAGAAAAAACCAATAGTGGCAGAGCCATCCTCAGTAATAAGGGTATGTAAGTTCTTATTCCTCGAGTTGTACTAAGCCAGGGGTGGGGAACCTGCAGCCTCGAGGACACATGTAGCCCTTTAGCTCCTCAAGTGTAGCCCTTTGACTGAATCCAACTTCACAGAACAAATTCCCCTAATGAAAGGATGTTTCTCTAAAACTTGGACTCAGTCAAAAGGCCAAACCCAAGGACCTAGAAGGCCAGTGTGGCCTCCAGGCAGCAAGTCCCCCATCCAGGTACTAAACCATTACAACTCCCTCAAAAGTTCTTTATGTGGCTGATGACATCCATTTGTAAGTAAAGCAATTGCCCAGGATTATGGGTTTAGGTTATAGTCTTGAGTGAGTTTTTCTTGACAAAAGTAACTAACTTGAATGTGGATTATACCAATATATTATAAACCTCATTAGATACATTTAATAGCATTTTTTTCTCAAATTATTTTAAGGGAATTATTCATGTAAAGAAAGAAGTTCTGGGGATGGCTAGGTGGTGCAGTATATACAGCACCAGCCCTGGAGTCAAGGGGGCAGGGGAAGGAGGGGGAGGGGGAGGAGAGTGAGAAGAGTTGGGGAAGAAGAGGAGGGGGAGGAAGAGGAGGGGGAGGAAGAGAAGGGTGAGAAGAAGAAAGAGAAGGAGGAGGAGAAGAAGAAAGATGAAGTTCTAATGATATAATACTATTCATACTGGTAGAATATAGTATATAATGTGGTCAGCTAATGTGGATACACAAAAATGGCAGAAGTGAGATGACTAAAAAGTTTAATTTTTGTTGGTCTAGAAGTACATACTACTTCTAGATAATAGCCCCAGAACACCAATTTTATAATTTCATTAGCCTCTTAAGAACAATTTCTCACAACTGTCTATAAAATAAAGTCTAAACCTGTGGTTCCCAATCTGAAGGTTATAAAATGGGTTGGAGAATCCACGTTATTTTTGGGATATATTTCTTAATAAAATATGCAACAGAACTCAATGTCATGAAAAAAGCCACATCTTTTGTAACTCAAAAATGTATTTTAAAATAAATGTAATTACTGTGCCACTGTGATTAATAATTAAAATTCATTAAAGCACTGAATTTATAGTACTTTTTGTCATGTATTTTCCCAACTAATTGATACTAATATTACATAGCTACTATCATGTAGAAGTCAACCAAATTTTGAATTAAGAGGGGGACCGTCATACTCAAAAAAAGGCACCACTGGTTGTTACCAAAGGCTCTCTAAAATCTGGCCTTACCTAACCCATTCTGAACAAATTTCTCACTAAAGCTCCTAATATAAACCTCACATACATTCCAGTGGTCTCCTTACTGCCTGAGCATGTTTTACTTGTTCTCTATTTATCCTCATCCAATAAACCTAGAATACCCTTCTAACCACTCTCATCCTATACCTTAAGATCCTGATCAAGTTCCACATTTTCCATGATGCCTCTACCACAACTATTCCTGTATATACGGTTCTTTGAACTCCAGGAATACTTACCATACAGCGTATCATTCACTATGGCACTTAATCATATATCCCCTTTCGGCCACTCAAATCTTTTAACGTTTGCTTTCCCTAACGATCAAGATCATAATTTCTTAGGAAATAAATTTGACGTCTTGCATTCTTTTGTACTCCCTTCATCATTACTATGCTATGCAAATATATATTGTTAAATAAATAGCCAGCTTGCAAGACTAGAGATAAAGAATATTTTTCTTTAAGTAGGGGTAGGTCGATTATCTAGTATTAAGGCCTATTTTTTATTCAACTAACCTTTTCCCTACTTTTCGCAAAATTCTCCAAGCACAGCTAAGTCTTCTAGGACTTAAGTACAGTCTTTTGATTAATTTTTAAAAATGAAAATTAATTTTATAATTAGCCTTAAATGTTATTGTTCATCAACACTGCAATTCTTACAATAATGCCATTATGTTATAACTTAATCTTTGTTACAGGCTATATTAAGAATTTGCAACTTAAATCTTATTTAACAAAAAGTTGCAAATTATTAGAAATGGTCAGATCAAAATATTACTAATAGAACCTCATGATTCACTTATTTTTCATTTTATACCTCAATATTTTTAACATGGCAGTCATTTGTTGATATAACTCAATCCCAATAAAACCTTCTCTTGAAACAAAGAGAAAAGGATAAGCAAAACTAACCAAGTGACTGTATCTGTCACAAGTATACAACATTCAAAATCTCCAATAAATCCCCATCCCTACCCGATGAGAGTAGGAAGCTATTTTTTCAAATATTCTTTGAAAACAATATTTGTCACTGAGTTTAACCAGAGTCTAGCTGCATTTTAAGATTCTTTGCATTTATATTATTATAGTCACTGTGTAGTGTTATCAGAGTTCTTTCTTCACTTTGTGTCCATTCACTTAAGTATTCTCATGATTCTCTATCTTCAACAATATTCCATTCTTTTGTTTTAGTTTCTAGATTTTTGGTACTACAAAAAGTGCTTGATGTGAATATTCTGGTAAATATAGCACCCCCATCTCTTTGATCTCCCTGAGATACATGCCCAATTAGAATCTTGAGAGTCAAAAAGGTTGCAGATGAGGAGGAGCAGCACTGCCAGCAACAACAGATAACATTTATATAATGCTCTAATATATGAAAAGCACATTTGATCTTCATAAAAAGTCTATGAGGTAGCTGTAATTATTATCTCAGTTTTACAGAGGAAGAGCTGAGGGTGGCATTCAGAATCATTAAGATCTCAGTTGAAGTGCTGCCTCTGTTGCATGCTAACTGCATGATTGTGGGCACAGTGCTTTATCTCTCGATAACCCCAGAAAACACATTACAATATAAGCTGCAGAACCATTGCTGAGGTCCAATGAAAAAAGATTCCTCAGCAGAAGTTTACTCTACACCAAGGTCATTTCTCCCAAACAAAAATGTTCACATAATTGCTTTGGTGATTTTTTTCAGAGAACATTAACATAATGAACAACTTAACTTTAAAACGGAAAAGGCTTGAGAGGGATCAATGTATGGTCAATTAATTAGACACATAAGACTGTAAGAATAATAGATTTTGTTTTTCTACCTTTGTACCATGCTTCAAAGGCATTTTCTACCACCATGACCATACTAATGAAAGGAAAGAAACAGCAGGAAGAAAAACACTGACTGAACTGAGTATCATGAATTTCTGAATGGCAGGGAATTCAGTCAGAATCCGGCTGAAAATTCTATTACCTAGTTGAACCAAGAGTTATCTACATAGGCAGTTCCCAAAGATAGCTTTCAATCTATATCTGTAACCTTTGTAAATAGTTATACAACTGGCCCATTTTGAGCCAGTTCAATGCCAAAGAATTGTCTAAACACCTAACTTGTACACAATGAAAATAAATGTCATGGAATTATAAAGTTCAAAAGTAATATATACATATTATTTAGTAACCCCATGTGCCTTCAGGCAGGACTCACCAAGTCACCACAGATAATTGGTGTAATTCTAAAACATACTTTTTTTCAATAGGTAATTGGTGGTAATTTTTTTAATTAAAGGTGTCAGAACGAAAGTTTTTCTACATCACTAACTAAATCAGTTGCCACTGAAAAAGATCCAACATCTAATTTGGCAAAGTGAATATAATAATGTAGGTGGAGATTTAAATTGCCATGTAGTATTCACAAACACAAAATATATTTCTTTGATACTGGTGAAATGTTGTTGTTGTTCAGTCAAGTGAGTCATGTCTAACTCTCTATTACCCTATTTGCGATTTTCTTGGCAACGATACTGGAGTAGTTTCCATTTCCTTTTCCAGGTAATTTTCCAGATGAGGAACTTAGGCAGAGTTAAGTGACTTGCCCAAGGTCACATAGGTGTCAAGTGTCTGAGGCTGAACTTAACAAGATGAAGCTTTCCTGCCCAGACCCAGCACTTCTCTAAGCCACCTAGCTAGCCCTAAAAACATTGTACTTACTGTAAATAACAATATTGTAAACACTGTGACTCACTGTGTTGGTCTAAACAAAATAAAATTTGTAAATTGCAGCTAGTAATCCATTTGTTTCCATCAGTATATAGCAAAAAAGATTTTTAACAAATTTTAACAAATTTATAACAGAAATAAGTTTGTTGTAAAGGAATTTGATTTGCATACTAATTTCATTCTAAAATATGTATTGAGTAAACAAAACCATGATCTAAACACTTTGCTAAATACACAATGCTTGGGGCAACACAGCTGAAGTTCCTGTCACTGCTAAACAAAACTTGAAAGCTTTTAATAAATATTCTAGTACTATAACTTCGCAGATGTGAACAAAAAGATTATACTACTGAAAACAACATAAACATACTACTAATAGAAACCGACCTGCTGAGGCATTAAGAGTCATGCTAATTCTAGTCTACCGGGCAATTCTGAAGAAGTCCCAAATTTGTGCTTTATCACAGTTAAATATAATTATATAAGAGTCCACAACGTAAGAAGTGGAAGAAAACCACATTTCCTCCTATATTGGCTCAAAGTCATCACAATTTTGTTTTATTTTGATTAGAGCAACCCTCACATTATAGTTAACTGTTAGCCAAATGAGTTGCTGAAGAGTGTCCTATTGTCTGGGAATTATACAAAAGCATTTTCTTCAGTTCAGCTTCTCTCCTACACAAACAACTGGGTGTTACATGGGTGCGCCTCTCAGTCCCAAAGCAACTGAAAAGTGTCTAATATCTGCTCCAGGACCTTACCTGCTATGTAGACTCAAATGTTGGTTATGTTTTATCCATTATCTAATCAAGTTCACTGGGTCATTTGCACTGACCCAACTTTAACACACAGGATGACTGATTTTGTTGGAGTACAGTAGTTTCATTCAGGTAATGCCAATGGACTCTTAAATCTTCCCACACACAACTCTGAGCCACTTAAAAGTTTCAAGAATGGACTATAAGAGCAATATTAATTTTGTTTTCCTACCTTTGCAGCAACAATGCTAAGACCCATTCCATTTTGCTTCTTAAGTGTCACTGTAATTATTTCTGGTTCTTTTCTTAGAGGCTGAGTCTAAAAGACAGCAAATAAGTAAGTTTTGTTTTGTTTTTCCGCTAAAGGTAATATATCCAAATTGCAAAGAAAACTGCCAGAAATGCCAAGCCATATTCTAAGAAAAAGAAAGGTAAGAGTGGGATAATGAAAGGCATACATCACTGCAGACAACTAACACTTTGACTGTATTAGGTAAATGGACAATCGTAATTATAAAGTGTTTGTAAACAATAACCATATAGAGGTATTTAGCTAGTAAAAGCTTAATTATAATAGCTCAATTTAAACATGAAATTCCATTTCTTCTTTGATAAGAATTTATTTCTAAAATACATGTTATTTATCCCTTTAAAAGCAAAGTCTTACACTTGGGTTAAAACAAATATGATCTGAAAAGAACAAGATAGGGAAGTCATAGTTGGATAACAATTTGTACGAAAAAGATCTTAAGTTTTAATGAAATACAAACTCAGTATGAGTCAACAGTATGATAAGGAAGACAAAAATGCAAAGCAACTACATTAAGAAGGATAGCTTCCAGGAAGAAATGATAGCCCATTGGCGTCTGCCTCAGTTGCATCACATCTTCAGTGCTGTATTCAAGGGCAATGATAAGACAGAAAGTATTCAGGAGGGCAAGTAGTATATTGGAGGGAGTTGAATTTATGTAAGATGAGAATCAGCTGTTGGAATTGGGGCTATTTAGTCTAGAAAAAAAAAGCAAATCAGTGAACTTGATAGCTATCTTCAAGCATTTAAAAGCCTGTTACAGAAAAGGGATAAGACGTGCTTGGTTTGGTCCTACAGAAGAGAACCAAGAGCAATGGGTGGAGGTAGCAAAAAAGCAAATTTAGGCTAGATACAAGCAAAAACTTCCTATTATTAATGCCATCAAAAAGTAATGAGCAGTCTTGGATATTATAATAATGCACTAGTTTCCATTTCAGTGATTTAAGCACATTTTTCTATTTAAAAGGAGAATGTGATATATAAATATGGTGATAAACACAATGCATATATATACCCCAAAAGGTGCTTTTAAAAAAGCTTTATTAAAAGTGTATTTAGTGTATTAAAAAAGCTTTTCAAAGGTGATTTTTAAAAGCCATACAGTTGATCTCTACTAAAGGTAACTTCAGGCAAAGGAATGATTTTCATGTATTTTTTTCAATCCTAGGGACATTTATTCTTCTCAAGTCCCACATACGCTATCCAAAATACTTGCCAGTTCAGTGTTCTCCCGCATAAAGTGACTTTCATAATCTGCTCCTTCAAAGTATATCGTCCAAGTCCCTGGTGAACGTGGATGAGGCAATAACCTACAGAACCCTAAAATGAGAAAAGATTGCAAAAAAAAAATTGAATCATGCCATATGCAAAGAGATAGGATCCTTACTGAGAGTCAAGCTGCCAAATTCTTTCTATATAACAGTATTTCATTTTTTATTTTCTATCTTCCTATTGAGCAAAAAATTATACAGGCAGATTTCAAAATCAGATGCTATATACTATACTCAATAAACAAAGTTTACAAAACTAATGAAGCCTTCAAGTTACTGAAGTATGAAGTAGTTCATAGTTCATTACTTTGAGGGAGGCAAAAGGTACTAAAATCTATTTGGAGAAATCTAAATGTCTGCCTGTGTCAGAGACCGATAATATAAAAAGTTCTAAATAACTTACTAAATTTTCAGTATTCTCTAGAAAATAAAATTTACTATAGAATAATAAACACCAAAAGATAACAATTCTAATTCTTTCTAAGCAGTAGAGCAACCATAAGACATCATATTTCTTAGGCTTCAGACCTTGCTGGCATACAAAGTGGTAATTTTCTAACAAATCTTGTGGCTTTTTTTTTTATCAGAAAGTAAATCACTTCCAAGAAACAAGTGATAATTAATAAGTAAAGGAAAAATATCAAGAGAAACACATCCATTTAAAACGGACAACAAATTTTATGATATCAAAATCTTTTAGTTACATTTTTCAAACAATTACAACTAGGGAAACCTTTAGAGATTACTCAGTAATTTGCAAATACAACAGCTGCCCAGTTCAGATTTTGCCTGAAATAAAATATTTGTTTTGTTTACCAAGTTATTTAAATTACCTTTTGTATAACTTGAAGATATTATTTCTGTGGCATTTAATAAAATGTAACATTATCATGACAGAACTTAAACAATCATGCAAATAGACTTGTATTTTACATGTTTAAGGACTACATGTGTGTGATGTGTCTGTGTTTTCTTTCATATCACAAAATTTAGAGAACTGTAAGAGGAATGTAAGTTGGGACTCTGTTGTATCTCTTTAATCAGCTTATGAAGAACTGGGTGTTAAGAAATATAAACAAGCATGTCACTAAAATTACACCTGTGAGACTTTTAAGTCTCTGTACAATAAATTATACGTTTCTTATTGTTCATCACACATGTAATGCCAAAAGAATATGAGCAAATTCATCATGTCGTAAGACATTCAGGAGAGGTGATGGGTAAATTATGAAGAAAATTCACTCAAGTCAGTGTTTCCATATTTTTCATTGGCCATAACATCATCAGACTATTTATATTTTCAATATGGTGCAAGCATCAAATACTAATACTAAGATACTAGCTAGATAAACAATATTGAGTGTTCATTCACCTCTCTGACACAGTGGATCCAAAAATTCCTGTAACCCATTTGGAACATTTCGGACAACATCACAAGAATAGCCATCCTCTGGCAGAAGAAAGGGTAGCTGAAGATCAGGATCTTCTTCTAATTGCACTTCTCTCCCATCACTACGTGCTAATTCATCAGCTGTATTTTCAGCAACAGCTACTACATTTTCTATGAGATCCTAAATGGATAAAAGCAAAATTAGGAAGAGAAACTAAAATAGCACAGTTTAAAATGTGAAATTTTTTAATAGAACTAAAATTTTAGGAAAATACAATTTTTATAAAGCTATGTTACATATAGGCAGGAGAGAAATGATAGATACTATTAAAGTACTCCAGATTAGATTTACTAATATGCTAAAATTCCTTTATAATGTGTTTTAATATCCAAAGATTTGCTACTGAAGATGAGAAAAAAAAGCAAAAGAATTTTAGATCTGTTAATCTAGTAACAAACCTTACACACAAATGACCTAGGTATTAAAACTACAAATGAGTATTTTTTAATTTAAAAAATTTTAAAAAATGAAGCATTTTTGTCCTTTTCCAAATAAATTGTTTCCAATACAATTTCTTGGTTTTGACTGTGGAAACTGTTGCATGCATATATTTTGTGTACACACACACACACACACACACACACACACACACACACACACACACACAGCTACTTTATATTTTCATACAAAAATATGTCGTGCAAATCATTCTGAGGGCATATTCCAAGTCTATTAAAAAACTCCAAGAAAGCCTGAAATTCTACGTTCTGTCATTACAGTGGATCTAAAAGATGAAACATTTTAAAAATTATTTTTTCAAATAAAATTAAGCACTTTATAGTAATTTGTTCTTACAATGAAAATTCATTTTCAAAAGAATATTTCATATTCTGCAAGACATATGCCCAAAATTAACTTACTGATGGGATAAAAGGTTCATCTGGTGCACAGTGGTAATTTTGTAATAAGGCTTGAAGTTGTAGTGAATTCAACTTAAAGCAGGTACTGTTAATATTTGGAATATCCTCTGGTGAATATTTATCCATGGTAAGTAGTGTGGTTGCCTAAAAAGCAAGAGATTTTCATTGTTACCAGGACTGATAGTATAAATCATTATCTAATAAATTAATAAAGTAAAAGTAATATAGTAAAGGTATAAAATGATACAATTCATAAAGAACTAGCCTCAAAATCAGGATAAGATTATAATATGCTGCATAATGCCCATCTGCAGTAATTAAGGAAGTTTCCTTAACAGGAGGTTCCATACACCAATGAAGTCAGGGAAGAATAGTCTGAATAAGTAAATATTTTTAATTTTAAGGTTTTTGAAAGATTTGCACTTTCATTACCTCTAACAAAAGAGATCCCTCTGGTCTAAAAAGTAGAATGAATAGAGGTCTTTAGGGGCCCCTTTAAATGAACTTCAATTCACACAGATTATGAAATATTTCTAACATTTTTTACGACTGTTTTTAAAGTCACTCACACATTTCTCTGTAATCTGCCTTTTATTTATTAATTTTTCTCATGCTTTGTAGTATAAAACTAAGTTATGCTAGCCTCTGAAATGCCCTCAAATCTTCTATTAGTAGAATCAAAAGTTTTATGGCAACACATTTTCTACAACCATTTGAGTCAAGGAAATATCACAAGAAATAAACATATACACCAGCATGCCTAGTTTAAATTTTTTTCACTTTCCCCCTATATGTCTGGTTCACCTTTTTGCCATAACATTTAAAACAAAAGGCTGAGAAATTCAAAAAATATAAAAGATAATAAAAGATCCAATATGCATCAAAAAGTTTGTATCTCAGTTTAAGTAATAGTGTAGAACGCCCTTTTCGTCTAGTTACTAATTGCAAAAGAGACACTCTCATCTCTCTAATGCTTAAGTCCTTTCTTTGCAGTAGGTTCAAGACAAGAAAATGATTTACTTTAGTAATCTCCAAGATATTCCAAGAGATTTTTCCATCGTAAAGTAAAATCTTTAAATGTTAAAAATCTTACTAGATGCCACTAGACATAATGACAAAGGATTCAGCAACAGACCTCTGATTTGCTATTACTCATCAATACTTAAACAGAAGGCATACATCAAAATCTTTTAAGGTAGATTTCTTTTAGCACCCAATCCTGTCCAGTCACCCCCTCCCTGAGAACTACAAAAAGCCCCCTGAATCCCAACGTTTACCTGTACAATTCTGCTAAGATGGCAGTCAGCAGCAAGCTCAAGGCCTTGTTTCTCTGCCCATGCCTCAATGTGCCCCAACTGCTGACGGATAATGGCTCCCCAGTAATGAGAACACAACCCTGAGTCTGGGTCAGTAACAAGTCTGTTAAACAGCCACATGTTAATAAAATGAAAGAGTTGAGAGAAGAGTTGAATCGTCAGGGCAGCATTTACTCTGCATCTTCGCAACAATGACATAGCTCCAGTGAGCGTGTGCAAGACATCATCTGTTCATAGATATAAGACGACAAGGAGGAGATGTTATGAATGAATCCTTCAATCAAAGAATTTAGAGATATTAAAGAAATTTAGAGATATTAAAGAAGTTAACTCAGAAAATGTCAATTGTAACACTGGTCAATTCTGGTACATTCCCCTAGACTCCATGTTTAGCCTGATTTGTAAAACTACAATCACCCAAAAATCTTAACTAAGATCTGTATATTATTTCAATAATCTGTGATTATATCCACGTGAGAACTCCCTGCAGTGATGCAAAATTGCAATGATGTTACACCTTAGTAACATCATAGTCAAAAAACTTCAAACTTGGTGGCGAAACTTCAGTCTACATGACGGACAATATCTGAAAATGGATTCTTCAATTCTCAGCTTGGTAAGAATTATTAAAGCTTGTGATCTACTGCAACAGTCTGTGGGAACTCAAGGTCATCTCCACACAAATATGAGGCCTTGAAGTAGGCAATCAAGGAAGAAAGTTACTTGAAACATTTTTAAAAATGTTCACAAGATCTGAAAGACATGGCTACATTAAAAATGAAAAACAGAATTTTCTGCACTCAATATTTAATTCAAATCCAGTCAATACTACACATCTTACCAATTTCTAAGATATTTACAAATATCTTGTAGGTGTTAAAGATTGAAAACCACATAGATAACAAGAAAATATATTCTTTAAAAAATCAGTATTCTAACCTATTTTAGGCCTTTGTAGACTATTTTCTTCAGGATCATCCAGAAAGGCTGGCATGTAGTTATTTAGTTCTGATTGAAGACAATGAACCAAATATCTGAAAAATTATACAAATATTAATACTGTATATAATAAAAAGGATAATAAGTCATGCTGGAGCTTAAAATACAATCACAGATAAATAGAATTTATAAACTATAAGACCAAAATCTACTTTTTATAAATAATAAATTAAGATTTCTCTAAATGGATGTCAAATATTTTCCATTATTTTCCATTCTAGAACAGAGGTCACCAAAGTAATGCTCACGGAATTCAAAAGGGTTATGACTCGATCTGAGGGGACCAATCTGAAGCTGAGGAGAGCTACAATTCCATCACCCTCCATTCTCTCTCCCCACCCCCTGACCCCTTATCTCTAACAACAATGCTATTTGTTGTTGGAAAAGGTCCTGATTTCTTTAGCCTAACTCCCATCAATAAGTAGCTTCAGGGGCTGAATTAATAATCAGCTTCTTAGGGCAGTTATAACCAAACCTAACCCAAGCACCTGAAATAGCTGCATAAGCAAACTGGCAACACTCTTTCTACTGGTCCCCCACCCTACTAAGGGGCCCTATATCCTTGTCTCCCAGATTACCACGATATGGCAGATTATACTTCAGGACATGGACCAGTAAATGTTAACAGACCCTCTTCTCTTTCCTACTCCAAAAACCTTTCCTTTTTAGATGGGAAAAAATGATCATGCACAGAACGAGCACGAATAAGTAAGCTGTGATTATCTTTTCCCCAAACCCAACCCTCTTCTCACCTACCCTTTTTCCATAATGGAAACCAGAATCTTTTCAGTTTCCAAAACTCTCAACTGCCTCCTAATTCTATACTCTTAACACAACTGAAACTGCTATCTTCAAAGTTACTAATGATCTCTTAATTCCAGAATACTTCATACTTTCTTTTCTAGGTTCAAGTATTTGTAGGGCTATAATATGGAGGCAGTGTTAGATTGTTCCATTTGGCTGCAGAGGGCAGAAACATCAGCAATGGATCTAACTCTCACTGAGGACTGACTTAACATGATGGGAGGAAAAACTTAACAGTCAGAACTGTTGAAAAGTATAATGGGTTGCAGGGTTCCACCTCCTGGGAGGTCTTCGAGCAGACACTGGGAATTACTTCATGGAGGGGTTGGCCTAGATTGCCATTTAAATTCCTTCCAACTCTCCAATTCTATGATTCTATGGATTCTCCTTTTACCTGTCTAACCAGTCTCCTTTGCTTGATCCTCATCTATCTCATGCCCCACCAACTGTCGACGTACACCAAAGATTTGTCCTAAGACCTCCTTCGCTTCTCTCCTGTGTCATTATCACAGACTTTTCATTTTCTCTTAAGTGCCATATCAAGTGCTGAACGTCATTATATCTCCCTCCACAGCATCTCTTGCACCTGTTCCCTTCTCTCTACTCACAAAAGTTCCTACTTCAGGACCTTTTCACCTTTCACTAGACTCTTTTAAGAGTCTCCTAATTGGTTTCCTAGCTTCAATTCTTTCTGCTATCCAATCTATCCTCCACAAAAATTATAGACAAATAAAATCTTAGTGTCAAAAGAAAAACTGGCCTTGGAGTCAAAAAGTCTTAGGCTGAAAGATGCATTTCAGACACATTAGTTGCATGATTCTAGCAAGACCTTTAACCTCTCAGTGCCCCAGACAAATATGTAGGACTACCCTTGCGATCTGGAAAATCAGAACAAAATTTTTTGGCCTCCCCTTGGCACCAGAAGCCCAAATTATTATGGTATTAAAAGATAAAATATGTTGATATTATACAATATCATACATATAGTTTATGCATTTCTGAGTTTCTGAACATATCTGTGTTGTCTGCTGCTTCCACAAAGTCTCCCAAAATTCCCATTTAATTTCTTATGGTGATCTGCAATATATTGAAACCAAGATGGAAAAGTCACGACATGGAAGGCATAACTGTATTAGTTATAAAACAGCTGCCAGTTTGCAGTAGGGAGGGAGAGAGGCATTTCCTCACAAGGAGCTCCCTATACTGATGAAATCTTAGCCTGGCATAAATAAATAAGCCTGTTCTCCCCAATATTTGAATTTTTGCTTTCCTTGACATTTGCCATAAAGCAGGCCTGTGGGCTGTATGTTTTATGCAGGCCTGCCTTAAAAGTCGGTGAGTGCTTGTGCATGTAATATACATCCTATAAGTACCAAGAAACAAAAAAGAAAGTACTAAATTAGATACTATATTAAAGGTGCTTCAAGGATTTGAACACAAAAATGAACATGAATATATATGTATATATAATGCATGAGAAAAAAAACGTCTTGGTCTTACTTGAATGCCATTTGAACCAAGTGTGCTAAAATGTCCTGGGCATCCAAAGTAATTCGGCTGAGATCACGGTCCTGCTTAATAAAGTTGAGTAACTCTGATGCATTTGCCATCCAGAAGGCAAGGGCCCCTGCAATATTCTTCTGCTTCTGTAGATAGAACAAATATAAGTAGAAAGAGAACCAAAATTTTCCTATCCCACCAAAAGAAAAAAAAGGAGGGTAAGGGAAAAGTGCTATATATAAAGCTTTTTAAGATAGACCAGTACCTTTCCCACTTTACCAATAACTCAGATACCAGATACTTGCAGATAAATTTGAATTTATTTATAATAAAAGTATGCAATTCTTTCAACATTTTATAAGTCGTACTTAACACAATTATATAATTTGTGGATTGCTGTAAGTATGGGGTGATTCTTTTGCATACTGCAATGCCAGGTTTAGCTATACGCACTATCTGGTGATCTGTCTGTGCTCACGCACATGTTCACTGTTACCCACCACCACCCTGATACTTCCAGTTACTGGTTTTGACACCATGCAACTTAGTATCAAGTACTGATCTATCTCCCCATCTCCCGACCACATATGCCAGGCCAGGCAACCTCAGATGAGATCCAAAGAATAGGAACCAAAGATAAACAATAAAGGTAAGAAAAAGAACTTTGGTCATTTCATATCCACACTGAAGTGCATTAAGCAGAAATTATGGAATGCTGATAAAAGTTGCACAGTCAAAAAAGGATTTTAGTACTGCATGTTCCAGTTGCTGAATGAGTGTTATGAACTGTTCAGTCCAGCTGTTGTAGTATTGTATTTTGATATGGAAGCAGCATGAGAAACTCAGCTAAGCCAACATAGCTAGGATCAGTTCCCAGCAGTATATCCTACCTGATCAACCTGGTCTACCTCCTGGAGAAAAACAGACGAAGGGAAATCAAGCAGAACGAGAGAAAGAAACTTGTAAACAATCATGATAGTTTTAAAAATCAAAACACTAATATGAAGGTGCAACATAAAGACAAAACACTTTGTGCTCAGTTATTCCCAAATTACAATGTCATCTGTGGTTTGGAGGCAGCTGAGCAAGTACATGCTGTAAATAGTTTATTTTAGGCTCTTAGTACCATAGCAATGAAGTAAATGGTCAATCTGGAGAACATATTGATGATGAATGCATATGAGGTAGGCCCTGCAATTAATACTCATTACAGAATATACTATTGAAATAGTTTTTCCATAAATCCATAATGAGGAAAGACAAGTTCATTTAATCCACCTGTGCAAGTGTACCTTTAAATATACACAGGTTGATTGTCTACCTGAAGAAAATGACAAATGAGAAAGACATCAATGAACTATTTAAACAAAAGTAATGAGGATGAATTCTGAAATATATACAAACTATAAATAAATGCTATCATGACTACTTTTCAAAATTTCCAAATAGATAAACTCCAAATAGCAGACTCAAAAATTTAAGAACAAATAATTTGCTAGGAGTGAACATTTTTTCAGTTGTTGCTTTACTAATTCCATTTGTGGAATATGAAATAAAGATCCCAAAAGGTTGTTTTCTAGTTCAAAATGCACAGAGAAGAGCCCATTCAAAAGTATTCTGGTATCAGTAGAGCTTCTTGCTTTGAAGTGAACTTTTGAAAATATGAAAAGAATTAGAGACAAGCAATGGTTTCAAATGACAAATAAAAAACAAAACCACATTCGTTTAATAAATAAAAAACAATGTTAAGAGAATGCTATGATGATTAAGTGAAGTTGCTACTTTAAAAAATTTATTTCCAGGTTCAGGTAAGGAAATTATCAGCCAACAATTCTAGTCCACATTTTAAAAACTATCTTCTAATTTTAAAATTCAAACATGCTTAAAAAAAAAACTATACAAATGGGCTAATAATTATCAAAGTTCCCAGACAAATCTAATTCTCTAGGAGATAAAAAACAATTCAGTGATTATTCTCCAAACATCTTAGTTGTTACCCTCTAATTCAAAATCACCTAGGTAAGGAATTCAAATTACTCCGTGGAAAAACAAGCATGGAATTATATAATATGCCATCAATTTAACTTGTAATGATTCATGAAGCATTACATGATATATGAGCCAGTCCTAATGTTGAGAATGCCAAGCGCATTGATGTCAACTTTACAAACTAATTCTGAACAGTCAATTTAGTTAATTATAAAATTCAAAGCTTAAAAACTGTAGTCCTTCCTATAAATTCAAGCAGGTTTGAGTTACTATAAAACTTTAAAAGAAAGCTGTGTTCACTGGTCTGTGCGTGAGGGGTATTTAAACAACTAAAGTAGTCTAACAACAGCTGCCTTCTTTGTTTCCAGTGTTTCTCCTTTAGTTGTTAAAAATTATCTAATGAAATAATGTGTACATGAACTTTAGCTTGGAATAAAAGGTGGGAAAAGTTGCTATACCTAGCCCCTCCTCTAGGCATGGGGGCAAGGGGAAAGACAGGAACCTGACAAAATAGTCTCAACAAATAATGTACTTTTAAAAGCATCTTATATTTAGTACCACTGTGAACTCAGAATATACCTAATAGGTTCAGAAAACTTTTCTTAATAGTAGAGGACAGAATGGAAGAATAAGAAGGAAAAAAACTCTTACTTTTAAAGTTACATAGTTAATTCCAAGAAAAATAGGTTTACTACCTTGAACACCATAACTTTTCTTCCAAAAATAATCCTAAAAGATTCCCTCAAAAGGAAAAAAATGCCTACATACAGCAGATTGACACCCACCTGAATAACTCCTTCCATCATGCTCACCATCTTGTTAACTATTGCAATGACTTTATGAGTACGCTCTGTAGGGCTGATTTCAGGTCTGTACTGGGTTGACAGTACATACCGACATGCCATATATAACACATATGTAGGTGACAGCTTAAAATGCACTGTAGAGCTATTCGTATAATTTATAATAGCTGATAAAAATGAATCTTCAGCTGTGAAAAGATTAAGAAATGAGTATCAAAAGGAGGAAAATGGAACAATTAATACTTAAACTGAAATTTAAAAATACTTACAACATTCTCTGAATTCTATGCTTGCAGGCAGTATCAGTTCAGGACCAGAGGCATCCTGAGCTCTAAAGGAAGAAAGGAGATATTTAACAAACCAATTCACATAACTAAAATCAATACCATTGTTAAATGAAGTAGATTTCTTGAGTGCTTGAACTTTTGAATTCCTATACATTTGCCCAAAGTTGAGAAAGACAAGATACTAATATCTTCCTTTCATTTGTGATTTATTCAGAAATGGTGGTAATAGAGTCCAAAGCCACCTTATTACTTTTCTTCATGGAAGTTTCATCCAAGTTGTACAGTCCCATAATGGTACAAGGTCACAGGAGAGACCTGAAACATGCTTCTGCATTATTGATGAACATCCCTTATAATGAGATGAAGAAGGTTTGCACCTGCCACATCTGTGGCTCAAGTAACAATTAACAAGACCAAGAGGGAAAAATGAACCATGTTTTGAAACAGATAAGAGAAAAATACATTTACATAAAATTGAAAGTTTATGTGTAAAGTCAAAGTACTAAGAAGAGACTTTTCCCCATACTTTGAACTACATTTTTGTTTCCTGTAAGAAGTTGTTGAATCTGTTCATAAAGAAACAGAGATGTATTATATCTTTGAAAGTGAATTCCATTTTTTTTTCCTTCCTGCATGGCTGATTAAGGCTCTCTCCTAATGGAGAGAGAGGAATGAGGAGGGAGGGAGGAGGAGGAGGAAGACAGAGAGAGAAACAGAGAGAGAGAGAGAAACAATCAGATGAATTCTTTCCTCCCACCTCTGAAAACAGTTATCTGGAACTTCCATTGAATCAAATGTGTTTCAGGAAACCTTATTTAAAGTATTCTCTCACTCAATACACTTACACACACACACACACACACATATATACACACACACAGAGTCTTTGAGCAACAAGAAAACTCCCATGATTTAGCTGAAACTGACGTCTACCCTATGATAGTTTTTAAGCACACCTGATAGCTCATATAGATAGAGAAATTAGCAATATTAGATTAGAGAAATAAGAAATAAGTAAAAATGCTTTGGGCAAAGAGATCACCATAGAACCCTTTAAAGATCAGTACTTAAAATACAAACTATGTTCTAACAAATTCTTGCTTTGGAATTCGCACATGCTAAACTGTCTTGCAAGTAACACAACATTATAAAATTACATACATACTTTATCCTCTCATAATTTCATTTTGTTTTTCCACAACTCTCCTAACAGCTGGACCAATATTAGAACAAATTCATAATGACTAACCTAACTCAATATCAATAAAATTACAAGTCAAATTGCCAACATTCATGAAAAAAATTTAACTATGCCAATGACTGGGTGTACTTTACTTCAAAAAGCTAATAGTTTTAAAATTCTAGTCAAGCTGACGAGAAGAAAAAAATCTTAAGATGGAATTTCTAAAACTCTATATTTATTAGGTAATATAAAATGACAATTAAAGCCTGGCTGAAAATAAGATAGTACAAAATAATTCAATGCCTTATACTAAAATGAAAGAATGGCAGAGTGGATAGGAGTTAATCTTGTAATCAGGAAGGCCAGGGTTCGAGCCCTACCCCTGACACATAACAGTTATGTGACCACAAGTTGCTTGACCTCTCAATGCAACCAGGTAATGAAGACTATATACTGCAAAGGCGTTGTTCTACTGCAGCAGTGGCAAAAATGTGTACAAGTTCCTAACACCAATTTAATTAGAAATGTATAACATCATTCCCAATCCCACGCCCCCATCACTGCCCTCCAAAAAAACTCATCAAAAAAAGTCTACTCCAAAATGAAAACAAGGATTTAAAAACCAAAGATTTAAATATTGCCTCAGCAGACAAAGGAAAATCCAATGCTTACTTTCTCATCTTCATATTCAACAAAATATTAAAATGAGATGAGTATCAATACACAAAATTTTATAGACATATTTCCACAACTCAGTTAGAAAAATGGCTAATTTTTATATAGTAACAGTAAAAGCCAATGAGAAAAAAATAGTGCTTACCTTTACCAATGAATAGATTAGCCAAAGAATTTGCAGCGCTAAAACATTTTCTACCCTGGTTTATGCCTCACGTTCATAAACTGAGAACTAAAAATAACTTTAAAGCCTAACTAATCCAGTCCTTTCATTTTATAGATGAAGAAACCAAAGTCCAGAAATTTGTTCAAAATCCCAAAGGTAGTGACAGGTGGGCTTTCAAACTAGGTCTCCTAGTTTTTCACTATTAAAATGGTTTAGTCAAAAATAGGATTTTCATGCCCCTCCCCCAAAGGAATTGATACTCTTTTTTTGTAAAGGGCAATGATGCAGGCCTTCCACCAATTTTAATATTGCTTTTAACATCAGTAATAACAAAAAGTAATAAAAATGGGGGTGAGGTAGAGGCAGATAAAAAGAAGAAAAACAGAATGAATACTGCAAATATGTTGCTACCACCATTAAAATTAGTTTACCTAAATAAAAAAGTTTGCTATGTTCTAAAATAAGTCATTAAATTCAGATCTTTTTTGTTTTTTCTCATTTTATATGATCCAACATGCCCATTTATAGAATGTATGAGTATATTTAAATGAGTTTTATTAACACCTTTTATTCTTAAATAGGGGTCATTTCTGGAATTATATGCTATTTCAAATACTATCCCAGCCCCCATGGAAGCCTCTTATTAACGAAGAAAAACATTTAAGCTAAAATATCAGATACAATGACCTTGTATAACAACATATACATTTTCCCCAAGGAGTCTACCCTGTATCTATGCTAAGAGGGAATTATATTTCATTATCAGTTTTCCCAGGCTGTTATTCGTCTTTCATTTGTGCAGAGTTCATGTCTCTGAGTTATATTGCCAAGATAAATACAAATGATTTATTTTTAAAAATCCTTTCAACCAAGTCACCATAAATAACTAATGACTAAAATATTTAATTACACATGCAATTAATTAATATGTAATTGCAAGTATCATGCATTTTTCTTAGAGTCACAATGTTAAATTTGGCAGGATAGAAAAAATTTAAATAATCTGGGAAGGAAAAGTGACAGCATTCATCAGCATTATTATCAAAGAGATGACGAAAAAGAAATTATACAGTCTAGTACAAATGACTCCAAGTCTTGAACGAAAATAAATTTAATTTTCATAAGGTTTTTAGGATTGTGGTAGGTTTCTTTGTCATGTTGTTTGTAAGGAATTAGTCATTAAAATAAATATCAATTATAGCGAGTACATGTTACATAGAGAGCAATAAGTACTTATCACACATAGAAAGCAAAAGAAAGGAACAAAAACAACAGCAAAAAGTTAATCATAACTACTTTCTTGGAGGTAGGTGGGGTTTCCCAGCCTCCAAAGCTCAATTGTTCTATACTATATAAAAGTAGTGATACAAACATGAGGTTTAATTTTACTTCTGATTAAACTTAAAAGCCTATTTTGTATTAGTGTTAGCCTAATGATGTATTTGCATTTCTATGCGGCAATACTCTACCTTAGTACATTCTCTTAGTAATGTTAAGAATACATCCACAGAAATGTTTCTTTTAAGAATTTATCAATCTGACATGGTATTTTATTGTATTTATACAACTGAAAATCAAAGGAAAATAGATTCAAAGGTTCTGGAAGGGCCTTTTGAGGTCACCTAGTCCAAACCTCCCATTTTACAGATAAAAAGATACCTGAAATACTTAAATAGCATAATTATTAAATACTCTATAAAAAGTCAATCTAAATAAATAAATAATAAAGTACAAAGGACCTATAAGATCCCAAATGAATCTCTTTTATTAATTTACTGTTTATTTTCTGATTCCAATACAATAATCTTGCAATCTGCAGTGCCCTCTACTGGGAGATGAGAAACAGAAATGTAACTTTATCTTCTGGCACTGACTTGTGACCTTGGGCAAGTCATTCATTTCAACTAACTCTCTCTGCTGATACCAACAAGGCATGATGAAAACATGTGGTCAGATGTCATTACCAGAATTATGACTACCCCACTATACAGGACATAAAGGAACCACAAACATTTAGGCTGCATCTATATACCTATCTTATCCACTCTAATAGATCTATAAGTCTCTTTTGGATAAGGGGCTAAACTCATTCTTCATCACTACCTATTAATTGCTGATTAGGAGCTAGCTCAGTGTATTTGAATGTAGTTGAATGAATACATGCTACCCTCTTTCAGACTCAGAATCATCCAAAGCTCTTGAGTAGCAATGCTGCAGTTTATACTAATCAGTATTCAAAATCCACACCCTGTAATCCAACTGTTATGTTTAAGGTATTATCTTTCCAATAAAAACTTTTTTCATATTGACACTGATACAGTATTTTACCCTCTAAACCAGGCTGTCAGAAATGTTTTAGAAATTAAGGGGAAAGAAATAACAAATGCTTAAGTCCTTATCCATAAAATGAGACATCTGCAGTACTAGATTAAAAAAAAAAATCAGCCTGCAGTTCCATGTCTTTCTAGCTCATGCTAGAAGGCATATAATACTGACAATGACAGAAGGTGTTACCAAAAGTTAATTTTTAAATATTTCAAAATTATTTAGTTTCATGTTTTCACAAATTAAAGGGCTTTTTTAAAACAGTTTAAATGGATTCATTTTGAATATACAGTATTCTATAGGAATAAACATTGCAGGATTTTGATTTCATATATGAGATCATGTTAATAAGACAACTATACAGAGTAACCCCTTAAGAACAGCATTAATTGAAAATGTGAATTTTTGTATACACTTTATTAATTGAAAAAGGAATTATTAATCAGGGGAATTTCTTTGGTTCCAGCAGAATGAAAGCAGAGTTCTCACAAAAATACTGTCCTTAACATTTAATGAGGAGGGAAACAAGGTAAAGAAATCTCTCTAAATTCAAATCTCAAGCCTTTCTGGAGGAAATGAACTGGTTCCTTCTTTAGTAAATACAACGGGCTACAAATTGCTTACCTGCTGTCTTGTCTTCTATAGTCTTGTTGCTGTTCTACTCTGATCATTGGCTTCACCATCCCTCGTTCTGCTGTGCTCGATGCTGATGATATCCTGTCGCTGTCCAGTCTGGTGGTACTCTAAGTCAAAGAGGAAAACAAGAGTGAGTTTAACAGACCACGCAGACCAACCAAGCTTTATGTTCATCATTAGGAGTAAAGAATTGATTCAAGGCTGCCAAAAGGGGAAGGACAAGGGAGGGAATGCAGAGGTAGGGAATGCAGACCAGAAAAATAATACAGCAATGCAGCAGGTGTTCTGACCACAGTGACAGGACATATCTAAGAGCACACTAGCCATTCAAAACATAATAAAACAACTTGCTGCAGCTCCTGACCAAATGCTACCAGGAATTTTAAAGCCCCAAGAGCTACTCTTTTGTGCAAAAGGTAAAAAGCAGGGCTATTGTTTTTCCCCAATGACTAGATGACTCTAGTAATCCTTTTTTAAAAAGGACATACGTATTTTTAAAATCAAGGCATATCCTGCCAGCTATGTGCAATTATATAGGGTGCTTAGTTGTTTTCTTCAGAGGGCTTCAAAAATCCTGCTAACTAAGGCTCAGGGCACTAACCTGTATTTAGTACTATTTAGTACTAAAATTGGTTCTTCCCAGCCTTATTTTATGTCCTTAAATAAATACAGGGAAAATACAGTTTCTGTTAAAACTGTGTACCTAATACGCAGGATTTTACCAATCTAATTTAGTACATTTAAGTCTCACCAAAAAACAGGTTTCTAATGACTCCATAAATATCAAGGAGAATTAGTTATATCAACAAAATGTTGGAAATCGCTTTAGTAGGGTATCACATTTTAGAGCCAGACAAATAAACAAATCCCTATGATAGACAAGCATCATTATAAAAAATAAAAACAATACAACATCCAATCCAAGTTTACTATGTATCTTCTATTCAGTTAAGTGAGCTATATGTATAGTGTCAAATCCTAAATTCTAAATTTAAACTTAAACCAAATACAAAGGTATTACCACACCACTTAAATAGGACATAAAATGTACTGGAAATGGCAGCCCTTCCGTATCTTAATGGTGCGGTCTTACACAGGATATTAGGGACTCACTCAGTTTCACTCTCCCCGTTCTGAAATCACAACAGCGGTGGTGTGGGGTGGCACTTGAACGGGAAGGTAAGACAGGATGAATATATGATGGAGGCTGGGATTCAGGAGTTATTTATGAGATATGGAGACATAACTGAGCTTTCAAAATCTACCCAAATTTATAATAATGAAGTTTACTGTACCCCAAGTGTTCAGACATCATTTAAATCACTTACTCTGCTCTAGGGCTAATTTCCATTCTTCCATGTACTATGAATATAAATAATTGCTAAAAGAATTTAGGAATAAAACTGAAGGCAAAGATTTTAATGGCATAGTACCTTGATACTCATACCACTGAAAACATAGTGAAGAAAACAAAACATTCTGTCATAGTATCGTATTAGAGTATCCCTCTTAAAGCAAAAACATACAAACTTATTTCTCCAGAAAACTATAGTGCATTTATTTATTTCAATACAAAAATTATTTATTAAGAATAGTATTATGGCAACAACACTACAAATCTTTGCAGTAGTATTTTACACAAACGTAATAAAATTCTCTTGACACTCCACTGGGTGAGACAAATATGAAAAGAGTTTGTTACGTGTAGTTCTGTTTTAGGGAGTACAAAATGACACAGAAAGAAGAGTTACATTTTTATGTAAAAATGATTCCTATCATCTTCTATTTAAATCTTAATTTGAAAGTATCAGGAAAATAAAGTTTTCTTCCCTCCATAAACTCAAAATTCTTTTAACATTGTGTCAATAAAGCAAACTATCACCAATTCCACTTGTTTGCAATTAAATATTATAAAAGAAATTTCTCATGTATCTATAACTGTCAAAGAGAAAGTATACAATTTAATTTTTGCTGTTAATTATAGCTATGTATGTCTACATATGTAATAATATATTATACCTTTTAATTTCTACAAATGTAAAACAGAGGTTAAAGAAGATTCAGAGAACATCACTGAGGTGTCTTAGAGTGACTCTCCTGGCACAGCACTGGGAATGAAGAGGTGCCATCTGTTTATCACTACGAGCTAATTTTATTCTCTTACCCTGTGGTAAGTCATATCATAGAGAAATAAGGAGCTGATAGATGGTCCCTCCCACAGAGAAAAGACAAGACTGATCATTTTTTAATCTTGCAGATACCATGAATTGTTGGTATTTCAGGCAGGAAGCCTGGGATTTCAGCTTTTAAATACCAGTAAGTTATACGTAGAAGGAGATGGGAGACATATAGATAGAGAGGTTTCAGAATCACAAGAGATGCTCCTATCCATCGAAATACTGGCCATGTGACTCCTGAGGTTATTTAACCTCTTAAGAGCCCCTGACAATGTTCTAAGAGTATAGGTTGCAGAATATTTGCAGATACAGATTGCTAAAGTTCACTACACCAATGAAAGCATAAGTTCAGGAAAAAACAAAGTCTTACTTAAAAACGTTAATTATCTCAACAGCTTAATTATGACCAAATATAACACTGTACTACTACACGGTAGAGATTCAGTTACCTTGCTTGTGGGTATCGCTGTTCCACTATGAATATCTCCTTCCAGATCAAAGGTTGTCTCCTGGACAATTCTAAGGGAGAAAAATTAAAAATCCATATGATTAATAATGTTAAAATGATGCATAACGCATAATGGCTTTTCCAAAATACATTGATATAAACACATGAAAATTCACTTTTTTTTTTAGTTTTTTGTTTGTATTTTGGCATTGATCGAGAATATCTACTGTAATTTGTATACTTTTTACTTCTTGTGAACTGTCCCTTATGATAAAATAAGGGACATGAAAAAGAATATTTAAAAAGCAATTCAGCAATAGCATTTTTTCACAATAGTACTATGCTAATGATTGTACAAGTACCACATCCATTTTAAAGGTAAAGGAACTAAGGTTACATGAGGCTAAACAACCTTTTCGGTCTTACTAGAAGCAAAACTAAAGACCAGGTCTCCTGACTATGGGTCCAGTACTCCTTCCATTAAATATTCAATGTATTAGGATACTTTAAAGATGGTATAAAAGGCAAAAAAAGCTATTTCTTTAAAGTATGCCAAGTCACCAAATAAATAGCACATTAGAGAAAGGACAATGGGAAAAGGAAACTATCAATAATATTTAGGTACAAAGAAAAAGCAAAGATCTGGACTCTGCTACTTTTCTGACCACATGTAAGACACTCTAACCTCTTCAGATACTAGTTGCTTTTTCTATAAAATGATGAGATTGGATTAGATAAGCTTTCAGGTTTTTTCCAGCTCTAAATCCTAAGAAAACCCTACAATTACAAAGAAAAATAATATTATAGGAAAATTACTATATTGTCCAATTAACAACAGGCCAAGCAAATAGGCTGAATACTCACTACCCTGACCTCAGCCCAACTTATGCAAAAACCATTTAGAGTATATAAATAAGGCATTAAAGAGATGATTGAAAATCAAATCAGCTAAATTCTTTTAAACAGCAGGCTGGTAGCATCTAAAATTACTTGTGGACTATCTCAAAATTTCTGAACTGAAGTTAGTGAATAAAATTAGTTCATAAAATTAACATATATCTGTTTATTATAAACCTGATCGTATGAATATGTAATATACTCATCCCAACATACAAAAACTGAAAAAAAACCAAAAAAAACCATTTTTTTCCTACCACAGGTGCTTGGTCAAAGAAATAAAATCCAACTGAAAACCAGAAGATATGAATAGATAATTTTTTTTTGACTTTAGCATAAATAGCCAGCCGCTCAAAAACAGAGATAATGCTTGTTTAATCTCAAATCAGTTGTAATTAAAACAAACTAGGCTGCAGCAGAATATAATGCAAAGAATACTGGACTAAGGAGTAAGAAGACCTTGGTTCAGATCCTCAGTCTTCTTTTCGCTCCCTGTGTGATCATTTCTAAGTTGTTTAAGCTTTTTGGTTATAAAAGATTACAGGCTCTTAAACCTTTTTGTGCCCCTTTTGCACTCTGATGAAGTCTGTAGACTTTTTTCTGAATAATGTTCTTAAACGAACAGAATAAGCTACATAGGATTACAAGGAAACTATAATGGGTTAGAAAAATCTTTAAAAATAGACTCATCGTTAAGAACTCCCTGATTGGATGACTTCTAACATCCCTTCTCCACCTAAGTCTATTGTTCTAATACTATTGTGAAAGGAAATTTCTAAGGGAAAATTAGCCTAAATTAATTGTTACATTTAAGTAGAATGTTAATGGGTAGAAAGCTCATTAACAATTTATATGGCCCTTTCCAAGAAAGGAAGGAGATGAACTGTCTGAAGAAGCTGTATAGTCCTCCAATGAATAATAATGTAGATCCACAGGTGCCATCAGGTAAGAGAATATCCAATAAAGGTCAGAGGAAAAAGAGATGGTTAATGGTAGTTGGTGATTCCCTGATGGTGGTTTTTCTTTTTTTATTAATCTAATAGCAATGTGGCCATGTTTTCCTTCCAAAGTTTACATCCAGAGTTGAGAGAAATTTTCTTCAAGATTTGACAAATAAGACCATTTACTGCATATTTCTGGTGATTCATGTGGACAGATTATCCTCAGAAGTAACCTAGAAAGCATTTCTAAAAATTAGAAAGTCTTGGGCAAGGAATTGAAGACTTTAGTGGTGCAGACACATTTTCAACAATGACATCCATTGAAAGAAAGGGCTTCCCAAAGTAGACATGGGAAAAGAACAGATAAAAGTTGATATTGGAGAAGGGATTTGGGTTTCAGGACAATGGCTTAGAACATACATAAAAATGCATGTAACAACAGTTAGTAGGAATGTTGGAATCTTGCAAATCTAATTAAGAGGTATGGGGGAGGGGAGAAAAAGTATGTATTCTGAAGCTATACATCAATGAAAATAGCCACATGCACAAAGAACAGCTGTATGGACAACTCTTAAGTTTACAAATTTAATGTAAGGTAAATCTGATCACAGAGGTATCACTGAGACTTGGTAGAATGAAGTCCATAATTACAATAAGGATCTGGAAAGGTATATTATTAAGACCGAAGATCAAGATGGTAAATGGAACAGGAAAGAATGAAGTAGTGTTTTACATTAAGAATATATACTCAAAAAAAAAAAAAAGAATATATACTCATACTTCTGATGCCAAGATGGTAGAGTCAGGAAGGAAATCTCTGAAGCTCTTCCAAATTCCCCTCCAAACAACTAGAAAACAGCCTCACAATTGCAGGGAAGCAGCTTACCAGCACTGCAGGAGAGGCAATACAACAGCCAAGCCCCATCCTCCCGAAAACCAGCAGACCCCTAGGCAAGTGAGCAAGCAGCAGCACAGCTAGGTACAACACTGGTGACTCCATGCCCAGCACAAAATACCAGAAAGGCCTTAACCCCATTGCAGGAAGTTCCACCCTGGTGCCGGCAAACGAGACCCCAATCCTGGGAATACCAGCAGAGAGACCTTGTTTCCATAGTGACCCAGCAACAGGGACCACCCCTGGGGCAGACCAGCATCTCTCCTCCAGGGCCAGACACTAGAAAGACTCTGTTATCACAGTAACCCAGCAGCAAGGCCCCATGCATGGAACAGGCCAGCAAGAAAAGCCAGACAAATTCCACTCCCCAGCACAAGGCAAAAGGGAAACCTACCCTCCAGAGAAAGCAAGCAGCTAAGCCCTGAAGCCTAGTAAAAGGCAGCAGTGAGACCCAGAGCCCCAGCACAAAAAGCTTGGGACAGTAAAGGACCAGAGCCCAACTCTCACATAAAAAGGCCAAGTCACAAAAAGAAGGCAGAAAAAATAAGCAAAGAGAACCCCTACCCCCCCCCCCCAAAAGAGCTTGACTACAGAAAGTTACTATAGTGATAGGGAAGGTCAAGGCACAAACTTAGAATAGTACAATAGTGGCCTGGGCTACATGTAAAGCCATAAAGAAAAATGTAATTTGGTCTCAGGCCCAAAAAGAATCCCTGAAAGAGCTTAAAAAAGAATTAAAAAAAAGCAAATTAGAGAAGTAGAAGAGAAATTGGTGGGGGGGGGGGGGGGGGAGGGAGAGTAATTCAAGAGAATCATGAAAAAATAGTCATTAACAGGAGTGATCAGAAGTAAAACACTTGAGGAGGGAAAGGGTGGGTGGGGGGTTAAAAAAATTACATGGATGGAAATACACATTTAGTTATCCTAACTATAAATGTGAATGGGATGGACTCGCCCATAAAATGGAATCAGACAACAGAATGAATTAAAAACCAGAATCCTACAATATGTTGCTTACAAGAAACATCTCAAGGAGAGAGAAACATACAATAAAGGTGAGCAGCTGGAGCAAAATCAATTATTAATCATGATCTCAGAAAACAAAATAAAAAAATGGATCTAATTAAAAGAGATAAAAAAAAGTTATCTAAAACCATCAGCAATCATTATCTGTAATATTTCTTGGGTGTATTGTATTAAAGATTCTTTGTCTGATATGGTTTGATCTAGATGTTGGGTAGGGCTCCTTTAAACAAAAAAATTCCATATTTTTGTAAGCAATATGATGCCCCTGGAAGAGGTGTAATGGACAGAACTTGACTCAAATATAGGAAGATGTGGCTTTAAACCCCACCTCTAACACGTAATGACCTAGACAAGTTGCTTAATCTCTAAATGTTCTAGGCAACTGTAATATTTTAAGTTGTGAAAAAGGTGCTTACCTACATTAGTTCAGAGAGTTTCCTCATCTGGGAGTTCCAATATGAATGAAATCAGAAATCTAGCTATTCTTTATCCCTATCCCTACATGGCAACTAGAATCATCATCCAAGGTTACAGAAACCTACTGTGGATAAGGAAATTGATTAATTTCTTCAGTCCAAAATGATATACTTCACGGATAATATCTTTTCATCAGATAAAAGTATACCTATGACTATTTCAAATAATAACGAGCTATAATTAATAATGTTAAAATTTAGATACTTTTTGTATTTGATTCTCACAATAATCCTGTAAGTTCTATTTTATAGATAAGAAAATTAAAGCTCAATGATTAGGTGATTTGTCCAAGGAGAGAGCCAGGATCAGAACCTAAGTCTTGCAGCTCCAAGTTTAGTGCTCTTTCCTCTCATGACTCCATTTAGCACTCTTTCTCCTCTTCCTATTTCATTTAGTAACCAAATAATAAAATGTCTCAAAGCAATTTACATCCTGACAACCCATATCATATGGAAGAGTTAAAAAGAATATTAGTAGTTTCGATGTACCATTTAAAAAGTCATTGAATTTTTAAATTAATGAGTGAAAATTTTTATAATAGTAGGTGACAGAAACAGAGATAAACAGAATCTAAATTATTTTAGTAGACACAGGTACAGAAATGAATTAGAGTAGAAAGCATTTTCTGGATAAAAAAACCTTGAAAAGCGAGAAGTACAATCTATGACTCTTAAGGCCAAACACTCACAATAAATCCAGGTAGCCTGGATAAGAGGAAAGAATACTTACTCATGGTTACCTGTTTAGGACATTTATCTCGAGACAGTGACAACAGTAAGTATACCTAAAGGAAATCTCTTTTTTATCCTAACTTTAAAAATGCTCTGAAGGCATAAGTGAGTAGTACAATGAGCAGGGTAAAAGAGGAACAAACAAGCAACAATAAGAGTCTAGCAACTGAATAACCATAGATTAAATAGAAATAGTTTTATGTTGATACTATTTATAATATAAATTATCAAATAAGTAACATTTACATATGTTTGATAAAATTAGTCATAAGATAAGAATACACAAGTCAATTGACATTTTGGGGGACTATGGCCTAACACAGTGGGCTCCTAGAAATATTCCAGGCATTAGTCACTGAATTCACAAGAGATGCCCTAATTATATCATTTTCTATGTTTCCCTATTTCCCGTAACCTATTTATAGTATATAGTTTGTTAGAAACTTTTGTCGCAACTCTAATGTTTTATAAAAATCAATACAAAAGCTATGAAGCATATAGCTAGAACCTTTACCACAAATCACCATAACTTGGACTAAAATTTTAGAAAAGTCTTTCTTGATAATCTAAGAAATGGAAACAAGAGCAAGTCCAGAAAAAAAAGCACTAAAGCTAAAGTATTTTAAATAAGCAAAATTACAGTATTTAATCCTAAAAATGTATTTCTAAAAAGTTTAAGGATATAAACTAGAAACAACAACTTATATAGTTTTCCTAATAAATATTCTCTAGATGTACAAAGGTACAGTAATTTTCAGTTTAATGATGCCTATGAATTACATTTACATAAAACAAAACATTTTGGTTGAGCACATTAATTTGGCTAACTTAAAAAAAAAATGGTGGTGGGAATGAGTGGTCCAATATGAATTACCCTGCTTCACTTGGTGAAATACTAAGTTCCATGGCTTGCACCTTTAGCTCTGGTCAGTTTTTTTGTAAAAGCATAAAATTAGTCACAAGAGACACTAGAGAAAAAAGGAAATACCTATCAGAGAAATCTATTTTCGCTATTAGAAAAATAAAGGAAAAGTATATTTGATTGATAGTAGAGTAATAGAATCTACATCCTATCTGATATATTATAGTAATACATTAATGCTTATATAGCATGGTCTTATGAATCAGATGGAACAAGATCATAACAAACACACATACACACACCATTTTAACCCCAAACAAATTATACCTTATCAAAAAAATTTCTGTCACTAACAGGAATGGACAAGAAGAATTAAAATTCTAAAATTTTAAGGTGTTTACCCAGGTTTGTGCCTTGGACCTTTAACCATTAGGCCTCCATCCATAGATCTTTTGGTAATGATATGATCTTGACTGGGGTCTACAAATTTAAATACATGAGATGTCCCAAACTGAACCTTCATGCCACTCTGTAACATAGTAGTCTCTGAGATACGTTGCCCTTCCACATAGGTCTCTGCATCAATACTTCTAGGAGTAACTGTAACAACTCCATCCATATTTGTTAGGTCACAGTGGTGAGGCTGAATTCCTGGTCCAAACAACTAAAATTAAAAATAAATCCAAGAAATTTAAATCACACGAAAAAATGCTGAAAAAAGTTAATAAACTGTAATTATTTTTCTTTATATGAAATATTATACTGAGGATGATATATTTATGCTTCTGAATTTTTAACAAGGAATACATCACCAAACTAAATTCACTTTTATTTACTCTCGAAAATAAATTTGTCTAAAGCTTATTTTCAATATACATTCATCGTATCTGATGTATTAGAGTAATGCATTAATGCTTATTTCTACACAGATTACAAACAAAACTTCCTAAATTCTAATTCAATTACAAATTATGATACTTCCACTAACAATGAAACCAAGACCGTAATCGAGATGTAGTTGAATAAAGAAAACTTCGGTTAAAAAAGCCATAACAATCTTTTTTACATCAGAATTTCAAATCAACTAAAAAAGGTGTCAATAGCTTTGTTCACCTGAATAGAGTTGTCATCAAATTTTTCTGTTCCAACTTCTGTGACACTTAATTGTAGACGGTAGAGCTTTGGCTTATCTCTGGAGTCAGAACCATCTGTGTGTTAGAGAAATGAAAAAAAAAAAAGCCTTCATCTCAAAGCCTATGATAACATATACTTTATACAACCAAAGACAATTGTCAACAAAAGTTCTACTCCAATTCGTACATTATTTCTTACAGCTATGGCAACAAAGTAGAAGCTTCAGTAGTTTCTATGATACAGAAAGTTATAGCTTCAGTCTGCTGCTGGAGGATAGCTCTATGTATGGAAAGGATGAATATTACTAAGTTGGTCCCTAAATTTTGAATGTAATGACAAGAACGGAGAACAGCCCTCATGCCTATGTAGTGAATAATGCAGAAATGGGAGTAGAAGGTTTTAATCAACCAAATTTTGGGATTACCTATGAAGGAAATCAATTTAGCTGTTGCAACTCTAAATGTGAGATTCTTTTCCAAGAGCCAACAAGTTCCATTCCCACCACAAGCAAAATCCAAAAGATATAAGGAAGTTGTAGGTAAACAAAATGATTTATAATTTGTTCTTAGAAATGGTAATACGAGAGTTGGTCTGAGGTACTATACTTCCCACCTATCAGATTGGCTAATATGACAGAAAAGGAAAAGTAGAACACTAATGTACTGCTGGTGGAGTTGTAAACTGATTCAACCACTATGGATAGAATTTGGAACAATGCCCAAAGGTCTATAAATCTGTAGATACCCTTTGATACAGAAATACTACTACTTAGGTCTATACCACAAAGAGAGCAAAAAAAAAGGAAAAGAACCTGTTATGTACAAAAATATTTACAGAAGCTCTTTTTGTGGTGGTAAAGAATTAAAAATTGAAGTAATTATCATCAATTGGGGAAGAACTCAACAATTTGTGATATAATTGCGACAGAGTATTATTGTGCTATGAGAAATGATGAGCAGGATGCTTTCAGAAACACCTGGGAAGACTTATACGAACCAATGCTGAATGAAGCAAGTAGAACCAAGAAGAATCAAGAGAACATTGTACACAGTAACAGCAATGTTGTATGTATGATGATCAACTGTGAATGACTTAGCTATTCCAAGCAAGACAATTCTGAAGATTTATGATGAAAAAAAATGCTATCCACCTCCAGAGAGAGGGCTGAGCGAGTCTGGATTCAGAAGAAAGCATGTTTGAAAATTTTATTTTTCTTGATTTTTTTTCAGATCTGTGTTCTCTTTTGCAAGATGACTAATACAGAAATGTTTTGCATGACTTCACATGTAAAAGCTATATTAAATTGCTTGCCTTCTCAAGAGGTAGGGATAAGAAGGGATGGAGAGGAATTTGGAACTCAAAACTTGAAAAATATTAGTTACATGTAATTAAGAAAAAAATAAAAAAGAAAAGGAGAGAGAAAAAAGGAATAATTTGGGATTTCAGTTGGAAGAGATTTGAGGATATGGCCAAACACACACGACACTCACAAACACACAATTTTTATAGTTCATTTGGTCATCTATCTCACAATGCTAAAGTATAAGCAAATGAAAAAACACGCAAGATAATTTGTGCTTACATATAAGTGTTTATTGCAAAGCATGAGGAAGGAAGAAGGGAAATTCTCCAAATAAATCAAAATATATTTTAATACCTGGAAACTACTGGGGCCCCTGAAGTCCTACATGAAGTAGAAATAGTGCTCAAAAATAAGGCAGGAAGAGAAGCTAGACAAGACCAATACACAACAAAGGTACGAAGTTGGAGGGACATTTCTGAAGGTGTGGAATGATCAAAGTTAAAATATCAAGAAGGAAAGATAAGAGTATCATGGAGAGTATTACTACTGAAAAAATATGATGGAAAGGATATTAATAACTTCTAACCCAACACCAGACTTTACCTCTACAGAAAAACCTAAATACATATGAAGATGTGAAAATGTGAGCAGGGAATATGGCAAGCCATATTTCATGATGGTCCACATCTATGATCACAAAACTGACTCAAACATGCAGAGAACAAAAGGTTGCATTCTATTTACTGAACCAATTATTAAAAAAAAAGCAATCAAGTAAGTAGAAGAAAATATAGCCTTAAAGATTTAACTTTAGTGAGATTTTTCTGTATATTTCTTAAGATCATAAAAAAATTCTGTGATAGAAAATGGGAATAACTCTGTTCAATAATTCTATTTAATATAAAGTGAAGCACAAAACCAAGATATGTACACATGCAAAAGGTATTTGCCACTGTTACAGATGATGTCCAGAACAGAGTCCAAATATAAAACGATTCCCCATAGACAATGAGATCCTCCAGATACTTGAACTTATGATGACAGTGTATACAATGTATCAAGTACAGTATTTCTAAAGGCTATTTCATAAGTTCTAAAGTTTGGTCAATAACTATTATTAAAAATCTAGCAGGGGGGTGGGGTGGGGCACCTAGGTGGCGCAGCGAGTACAACGCCAGCCCTGGAATCAGGAGGACCTGAGTTCAAATGCGGCCTCAGGCACTTGACACACTTACTAGCTGGGTGACCCTGGGCAAGTCACTTAACCCCAATTGCCCTGCCTTCCCTCCTCAAAAAAACAAAAATCTACCAGGGAAACCTAAGTGAAAACAATTTATTATATATATATGGCTTGGACAGTCACTGGAGACAGACAATGAGCTGAAGTCAGAACAGAACAGGAGCAAAAAAAAAGAACGCTAGATGGCAGTTAGGAAAACAGACAATGCCCTCAAACCCCCAAATTTCTCCCTAAAATAAAATACTATTATAATACCAATATTCTTCCAATGATTCAATATGATTGGAAATCATGAAAACAAATTTCCAAAGTATCAAAATTGGAAGTAACCCAAATAGCAATGGGAAGACTTACAAAGGTATAAATTTGTTGTTCAGTCATTTCAATCATATCCAACTCTTCCATGACTCCATTTAGGGTTTTCTTGGCAAAGACACTGGAGTGGTTTACCATTTCCTTCTCCAGCTCATTTTATAGATGAGAACAGGCAAACCAGGGTTGGTTACGTGACTTGCTGAGGGCCAAACAGCTAGTAAGTATCTGAGGCCAGATTTGAACTCAGGAAGATGAGTCTATTCGCTGTACCCCCTACACTCCCAGTAACAGGTGGCTTAAAACATGTATGCGATGGAAGCATGCCATTAAAGTAGTAACAGTGAGGGATAAACAGACAGATATGTGCTGCACTGGCACCCACAGAATATTAAGAAACCAATGGGACGGCACAAGACAAATACCCACTGAAAAGAATTTATAAGATAGTATAGATGAGTCAACAGAAGATGAGGAGGTAAGGATGAGTTGAAAATGACATCACTGGTGGGGATGCACTTATCAATAAGATTTCAGAATGTTGTAGTGGAAAAAAGATGGGAGACTTTGGTTTGAATTCTGACTCCACGTCATAATTTTTTTCTAAAAAGTATTCAAATTATCATCAAGATTTAACTGTCAGGCTGTTAAAAGCTTTCCTGGTCTCCTGAGTACACACGGTTTGTTGGAAAAATTAACATAATTATCACAAGAAAAAAAAATCAACCACAAAAGCACAAATACACACAGAGGAAATAAAGAAAACATTAAAAATAAAAATGAAAAAGTAGGCTGAGTATTGAAAACATGGGACACACACACTAAATGTGAAGACAAAGTATGAAAATGCCTATTGAGATTTGTAATACAGCTGGAATTTTTACTATGTAAAACTGAGGTTGAAGATTAAGTATGGAAGCAGTTCCATACTGCCTTGGCAACGTGAGTTTCTTCACTTGGAATTCCCTATAAAAGCTGATATTTTAAATACACACACACACACACACACACACACACACACACACACACACACACACACACACTTGAAAAGCACTTCACTTTGAGTCAGGTGATTCCAGTTCACATTCTAACACTACCACCTAAAAAGCCCTGGGAAAATCGTTGAACTTCACCAATGAAATGGGTATTGGACTAGATAGGATAATCTATCTAACTCTAAGCCCTCCATGCAGAGAGCTACTCACTCTATCATGGGTAAGAGTTATGAAGTTAGAGAAATAACTAATATTTCTTGTTTCATTTCTATTTCCTTTTCCTATTATCTCAAACACAGAAACCCAGAGGATACTGTAATGCTGTACTTTTGTTCATTTATAATAGCTCAGTTTCAAAAATCCAACTGATAATTTTTTTCCTTTCCTTAAATCAATACATATATTCTTATCCCCTTACTTTTGGGGACAGCTTAGAAAAGAGGCTTAAAATATTGTCTAGCAAACCAAAACTGTAAACTTGTCTCCCTCTAAAAGAAATCACAAGTTAGAAAAAAAGAAAAGTTAAAAAAAAAACAAAACACTAGTTAGGAAAAAAAAATGGCTATTTCCCATCTAGTAAGGCAAGTGTAGAGCACTTTTAAAATAAAAGAGAATGTTCAAATCACATTAAATAACTATTTCCTGCAAAGAAATTGTGAGGGGAATTAAAAGGGGTAGCAATAAGGAAGGTTATGAGCAGTGCTTTTGCCATTCAGCTCCTGTTAGCTTAGACTTCTAGTCTATTTCTACCTGACTCCCCGCTCCTAGTCTTTTCATTTACTTTTCCTAATTGCTACTTTAAGCAAGTGTGAGAATGGCACAGATGAAACTAATGTCCTTTCTTAGCCTTTATAAACAATGAACACAAATGCTGTTCATTCAGAAAAAAGCAATATTTTCCCTAACACTTGTAAGGTGTTATGAGGGAACATATAAACATGTAGGTCAACGGGAACTCCTACATCCAGCCTCTGAAACATTCTGGGTAACTCAGTTGGAAAAATCTATATATAACTCATATTAACTCTGGTAGAACAATTTAAGGAAAAATGAGCTCAATCTGTTACTTTATTACATTCTTATTTTCCATAAGTAACTAATAAAAAAGAAATATTAATTTTCCTTCCATTATTCTAACCCTTCTTAATGTAAAAATGAGAACACAGAGATAAAATTGCTCAAGTACAAAATTAGATACATAAATACCAAAATGGGCAACAAATAATGTTTGGAAATATTTCTTGAAATTTTATGCCTCTGTTGATCTCCAATTTATGCTGTATGTATTATTTGTATAATTTATCTATTTATGTATTATTTGTGTTTGCATGTTTTCTTCCCAACTAGACTGTGAGCAAGAACTGTCTTTTGCTTTTCTTTGTTTTCTTAGCACCTACCTCAATGGCAAAGTAGGTGCTTAATAAAAATTAATTTACTGACTTCAAATAATAAAGCTAGTATCACAGATTTCTGATGATAAATCAGGATTAATGGGTTGCACAGTTCTTTAAAAGGGTAGGACAAATAAACTTTCAGGTTTATGCAGCATCCGAAGTATATAAAATTATGGTTATGAAAAAAGAAATAAACATTTTGTCCTTTGACATGCAAACAATGTATGCCTTCCTAAAGAACACATCTGAAAATTGCAGCGTAATTTAAAAGGTACATGGAATATGGCAAATATATCTAAAGGCAAGAAAGTACTAGGCTTAGGGGGGAAAAAAAAGTTTTATTATGAAGGATAGTTCACACTAAAAGGGAACTCTTAGAATCTATCAATTTAAAATAAGACTTTGCAAATCAAATGTTTTAACACTCCCCCTCCCCCCCAAAAAACGAAAACCTATTCGTGCTGTGCTAGAAATTAAACAGAATTCATCTTGGAAATTTTTTCTTCTTCAGCTTTGCCGAAGTGATGAAAGAATTAGTCTGATTTGTTATGGGAGACAAAATAAATCATTAGAGATTCTGCACTTTCCACTCCATCAAGAACCAATGCAGTCAGTTAAAATTTGAAAGCTGAATAACTCTCATACCTGCAAACACCTAGAGTTGGAACAAAAGACAACCAAAGATATCTCCCAAATTTGTAACTGCAACAAACGAGTGACATTTATACATATCACATTTAAGTTCTGCAAAGTATACATCTCATCTGAGTTACACAATCCTATAAAGTAAGTAAAACTGACATTATTACCCTGATTGTACAGATGAGAAAATTAACAGTTACTCTGTAACTTGCCCAGGGTCACAGAGCTAATAAGCACTAGAAGCAGGATCTGAACACAAACATTTTGCTGACTACAAGATCTGCCTTCAATCCACTGCACCACTCTATTTATCAGCTAACTAATCATCCCCAGGAAGCAAAGCCATCTTTGAAACTAATGAGCTTCCATTACACTTTAGAGCTCGAAGGAACATTAGAGACCATTTAAGTCCAATCCCTCCATTCTATGGATGAGAAAATTGGTCTGAACCACTCCAGACCTGGCCAAGAACACACAGATCCCCATCAAATTCTAGTCAGATAAAAATAAAAAGTCACAATTTAAGGCTTTTTTTAAAAGCTTCCTATAGAGCGAACATTTCTTTACGTCCACTTCAGTACATTATCCAAGATAGTTATATGGTTAGTTAATCCAAGGTTAGTTATATGGCTAATAAAAGTAGTATTAAACATTGAATTACCTTCGTAAGTGTGATAGCTGTAGTAGGCAAAGTGATTCCTTCTGCCTGGGGTTAAGAACACATGCACAGGACCCAGGTGAAGGCAGCATCAGCAGGACAGATACCATGCAGTACATGCAGAAGGGGGAAGAAAAAGAAAAGACAGGAAAGGGTGAAACTGTAGTGAGACAACACTTAAATTCAATTTTATAGGATGAAAAAGTGTATTTTGCCCCCACCAGTTTTCAAAATTGCAAAGACTGAAACAACAGTGCTCCAAAAAAAATCAGTGGATGAACTTTCTAATGGTGTTGTAGAAACCAACAGGCAAGCTAATAAAGCAAACACTGAGACAACTGGTCAGTCACCAAGCAATACACAAAAGCAACAGTTAGTTTACCACATATGAAGTTCTCTTACTAATTTTCAACTCTTTGTTAGCTGTCCAATGAATATATTTTGATCCAAATCCAGAAGACAAATAATTCCTTATTCCCCCACCCCTATAATCCATGCAATAAAACCTCTGAACAAAATCTAAATTTTCTAGCTAGCCACAGGCTTTTAAATATACCAGGGCTGATCATATAGCTAATTGGAAACAAAGTAATAACTCAGAAGCTATACAAGGGAGCACCATCAGGGTTAATAGACCAACAAGAACTTCTTTCTTAAAAATGAAGTTGTTTTATTCAATATGGCTGTTGTCATCCAGTTTAGCTAGGTTGGAATCACCTGGCTAAAAATAGTAATTAAAAAGAAAGAAGGTGTTTTATTGCTATGTTTGTTTTTTGCTGCACTATGTCACGATTTAGCAAGAAGTCTGTCCTAAACTTTAAACATGTCCTTAAATTCTATGTGGTTATAAACTTCTACTCGTATAGGAAGCCAGTTTGTAGCAGAGAGTATTATATGAAATTATCATTAAAGTTACTTTCTTACTTGATTGCATTCATACATATATCTTATTACTCGATGAACTGAGATGTACAAATCTAAGACGTACCAAATTTTGATCATATTTAAAGTAGTAGTAAACAGTATGCTAAAGTCTCCAAACTTACCATAAGAACGCCCCTAAAACTGGTCAAACTTCAATACTTAGTCAATTTTAGATTAGCAAACTGCCTACAGTGAACATATACTTAAGTTAGGCTCTAGGGATATAAATAGCTTCAATGTAAGGTTTATTTTTTTAAAGAAATGAATTAAATGTGCTTCTAAAAATTTATCTATTTCCAAAAGAAAAACAGAAATGTATGGGAATCATCCATATCTATCTTCTACTTTGCTCGCTCAGATGATTAAGAGTTGACTTAAAAGTACTTTCCAAACAGAAATGTTCAGACATGGTTCCAAAGAATCGAAATAAAACCATACTACATTAAAGTTACCAACTGAAAATTTTTAGGAGAAAATATCATCAATTAACATACATACATGCACATAACAGAGATACATTTTTTAAAAAACCTAATCTTTTTCTTAAATAACTAAAAAACTTGGTAGTACAAGAGTCATTACCTAGAGCCACATCACCATTTTTTCAAATATTGTAAATTATAAGCACTTCTCTTTAAAAGCTTTACTTATTTTATGGGGGAAAAAACAAAACAAAACAAAACAAAAAAAGACAAACTGAAATTAGGTGAAATGAGGTTTTGGAGGAAGTTAGTACCAAAGGAATAGTGTGATAAGTGAGCAATCAGGTGAATCCTAACGCAGAAGCTTTTTAGTTCTAATGTATTAATATTATTATAGGGAAACAATTGAACTCCTGCATATAATAATATATAGTAACCTAAAGTCAGAAGATTTCCAAATGAAACACAGAATCCATTAGATAACAACTCACTCAAATACAGACTGCTTTGGAAACAAATATGAGACCCAGAACATGAGACTTGTTCTTACTCTCAGAGTTAAATTTCACATAAAAAATAATTATGTACTAACAATTTATAATTACTAGTCAATCATATTTTAAAGGCAGGATTCCAGATATGATAGTGTGCATATGTATTAAAATGACAACTATATATTTTACATTATAGGCATAGAAAAGAGTGAGAATGTAATTCTCAACCATGTAGCAACCCTGTGGCACAGTGTTAGTTTTTCAAAGTGTAAAGCACACACATTAGACCAGCATGGAAAAAGCCAGCAGATCATTAAACAGAAAAAACAAAAAGCCAAGAACTTTCAATTGTATTTTCTTAGGCCTAAATGTCCACAATTTCATAAAAGTAATACATCAATCAATATATTAGGCAAACTTTTTATTTAACATATAGATAATATAAATGCAAATTGGTTCACATATTGGTTCAAGTCTACAAAATGAAGGTCTACAAAATACCACCAGTATAAAATCAGGTCTACAAAAGATGTAATTTTTCGGTAAACACCTAAAAGACCTTCCCTTCCTACACTGTCAAATAATTTTAGAAACATAGTCTATTAATGAGGAACAGGCAGTGTTTAACAGTAAACAGTAAATATTTAACAAATTGCTTGGGGGAGCGGGGTACAACATAGGACCTATATTAAATTTAATCTGTATTTTTAACATTTTCTGCATCATTTTCTTAAGTTTCAGGGGTAGGGAACCTGCAAATTGATCTGTGAAGTTTGGATTCAGTCAAAGGGTCACAATTGAGGACTTGAAGGGCCATAGGTAGCCTCAAGATCACAGGTTCCCCATCCCTAGATAATCAACAAAACAATAAATCAAACCCTGATTTTTAGTATTTGTGGATTTTCAAGGTGTAAATGGCCTCACACACTAACTATCCAGTACAAATTAGGTTCCAGCACACCCCAGAACTATATTCAAACCAACATACTACACAATTTTAAAAAATTGTTTATACAAAAATGTACCTGAAAAAAAATCTGCTATTTTATTAACTTTTCAAGCAGCAAAAAATTTGACGTAATTTATGTCCTATAACTTCTACAAGCAAGAGTCTTCTGTTTACCTGTGGTGTATACATGTTATTTCAGTGCAATGCAACAAAATCCCTACAAATACTGAGAAATAAGAAGGCATCACTATTTTAATTGTAAAAACTTGTAAAAACTTCAGTTAGACTTCATAGGCACATGTTTTTATATAACACCTATTAAAAACTAAGTTGACAGTCAAGGAGATTGAGCCAATGCACAAAAAAGGTTACAGTAAGCACATTTGTCTAAGCCAGAGCACTTACCTGGGCTTAACTCTACCAAGTAGGGCAGCTTTTCAGGTGGGAGTGAAGAGCCATAGCCAGACCCATCAACTCTTTCCTTCGCCTTTGGTGGTTTTCCATCCATTTGCTTCTTCAGTTTCTTTGGGACATAATCAGGTGGCCTCCTCTTCAATTGAAAGACTAAAATTCCTAGGGGAAAAAAGCATAAAATTCAGTATGTCTCAGATCAATCTTGACAATATACTATAGAAGCTGATTTCTAAAAATTCTAGCATAACTTTCCAAGGACTTCACACTGAAAACTCTTTACTTTCATTTATAACATGTACTGATTATATAATACATTTTAAAACTACTGGCCTGACCTTTTAAAACAATTTTAAGGTTCTAATGATATGTAAATTATTTAAAATTTAATTATCAATCTTAGTTGATAATATATACTAGAAAGACATTAAATTAGAAAAATTAGACACCTGAATTCTTTTATCACTTTTAATACTTTAACATCACTCAAGCATTTCAAAGAATCTCGAAACTCTATGGAATTAAGAGATCTAGCAAAATAACTAAGGCTTTGAGAAATTAAATGACCTCCCCAAGTTATATACTATGAGTTGATAGCAGAACATGACTAGAATCCCGGTCTTTGTATTCATGTTATTGAGTTCTTTTCATTATAGAATCTGATTATTTTCCAAAATGGTCATCAATTTTGAATAACTCAGAATTACTGAAGATTTGTGAAAGAATATTTTTCTTACAATACTATCTTATTTGTAATAGAAGGTTTTTCTGGACATTTGGTTCAAGGGTCATTCATGAAACTCTCGAATTGTCTTTGTGGACATGATACTTTTTGTTGGCTACCCTTCTTTCAAATTCCTGGTATCCAGGAAGATTATAGACACTACATAGCAGCTAAGTAGCACAGTAGATAAGAGTACTAGACAACAGTCAAGAAGGTCTGAGTTCAAATCCTCCCTTCAGATACCTACCAGCTATGGGACCCTGGGCCAGTCACTTACTTTCTCATCCTCAATTTTGATGTTGCGATCTGCTAAATAAGGATAACGACACCACTTTCCTTACAAAGTAACAACAACAAATTTTGGGGCAGCTAGGGGGCTCAGTGGATAGAATGCCATGTCTCAAGTCTAGAAGATTCATCTTCATGAGTTCTAATCCAGCCTAAGACACTTACTAGCTGTGTGACCCTGGGCAAGTCACTTAACCCCACTTGCCTCAGTTTCCTCATCTGTAAAATGAGCTGGAAAAGGAAACATAAAACCACTCCAGTATCTCTGCCAAGAAAAAAACCCCAAATAGGGTCAAGAAAAGTCAGACATGACTGAACAACAAATCCCAAAGAGCTGTTGTGAGGATCAAATAAGAGCAAACATAAAGCACTCTGTAAACCTTGAAGTGCTCTGTATTTGCCAGCTATTATCATATTAACACGACATACTCTAAACACATTACATACACCAAGGACCACGCTGCACCAGATGACACAGACAACTTAAACTCAAAGTATTCACCTCGCACAACCTGGCCCCCACCTATCTCGCCAACTTTTACACTACACAATCCATAATCTATGGTCTGGCTTTCTTGGCTCCTCACACATAACCCTTCATCTCCTGTCTTTCTGTCTATGTGTTGTCAGTTGTCCACACCTGGAATTCACTTCTTACTCCCCTTCCACTGTTCCCCTCTCTTTCTTCCAGAAGCAGGACTCCAGCACCATTTTTTCTACATTAAGCTTTTGCTGATATCCCCAACTGCCAGTGACCTCACTCTGGACCTCTCTTGTATTTAACTACTTTATGTTTATTATAACATGTTTGGTTATAAATATTCTGTATACACTTACATAACTATTTGTTTCCTCCTTAAATTAGAATATAAACTCTTTTAGAAATTGTTTTATTCTTTGAATTTGTATCCTCAACACCTGGCACAGTATTTGACACACAGTAAGCAGGTAATAAATGGTTGTGGATTGACCGACTGAGCAGTTCACACTGAACAGCGCCTCACGACCCTAAATAGTGATGTAACAGTTCACAATATAAACTAAACTACCAACAGTTTACCTTTGTCACTTGGCCATTCCCTGAAGATCTGTAGAGGGCATTCATCATCGTCCAAGATAACTTCTTTAGCACCTTTTTCATCTGAATATTGGCCTCCAGGGGGATGCGTAACCTATGAGAAAAATAGCTGTGAATATCTACTAGTTAATGGACAAGAAATAGAATCTTATATTGGTACGGCTTATCTTCTGGTAAACAGGCGTTTTACTTAAGCAAACAGTACGCTATTTGATTCTCATTTTACTTCTCACTTATAAAAAGGTGAAAAGCAGTAATGGCCTCAAAAAGCAAGCAGTTCAGATGGTCATCAATATTACAATTCTGGGTTAAAATCTGATCAAAAGCCTAATCATACATATTATTATTAAAAACTTGCTTGTTTCCTTCTCATACCTTCAAAGATGATCCCTACGCAAATACTTATTATTCTAATAAAGATACAGACTTGCCAGGTCATGTGAGCAACAAGATGGCAGGCAAGGCAAGATGGCATTTTCTCTCATCCCTGTAACCTCTCGAGCCTCTCCAAAACAGAAATTATGCACCAAAGATAAAACAACTTCAGCTGCCTTCACCATATATGCCACCCAGAATCCAGAGGTCAAAAGAACCCTCTGTTCCCTGCCCCCCACCCCCGCAAAAAATCCCTCAACTCACTCAGCTTCTCTCCTTCTCCCACCTCCCACACTACCGCAGAAGCTACACTAGCAGACCCAAGGACATGATACAAGCTTACATCAAAATCCACCCCTGAAACCTGGTGCCTCTCCTTTCTTTTCAGTGTCCTGGACACCTCGGCTACACTTTGTAGAAGTTTGCTAGGGCCTTAACAGCCTGTTTGGCCACAGTCCTTGAGGAGAATAAACCTGCCAGAGGCTGCAACCAGGAAGCACCAGTACAGCAAAGCTCTCAACTGCCTGTGCCAGGCCAGAGAACTAAAGAACAAAGGGAGTGGGGCAGGTCACCAGGACAGGACACCATGCCTGTGGGGAGCTGTGCAGCACACCACCAAGCCTGAGGGAAGAGCATACCATCCAAATACAGCAGCCAGTTCTGACCATCCAAAAATCATGAGGCAGAGACCTAAGTTGGTGAACTGTGAAATGCCCAACCTGGGAGGATACTGAGACACTTTGAGATCTAGCCTCCAAGGAAACCGCAATGAGAGAGGAGGGAGGAAGGAAGTGATAAGAAAAATACGGGGGGGAAACAGAGAGAGAAGACTCAAAGTACCAAAGACTTCAGGAAGAAGAAAACTCATACACAAATAAATATATATACAAATAAATCAAGAAAAAGAGTAACAGAAGGAAATATGGCCTCCAGATCTGGTAAACAAGTTCAGGCAAAAACATATTGAATTCAAAGACAAAAAAACTTTTTTTGCATCGAATTTCTCTGACAATAGTTTGATATTCAAGATATATAAAAAAATTATTTTAGATAGAACCAAATAGATAAGTGATCAAAGGCTATGAACATACAGTTCTCAAAAGAACTGCAAACTATTAACAACCACGCAAAAGAATGCTCCAAATTATAAATAAGGGATATGAAAATCAAAACAACCTGGAAATTTCAATGTAACACACTAAACAAGGAAGAAACAGAAATAATAGAACTCAATAACTAACCTTAGATGAACCAGAAAATATAAATTACTTAACTCCCTATTTGATAAAACCTGCTGGAAAAAATGGAAAGCAATTTGGCAGAAAATGAGGTTTTGACCAATAATTTACAGCACATTTCATAATACATTCTAAATAAATATGCAGCCTTTATATCAAAAAGCATATTGTGAGGGGGGATCATGTATATGCATCATTCTTAGCTATAGGTTGGAGATATGTTCTTAAACAAGAGGTAGAGGAAATTAAAAAAGATAGAACAGGAACTTTTATTACATGAAACTGAATAGTCTCAGCACAGATAAAATTAGTGCTCCTAGTATAAGGGATGTTTGAATGGGTTGGGAGAGGGGGAATTTCTCTCTGATAAAAGTTTGGAATTGAACGTGTCTGTGTCTGTGTCAGTGTCTATGGTTTGTCTATGTTTATACCCCCAAAGCTATTCCCAATAGATAAGTAATCAAAGAACATGATTCAGTTCTAGCCTCCAGCCTAGGAATGATGTCTGTAAAGGAAGCAACAGGATAGGAATACCAAGTAGCCTACGATTCTGTTGCTCTGAACCTGCAGGGCCTCCCAGTGGGCTAATAGTAGCTCCTAAGTTCAGCAGCAACTTAACAGGGACGAGCCAACAGGTCTCTGATCCAAACCTGGGTCAGAAATTAGCGGAGCCTGATCAGGAGAAGGATGCAAGAGGACAAAAAACTCAACCCATACATTTCCCCCAGAAGTGCCAAGATATCAGCCCTAATATACAGAAAGTGCAAAGTCAACAAATGAACTGCAAGAATGAACAAAATGAATCTCACCACAAAGAGACAACAGGAAAACTCAAGACACAAGCCCAAAAGAAGAGAGCACCTCGAAAAACATGTACATACAAGTATCTAAGGAAAAAAATAATGCAGCTTGGACACAAATCCAATCAGAACACCTGGAAGCATGAACAAGAGTTTTAAAAACTGCTAACTAAACTATGACTTTAAACAAAATGAAATCAATAGGTGAAAAAATTAGAAAGGTAATGAGATTTATGGAAGAAAGATATGGAAAGAGAATTAACAACTTAGGACAAGAGGTACAAAATGTTACCCATGAAAATGTTTCAATGGGGATGTTTTTCAAGTACATATTGGATTAAATGGTAGCTAACGCCCCTTCCAATTCTTAAATCATATGTCTTTAATATCATCACCCATAAAATCCAACAAATTGTTTTCATGCTTTAGCTATGTTTCTAGGACATATCCTTGCTGTTTCCATCATCAGTCTCCAAAACACGGTTAGTCCTCATTTTTGTAGCACGATGCAAATTTTAAAGCCCTACATATATGCCAGTTGTTAAGATCATTTACTACTAAAAAGATTAACAATGAAGTTACATAATACTCGTCATCTATGTTTTTTGGTGACAAAGTACTTAGGTATTGCTTTTCAGCTAGTCTGCTACCCTTAGGAACCAACATTCTCCCTTAGTACGTGGATATCCTTCACAAATTTAAGCCCCACAGCACACATTTTGTTCTCTTCTCAAGTGTTCCCAGGGCCACCTGCTTAACAAAGATTATCATTCTGTGAAGACATTTTACAAGTTATCCACGATATCAAAAAACGACATTTCTCCAACCTTTAAACCTAATAGCCATTGCTCCAAAAGGTCAGTGCCAATTTAATCACTTCTCCATTATGTGAAAAGGTCACTGTTTTATAGAACGTTTGGGTTTAGAGCCACAGGAACTAGTAGCAGATATAAATAAACCTTAACGGATAAAGTTTAAGTAAGAACAAAAAAAAAAAATCCCTTTCCTTCTAATTTTAGCTGTATATATTAGGTAATTTGATATAATTAAAGAACCATTTGAAAATCAAACAAACCCATTGAAATGCCAATTTTAAGTATATACAACAAATCGCAAACGTAACTGAAGGTGATTAAAGGATCACAGTAAAAATGATCAATATCTTAGCAAACTTTTTACAAACAATTAGTAGAGCACCCTGCACACAGGAGATACTTAGTAAGACTTTGCTGAAATCTCCCATTTTTTAAAATGGACATAAAAATATCACTGTACAAAATGAAAACTAGAAAAGACCATAAAACCACCAGCAGCAAAGGTTAAACACCAATTTAAGGGATGCTGGCCTTATGATTTGTATTTCAGGGACAGGCATGATGACTTTATTATAATTATGTAACATTGTAAAGGCCTTCCTTGGTGCAAAAATTAAAAAGCCAGTTCATTGGCTAAGTAAAGGCCAATCTTCCCAAAAGACACTTCACTTTCTTTGATAAGACACATTCTTCAAAATTCAGACAAAGAAACAAAAACCCTGCCACTTAGATCATGTTCTTATTTTTTACTTTTACTTAGTTTTCTTATCTTATCAATGCTGTTTCTCTTCAAATTCTAGGACAGTAACAATGGAACCAAGAATACGATGTTTGGAAAATACTTTGCACATTTGTGATACTCCAGGAAAATGGAGAAGTCAACTATCGCTATCATTGCTCATTATTAAGAGATTTTTTACAGGTAGTTTGTTACTCAACATGGAAAAAGTTGCATATCATCATTCAGCAACTTAGTACTGAATGTGCTGTACAAACTTCTGATCAGATCTTTCAATTAAGAGGGTTACAGATATACCACTAGAAATTAAGGATAAGGTATGCATAAATATTTCCAGTCTACCAAATTCCAATTATCCAGAAATGAATGTCAGATTGTTTAAAGCAACTTTTAAAAATTTCCAGTTTAAATGCAAAATTTTTTTGGTACTAGTGATGCCAACAGAATGTGGTTACTTACACGGGCAACACAGTAATCCTTGGGGTTTTCTTTTTCCAGACCATATTTCTCTAAAGCTTCAACCACAGCAAAATCTGCAGTATCCGTGGTTGACAGCAAGATTGTCTTGTATGGGATGTTTGGTTTTAAACTATCTGCGTAAATCCTCAGTGTTCCACCTGTAAAGAAAAATATTAAGCCTAAGGAATATAAAACAAAAATCCTTAAAACATTATTCCAAAGGTTCAAATTTTTGTAATGGAAATACACTGGAAAAACTTCAGCAAACCTTTGCAGTGAGATGTATTATAATGATTTTTGCCAAAGCATATTATTAATGGTACCATAGAACAGATGATGCTAAGTTTTTGAATGCTGTACTTTCTGAGCAATTTTATTCTAAGCATAACAATGATAACTTACATAATTAAGAGAATTATTGCTTTATTATCAGCAAATGTTTTGTGACTGGGAAGAATGTTGAATGCTTAACAACTTTTTCTTTTACCAACTAATCACATTTTCACTTTAAACAATTATGACATCTGCTTTAAGTTGGCCTTGTTTAGAGATGTCTTGATAAGTTTATCTAACTGCAGAAACACTCCTTTAATTTTTACAAAACATACATTTCCTAGCAGGATAAATCAAAATCAAATCAAAGTAGAGCTTCAGCTGGCATCCTATTTATTTTTCTTCGGTATTTGGTACTCAAACAAGGCTTATGTATATAATCATCAGTTCTATTAACATATTTGCTTCTAATCATCAGTTCTGCTAATTAACATTATTTGCTTCTTGGTCTATTCAAATTTCTCAATTTTATCTGATTGTGTATTACTACAAAAATAGTATTTCTAGATCCCCCAGTCACCATATGGAAACGGGAATATAAATGGCCCTCTATATTTCACATGTAATGAAGTTAAGTTACCTGTGCATTGCATAACACTGTAAATTCAAGATTGGTTCTAAACCAATACATTTTTGTTCTTAAGGCTGATTTCAACTAATCATATCAAGGTGACTGGACAGAAAGTATTGACTTATTTAGGGCTTCCTTCCTTTGGCCTCAAATAGTGACTACCATACATACTTTTATCCTACTCCTTTTTCTCTTTAACTACATCCCTGAAAAAGCACCTAATCAGTCAAACACAGCAAAACAAATCAATATAGAAAAGGAATCCAAGAGCAAGAAGCATCACTACAAAGGTAAACTAAAATAAACAATTAGAATACCTGCAGAAGGATTTTAAAATGGGAACTTAGTGCTTATCACTTGAATTAACAAATTTTTCCAAGTCATATCCTTGTGATGTCAAGGTCTATAGAGCCAAGACTTCTGAAGAAACTATGATTGTCTCCTAAATTAGGAAACAGAAAATTATGCACACTGACTGTGTGACTCTGGAAAAAAAAAAATTACTTGCCCTCAGTTTCCTTTTATAAAATGTTTTAGGCTAAATGACAAGTTGTTCTAGCTCTATGAATAACTTTGGTGCCTCTATCAATTTTGCCACTAGATGGTGCTCATTAGATGTTTTTCAATCAAGTAGGCTGGCACCAGTAATATAGTATCCCAAACTGGACGGAATTATGGAATTGGACTGAGAGGGGAGAGAAACGTATGTGCATCTTGAGAGTAAGGGAGAAGGTGGAAGTGAAGTTAGGTAAGGCCTCAGTGATCTAAAAGATTTTCTCATCAAATAAAACTTTTTATCATCAGCTTAGTTCTGTAACTTCAAAAGTATTCTTTCTACCAATACCATGTCATTCTCGCCATTACCACACATAAATATACCATCTAGCAGACGGGGCTTTTTGTGTTATAACCCAAAATTTTATCACCTATTGGTCAGCTGGGGATGAACCTCTGAATTTGGCAAAGTTAACACTTAAATTACTGGGTCCATTAGCAAACCAATGCTCAAAGACTATATCTCGCTTGGTAGGACCTGCCCAGACACAGCTTTGAGGACAAGGGGTTCATATCATAATCCGACTAAATTCTTTTTATTTTAGTTCCCTGATGAAAAGCCAAAAAAATGTATACCATGTTATAATATCAATTTTGTCATGCCACATTTTGGGAGTTCAACTATCTTACTATATACATCCTGGAATATGGGTAGTCCATTTCCCTTTTGGAGGAAAATGGAGATAATTAACGTTTTCTTCCCTATATAGTTCAGAACAATTTCTGTATTGAGCAGGGCTTCTTCCTGATACATTCTCTTGTTGATCTACTGGCTCCCTCCAGCACTCAATGTTCTCCAAACCAACAGTTTCAATGCTTACAGAATATTTGCACTTATTCAACTTTTGGCATGCAGCAGACTCTACTTTGGGGGAGAGGAAAAAAACTCTTCCCTGAACACACATAGCTGAGTGATTAATTTGTCCGCTAACTGCAGTTACAGGGGAAACTAATTCTAGGGGTGCCTAAAACCTCAATGACTATTATGACCCTGATGTAGGTTTAAATCATAATTAACCTGTAAATATCCACATAACCTAAAATGAACAAATAGTGATATTGCAGGTTATTATGCAGCCTCTAAGTAGGGATCTTAATTTAGGTAACATTACCTGAATCAGGTCGGCCATCTGAGCTTCGGAACTCTTGCATTCTCTTTTCTAGTTTCTGCTGTCTCCGCCGTTTCATGACTACTTCAGGATTTGATATTGTGCGTGTAAAACTGGTTTCAGGCATATCTTTATACACCTCTGCTGCCAGGCGAGAATTCTCACTTGTCAGAAAAGAAACATATCACCAATGACAGTATGAATTGTTTTGTTTTTTTTTTCCAGAACAAAATACTAGATTAGAGATATCCCAAGACCACAGAAAGATTTTTCTTGATACTGCAATTTATTATTTAACTAGCACGTCTGCTCTCTAGCACACAGCACCTAAGAATGCAATAGACTTGTATTAAGAGGAGATAACGATCCTTTAAAAGTCAATATTGCTTAAAGCATAGTTTGTTAATTACCTACTGTGTTTTCACTTATAATTACTAAAAAAAATTAACTTCAAATGGAAAACAGACCAGCATGTAGAAAAGGGATTAGTAATCTCTAAATAAGAATGAAAGACATAAGGTTTTCTAAAAGTCAGCTTCTGACTATGATTGAACAGCAGCGAACTTATTTCCTCTTTAATTTTCCTCCAGTCATGCTCGTCTATTTGGATGAGTAAAAGTTTTAGAGAATATATGAGGAATGACTATTATAGAAGGCAAAGGTTACACTCCCTCATTTCACACACATGAAATAAAAATAGTACACAGATGAAGGGGAATGTTAAGAGAATATTCTTGACAATAGAAACTTTTGCTGCTATGCAATGTTTTCTACTTTAGAATATGGTGAAAATAACTTCCTAATGTTATATCAACAACTATTTCATAAGTAGCTACTGTTATATTTTTAACTTGCCTTTTAACCACATGTGTATTTGGTCATTATCGTGGATTACTTAGGGGGAAATCTTTTGGTTTGTAAAAGCAAAGTATTCAGGTTGTCTCAACAATGAACTTACATGTCATCTCCATGCAAAGGCCTATCATCTTTATCAGATGCCTGTCGCAATGCCTCTTTCTCCCGCTTCTTTTTTTCCTTTTTTTCTTTCTTTGACAGAGTTCTTTTAAAGTTCTGGATCACACCTTCTTTTTCTTGTTTCTCAGGCCCATTACTCTGAGCCTTCTGAAAAAAAAAATTGTAAAAATTCTGACTGTAATAAATTCTGGAAACTGAAATTGGGGAAGTTATATTTATCAACTATATTTCCAAAAGAGAAAGTAAAGAGAGAAAGGGGAAACACATGAAATGATTTTCAGAATGGAAACATCTAAAATATTTTTGGTTATATCGAAGTTAAAAATTGTAACAGATCACATACACTTATACACAAAGTAATAAAGATTTTGATCTCCATCTTATGTGATAGGAAGTACAGGTACCATTATTTGAATGTAAAAGGCAGGGAATGCAAACATTCTCTAACAAAAACAACCCAATGTGGTCTTCAAACCTTCTTGATTACCTTCATAGATATGAACATATTACCCAAGACAGTTGCTTTTAATGGCTCTGTTGGTTTTGCTTTGCTATGAAAAATATCTTCTTTATACCATAAAATAAAAAAAAATCTAATCCCATCTCTCAACAATCTACAAAATCAACTTGCATATAACTCCTGCCTATTGGTTATGTTTCAGGAAGTAGCAGGGTATAGTGGAACATGGCTAGACTTAAGCTTGGGAGACCTGGCAGCGGGTTTTAGTACAGTTTTAGCACTGAAGGAGGACTACTGGACTTAAATGAGAAAACTTGGGTACAAATACCAGCTCTACTGGTCATACGAACAAGTAGAATTTGCTACTTGAGCAAGCCATTTAACTTCAGTCAATATAACTTTTTTTTATTTGTAAAATTAGTAGTGATACCTGCACTGCCTTTTCTCCCTGGCTTGTGTTGGGTCAAGTACTTCTTCAACATGAAGGTGCTGGAGTAATGGCAACCATTATTAATACTCACCCTGAAGTTGTGGATAAGCTACCATTTCTCTGAGACTCAAGGTTCCTAAACTACGGAACAGGAATAAAAATATCTACCTGGCCTACAACAAAAGGTGACTAGGAGAACCAAATGAGATGATGCAGAAAAAAGTTAACATTCTACATAAAGTAAAATAAAAATGCCAACAATTATTATCATCCTCTCCTCTGGAGATGTATAATTCTAAGTCTAATCCCTCCTTAACACGGCACTTCTTTAATTATTTAAAGACAGATATCCTATCTCCCTAAATACTCTTTAGTAGGTTTTAATCATTTCTCATAACATAGTATTTGAGTATGTCACCATCCTGGCAGTGGTCACACTGCTCTGGGCAAGGTCCAATGCTTTCATTTACTGCTTCACGTCACATGGTTGGCTCATATTGAGCTTGACAACAAATGAATTGTGATCTTTTTCACATGTGATTTCATGTAATCAAGCTAGTTCATTTTTCAACAAACATTTCTCAGGTATTTTAATAAGTATATTGGAGATATGAAGATGAAAAATGGCAGCCCCCATCCCTGAGAGCTTACAGTCCCTGGAGGCATGAGGAAAACAGAAGACAAGAGCAGACGATATATGGGAGAGATGGATCTCCTGTAAATCGGGAAACCAGGGAAATTCCTCATGGAAGGAACAGTATCTGAGCTAAGTATGAAAGAAAAGGATTTTTATTTAACAGGTCTAGAGATGGATTGAAAGGTTGGGAGTCACCACGAACATGCGACAAAACACAAAATGGGTAGAGCTGAGTAGGAAGGCCAAGAGTACAGAAGTGCTAAAAGTTTAAAATGAATGAGAAAAAGAACACATGAAGAATAATAGCATAAAAAAAGCTTGAAAATATAGATTGTAGCAATATTGTTGGAAGGCTTTAATTGTTAGATCCTCCACTCCTTTACTCATTCATAAAAGCAAATTTAACCCAAAGTATAATTCTACACTTATTCCTGTTAAATTTTACTTAACTGGTGAATAGCCAGCATTCTAGTTATCATTCTAGACATTTTTTTGGTTCTGCTTCTATTATCTAATAATGTATATATTCCTCCCAAATTTATATCATCCATAAATTGGATAAAATGTTTTCACTTCAAGTCATTAGGTAAACATGTCCAATAATACATGTTGCACTAGACAGCTTATGGAGACCCCTTTTGACCCCAAGATTCTATGAAGTTACATTAACGGTAAAGAATAAATAGAACTAAGGGTACTGAGGTGTACCCTACAACTCAACTTTCTTTAGACTCAGCAATTCAATCACTTAGGACACCATCTAATGGTATTACACCCAGAACACATTTCTCCATCTTATCCACAAGAATAACATGACCTAATCAAAAGCCTTCATGAAAAATCAACTATACAGGGTGTCACAAAAGTCTTAATGCAGTTTTAGGCTTTTATTGCTTCTTAAAGCTTAAAACTACATTAAGATTTTTGGGACACTGTGCATCATCTTTACAGCATTTAAAATTCCAAAGATGCTAAGTCATATTTAGAGAAAAATATAAATGAGAATAGTCCAAATAATTGAAAAAGTGTGCGTGTGTGTGCGTGTGTAACAACTCCTCCTGATATATCAATTGGATATTTCCAAAATGGTTTAGCATCTATTTTAGCTCTACATTTTTGAGGTGAGGCAAAAGATACAGGAAAATTACTTGTTCACAACAATATAACTAGAACTCTGTTCCAGATCTTCCACCTTCAATGCTAGTGTTCATCATCGCACTTTAAGGATCATCAAAGAAAGAAGGGTAGTACAATAGAGTTAGGATTTGAACCATGGTCCTCCTGCTTCAAATCCAGCACTTAATCTACTGCTTTTGTATGCCTTCTAGAAGTAAGAAAGAGTTGAGGAAGAAATGAAGCAATAAATTTCAAATGCAAAAAAGAAAATTATCAAATACCATTTTGATGAAGAAGATTTTGCTTCATGAGTTTTTACTTAATATACAGTTGGGAAATCTTAACTGGATAAGAACTGGCTCTGGACTTTAAAATTATTATTACATAAAATTGAGGACTCCTACCTTAGGAGGAATGGCATCATTTTCATTCTTGAGCACAAATCTGCCCTCCCGATCATCTTTGTTCCAATTTAACTGTACAACTAGAGGCTTCTCATCTATATCCAATCTTCTTTCTTCTTCAACACATGAAAAGATTTTTTAAAAAACATCATGGTTACTTAATGTGAACAGGTAATAATGTTACCTATATTTTGATATTAGAAAGTATGAAAACTTACTACTTTTAGTGCTTACAAAATAACTGAAATATTTAATATTTAAACTCGACTATACTCAGAGCTATGGAAAATATAAAGAAAAAAGACATAGTAGTTGAGATAAGCTAGAAAATGAAAGCAAATACATGATAATGAATTGCAGTACAAATGTAATATAAAGCAAAAAGTTAATTAGGCATCATTATGGAGTAAAAAGCTTCCCAAAGAGAATGAGCTATGAGCCAAGTCTTAAAAGAAGTGATAAATAGACATGCCCAAGTGGAGATTTCAAGGCAAACAACATGAGCAGAGGCACAGAGATGGTCATGAAGAATTTAAGAGTCTACAGGGCCAGTAGGTGGAACGGTGGATAGAGCACTGGCCCTGGAGTCAGGCGGTCCCTGGTTCAAATACAGCCTAAGTCGTTCACTAGCTGTGTGACCCTGGGCAAGTCACCCAATTGCCCTTCCCCTTCCCTTTCCCCCCAATCCTGAGATAGGCTAGGATAGAGGAAGTTGACTAGTTTATAGTAAGCTGAAGCATTAACTTTTGCTCAAAGGCAACAAGCTTCTGGAATAAGGTAGCGATGAGATAGAAAATATACTTACACAGTATTACTTAAGTGACTGTGCATAATGTAATAGAATGGGGCACGGGAAAAGACAACCTAAAATGTTTTTTGAGTAATAAATGAGGAAGACCTGAACTAGCATGGTAATTGTGAATGTGAATAAAAAGTGTTTACGTATGCCCACTACTTTGATACTGTCAGGATTTTACTGATGTCCTCTCTAGGGGACTGCTTTGACCAAAAGCAACTGGCCAACCTTCTGGTGATGAAGCTCTATATTCTTAGCAGCAAGGCTGATCCTTTCAACTGTAACCAAATGGAAAGCCTTTCAGACTTAATATGTATAAACCAGTTTCCAGGATTCCCAACCTAGGGTTATGTGTGTTCCCTAAGTATATGTGGCCAGACTGGGTTCAAGATCTTTGTCAAAAGGGAAATATTTGGTAAATAGCTATATTATCCTATTAAAATATTCCAAAATTAATGGTTTTAGAGGAAAAAAAATGAATTGTAGCCAAAGGCGCGCTTAAGGAGGGAATATGACAATACATCTGAAATATATGAGAGATGGTTAAAGGAAAATTCCTACAGTCCAAACCAAAGTCTGAATATAAAATTCTCATAATATTAAGCTGGAAGAAATTAGCAATGACCACTCAGTAATGAGCTAATTGATCTGAAATAACCAAAAACTCCTCATTTATTATCAATCAGTAAAATTTTAAAATTCTAAGTGTATCCTTGGCATATCCCATTAGAGACAACTAGGTAGCAATAATGGCTAGAATGCTAGAACTAGGATTCACTAATTAGCTATGTGACTCTGGGCAAGTCACAAACCTTATAGCCTAAATTTCCACATCTGTAAAATGGGTATGATGAGGATGATGATGACAGTTCTATCACAAAATTGTTGCAAGGGATAAATAACTATAATAAATGTAAAATGTCTTAAAGCACCTTATAAATGTTAGTTTACTGGCTCACAAGGCTTTAATTAAGTTTTTAACAACTTATCTCTTTGAATCAGGATTTTCAGTCCCATTCTCTTGACATGCAGGCTAATGGACCACAAACTCAATGTGAGTCAGTAGAGTATAGGAAAGCAGCCAAAAGAAGCTAATTAAGGCTTAGATCCCATCTAAATGATTATGGTCAGCTCAGGAAAACATTTTTAGGAAGCTGACAAAAACCACAGGAAGGAAGGAAAAGTAGTCGGCAACGGTCCCCAAGATTAGGTCATATACAATCACTTGAAGGGACTGCAGCTATTTAGACAGGGAGAAAACTCAGACAGAACATGAGAATTATCTTTCAAGTATCTGAAAGGCTATCAAGTGGAAGCAGGATTAGATTTGGACTCAGAGGAGAAAAACAGGAAAAATGGATGGAAGTTGTAAAGAGTCAGGCTTAGAGCTGACAGAAAGAAAAGACCTTTGTCCAAAAGGCTGAAAAGCTGCTGTTTCAGGAATTGGTGGATTACCCACTGCAAGAGGGGGTCAAGCAAAGACTAGATGACCACTTTTTAGACACTTAAAGAGGATTCTTTTTAACACATAGGTATTTGACTAGGTAACTGCCATGGTCTCCTCAAAGATTTTGTGATCCTCCTATTTAATTTCAGGCACTATTCATTGTTTTTGTAGGGGGCTTGGTTGTGTACATATATCACTTTACTCGTAAAAGTTAAACAAAATCTGAATGAATGAATGTACACTTATTAAGTGCTTACTATATATAAAGCAATAGACCATTAAACTTGGATTGGGAAGACCTAAATTCAAATCCAGACATAAGACACTTATTAGCTTGTGTGTCTATGGGTAAGTCAGTCTTATTTTTCTCAAATATAAAAATAACACTCATTTCCCAGGGTTCTTATGAGGATAAAATGAGATGATATATGTAAAGCACGCTGCAAATTTCAATGTACTATAAAAAATGCTAGCTACTCAACAGCTAAGTCAGTCCCTGATATCAAGGAGCTCACATCCAAATGGAGGAGAGTATACATATAGAAGGTTTTGAATGCAAGTCAGATGGAAAGGCTCAATCATCCTTCAGGTTTAGCAGAAAAGCAAATACATAAAACTACTTCTAATGTTGAACCATTTGACATGCTAAAAATGTTGCTGGCAAGAACTATCTTTTCACTCATGATGGAAAAAGACATCCACATCCAGAGAAAGAATTATAGAGTCTCAATGCAGATTGAGGCAAACCATTTGCTCTTTTTTTATTTTTTAGTTTTGTTTCTTTGTTCTCATGGTTCATTCCATTGGTTATAATTCTTCTTTACAACTTGACTATTGTGAAAGTAAGTTTAATGTGAAGGTGTATAGAAACTATATCAGATTACATGGGGGGGGGGTAGATTTGGAACTCAAAACCTTGTGGAACTGAGTGTTGTTAACTAAAAAAGAAACCAAAAAAGTCGCATTTTTTAAAAAAAGAACTATCTTTCCTTGGTTTTAGGTAAATTCAATTAATATTTCCTGAGCATCTAAAGTAGTATGCATATAAGACAATTTGAAAGCAAACAATTTCTTCCTTTCATACTTAACTTCTATTTATTTATATGAGTCATATTAACACCAGTATGATCTAACCAGAACATTATTGGCATTTAAATCTATTAATTACTTCTAGGTATTTCAGATGGGTAAGAAGTAGCAAGTTATTTGTAAATATGTTATACTATTATTGCTTTTCCCCCTATAATGTTGCTTCAAAGAGAGATACCTATAACGTTAACTAAAGCCTCACCTTGGAAGGTAAAAATATACTGCCTGAGACTACTGAAATTTTACTTCAAAGCTTATCCCTTATGTCCCTATCATGTTCAACTGTGTTGCAAATATTAATTATTAATAACTAAGGGTTATTTACTTGTAACTGTGAACTTCCAAAAATGTGTAATATATCATTGGTATAGGTGATCGGCAGGCCAAAGATTTTCACTATATATATTTTCAAAGGGTTTCACTATAAGGATCTGCTTATTGTTCAGAGCTGTATTTCTAATGGTGTAGGGAACTCCCTCTTCCAATACAAATCAGCACCTCCTCTGAGCCTTCTGCAGTCTTTCACAGAACTCAGTACACTTAAGGGTTAAAGTCACATGCCTAATATGTATCAGAGACAGAATTTGAACCCAAGTGTTCTTAACCATCATGTGACTTTCTTAGACACTAAAACAGGGTACATACCATAATGTTATGAGCTGAAAAAAAAAAGGATGAGACTGCTAATATCTATTTTTGCTTTCTTGCTATCACTGTTGCCCTACACTAGAATTGTTGCCCTCAATCTCAAACCCCTCCAATCTCTAGCTTCTGAAATTCTACCCAACCTTCAAGATTTACCTAGGATCCATGGCTTTTCAATGCTTCTTTCTCCTTCCTCCGATGCCCCACTGTAGAAACAGTCTCCTTAGAATGTTTGTGCCTTATGTATTTGCTGTAAGGAATGAGGAGCTTGCAGGCCTTTAGGCTGGAGGTTCCCTACCCCTGCCCTGGCCTGTTCTGTATGAGAATTTAAGTGTTTATGTCTTACCTACAATATCTTCAGCACCTAAAGTCAGAAATCACTCATGACTCAAATCACTCAAACTCTTTATTATCTCTCAGCTCTCAGTTCCAAATGGTGCTTTAAAAATGTTTAAATGCATGCAAAGTAAAATGAAATCAGCCTACTACCTACACCATTATTTACCCTGTGAGCTGTTTTCCAAGGTGCTGATATATTTTAAACAAAAGGAAAGACAACTAATTCCAAGATATGTATTTAACAGACACAACCCAATCAAGATACACTAACCTCCACTGACATGCACTTCATAGAGTGAATATTTAGGAGACGACAGCATTCTCATGTCAGGTCGAAATTTCTCTGCAAGAGTTTCTATGACATCTTGAGTTGTAGCAGTACTGGAGACCCGGATGCATTTTGTTGCAAAGTTTCCAGCAGCTTTATCTTGAAAGTAAAATCTCATTACTCCATGGAATTCCAGATCCTAAAAATAAAAATATTTCAGTTATTGAGGGGCAAGGGGAGAGATTAAACCTTGAAAATTATTATTTGAATGTTGGTAAAGAAAAGAGTTTTCCATAGGAAAATCAGAAATATCGTTTCACTAAAATCAGAAATATCGTAATACTAAAAGATGTTTAAATGAACATTTAAAGAGTTAAGAAAATCTTTAAAAAGGTTGCTTCACTCCAAACAAGACTCTGGTTAATTAAAGAAAAGCAAGGAGATACAAGGCTCAAACTTTATACCTTCTTGCTGCATTAGCAAATTTTATTTTGTGGAGAAGAGTAGATAATATGGGGGGGGCAGTTATCTATTATTCCATACATAATAATTCTGATCAAAAAAGAAAAAAGTCAGGTTACTAAGGATGAATACAAAAGGTCTTGCAGAACATAAGGCATGTTAAATTTCAAAAAAGCAAAAGCTGTCAACAAATCACAGGAAATCAGAGTTCAAAGGTACCTTACCTCACAGGTCATCTAGTTTAACTAGTCCCCGAAGAGCTTCAAATGGGAAACACACTCCCCTTTTTCAAGGCAAAGCATCCCATTTTTAGACAGTTATTAGGAAATTTTCCCCTAGATTAAGCAAAAATCTGTCTCTCTGCGACTTCTAACCACTGGAATGCCTTTTGAGACCGAATAAAACCAGCCTAATACTTGTTGGATTTGACAGGAGGGCAATTTTTTTTTTTTTACCTCCACCAACCATCTACTAGTAATGTCTTAAGGCATAGTAGTTCTTAGAAATATCTGCTAAATTTAGATTAATGCAAAGCTAATTGGCTGAGGGATGTGATTATTCTCTTTCATAAACACTGTCCTCCATAATCTTAGCTCTGGAAGACCATATTATACGAAAGGAAATATGCTAAACATTAGGAATAAAAACAGGAATAAGAAAAATTTAAATGGCTTTTTGTCTATTAGGAAAAAAAAAGACAGGGACAGAGCCCCTTGATTTTTATTCGGATGACCTTACTTTGGTTTCAATATGAAATTTAATACAACTATGGGTTTGCCTTTTGTTTATCAAAATCACTAATTAATATGTGCTTTATAAACTGTAAAAGTTCAATAAATATTTCCTGAATTAAACGTACGGGTATTCTAGTTAGTGATACATAATATGTCACTTATATGATTACATTTACAAAGAAGTGAGCTTTAACAAATTCAATGGACATAAAAGCTATAAATACAATTTAATATTTTATGATTCAGAAAATAATTCAGAATATTCTAGTGATTTTGGATTGCCATCACAAACCTTAGTAACTAATTTTTTTTTAAAGGGTTAAAGCTGGATCTGGATTTGTTATTCTGGATACTTTTTTGGAATAAGTTCTTTTCTGGATTAAATAGCATTTTTTACTTAGAGGATAAGGAAGTGACTAACAGAGTACTATAAAAAAATTCTAAGGAAAAGCACAACTCTTCCTGCCTTTCATCTTTTCCTACTTTATTCTATCTTGGACACTATTGATTTTCCTGAAATCCTGATTTTAGTCCAAATTCCTTGTCTAGGAAAAGTCTTGCAAAAATCCCACCCCCCTTATGCTTCACTATTCTCCTACATTAATCGTTTGTTGCATCCAACCAAACTGTTGTGCTGAACAAACTATGCCTTCCAAATGTGTCCTTTTCTTTCCCTTCACCTAGACTGCCAATGCAAATTGTTTGCCTCTTTCAAGGCCCAGGTCAAGCTCCATTCCTCTGGTGATACTGGGATGCCTTCCTAGCCCACTCAACCCCACAATGATCTTTGTAGTAATAATGTGACAATCATAAAGTTCCTCATAATGCAGTTTGTACTACAGCCTTGTGTCATTAACTACCTCCTCCCACTATTCACAGTTTCAAACTCCTTAAAGGGCAGGGATTGACGTTTTAGGTTTCTCTGCTTTTCCTTAAAAGGACATTCTGGATTGGGGGGGGGGGGGGGGGGTCCGCGGCTTTCCTCTTGGCCAGATTGGTAACTGAGCTATTACTCAGAGTTGCTAAAATCTGGGAGAGTCATCCAAGATCACACAGCTATCATGAGCTGGAGGCAGAACTGAAACCCAGGTTTTGCTAATGTAAAGGTGGGAACCTTTATCCACTTCACCATACTGTTTATAAATGAAAAGATATATTTAAATAATGACATTTATACATTACAAAGCACTTTAAAAGTTTATAAACAATATATCTGTGTGTGTACATATATATACACACACATATACATGTGTATATGTGTGTATGATGTGTGTGCATGTGTATTGTATTTTACATACACACACACACATAAATAAAAATAAAATTAAGATCTCATGAGGGCCACATGAGGTTAAGTACTTATAGTGTAAGAGGCAACTATAACAGTAGATAGGGCACCGGAATTAGGAAAGCATAGGTTCAAATCCTCCCTCAGATACTAGCAAGTCACTTAAAGCCTCAGTTTCCTCATCTGTAACATTAAAACCTTGGACCCAATGGCTTCTAAGATCCCTTCCAGCTCTAAAATCTATGAATGTTATTGCCATTTTTACAGATAAGAAAACCAAACTTAAGAAACAAGTTCGTGGACAAATAGCCAAGCAGATGCCAAAGACAGATTCAAACTGAGCCTTCCAAGTCCACCTTTCCACCCTAAAATGCTACAACTGCACCAACAGTGATTTTATATATATTGATCAGTACAGAAAATCCTTGAATTTAAGGTGTAGTATGCCAACTCACCTTCTCCACCCAGAGATGGCGCCAAAACAACATTCACAAGACTAGGTGAAGCAGATGCTGTTTTGAAATGCTGACCCTAAGAATTTATTCATTGAAGGATTATCTGAGGATGGAGTGCAATATAACAGTTTCAGGAAATTCCATAATTTTACAAATGAGGAAACAGGAATAAGAAAAAGAAATGACTACTTAAGATAACATACTTACATAGTACTGAATAAATAAATAAAAGCACTTATTTAGTGCTTACCTGCAAAGCACTGTGGATACAAATAGTCAATAAAAACGTCTTAAAAGCCTATTATGTGCTAGGCACTGTTCTAAAGACTGGGGATACGAAGAAAGACAAAAGGCAGACCAAGGGCTTATAGTTTAATTGGGGAGACAACAGGGGAAAAAACTATGAAGAAACATGCTATGTACACAATACAGGACAACTGGAACTGATCAATAGATAGAAGCCACTAGAATTTAGGGGAAATGGGAAAGGCTTCCTATAGAAGGTGAGATTTTACATTGGACTAGAAACAAAGGAAACCAAGAGGCAGAGATGGGGAGAGAACACATTCCTGCCATGGGGGCTTTGTCAATTAAAATGTAAAGGAGCAAGGAGAAGGAATTGTCTTGTTTGAGAAATGATATGCCAAGGCCAATGTCCCAGAATTAAAGAGTATGTGGGGAAATATAAAAAGACTGGAAAGGAAGGGGGAAGCGACAGAAGAAGAGGTAGAATCATGAAAGGTTTTGAATGCCAGATTTTATATTTGATCCTGAAGATAACAGGGAACCACTGGAGTTTACTGAATAGGAGGCTGACATGGCCGGATCTGAACTTTAGGAAAATCTCATTGGCAGCTGCTGGGGTGGGGGTGGAATGAAGTAAACAGAGAACTAAAGCAGAAATAGGAAACATAATAATCCATCTTCTCAAGGAGGTCACATTCTAAAGAGAGACACAACAGATATGGAATTCGTGTCAATTTTTACCGCAGAACTGTATTTCATTACATTTACATACCATAGTTTTTTCACCCATTCCTCAGTTGATGCATACACCGACTTGTGTTTTCATTTCTCTGCTACCCCAGAGTGTGTTGTATGAGTGTTTTGTTATGTATTGGACCTTTGTTTTTGTCTGAGTTCTTTAAGGTATATGCCGACTACTTGGGAATGTTGGGTCAAAGCCATACATAGAAATTCAAGTTTCCAGGTTTACAATTCATTTTTCCTTCTGCTACACCAAGATAATACATAAAAATGACTGGTAGGCAAAAATATCTTCCAGAGAGATATACTCTACAGAAAATCACATGGGTTTTGGCTATCCTGCCCAAGCTTTTTTAGGATAGGGATTTTTTTTGGTATTCCCAATGCCTGGTACATAGTAGGTGCTTAATAAATTGTTGGGTGAGTGTAGATCTCCTTTTCAAATACAGCTATTAAAGCTTAAAATTACACTAATAAGTATAGTTAAAATGTTTTTAAGGCAAAAAAATCATTGGTCACCCTCAACCTAGTGTGAATCCATGTAAGATAACAGATAAGACAGACATCATTCGGAAAATGAAGTTTTCACTAGGGTCCAATGAAAGAAGAGGACTAGTAGCCCTAGGTGAGTTTGGTAACTTTCTGTAGCCAAAGATTAGTTCCTGTATGAAAGGAAGAGGAGGCAGGAAGTAAGAGGATACGAAACAAAGGAGTTAGGTTAACAAATAGGAAAAAATTTTGCCTTCATATAAATCCAATAACTATTCCTATTTACACAGTATTCTTAAAGTACCTTCCTAACAACCCTGTGAAGTAGTTACTGAAGTAGGTACCCATTTTTCAGAAGAAATTTGAGACTCAGAGGTTAAATGACTTGGTAATAAGCACACGGATACTAGGATCTAGAATCAATCTTGAAAACCTACAGTACTACAGCCCCCAAGTCCAAAGCTCTATCCATGATATGGACAGTTTAAAGCCCACTGTCTATGACTGATACAGCCAGTATACCACTAAAAATCATCTATGATTTCTCTCACATCCAGTGAACTGCCAATCCCTGATACAAGAATCTACAATATTAAGATTAAAAACTTCAGAGCTAGAAGGAAATGCCGGTTTTTACACAAGAAGCTAGGTGATTGGTTTGAGATCACATGGATCAGTGGAGAGCAACAGTCAAGAAATAGAAAATTGCTTTTCACTGTCATCTGTTAGTCAAGACTCTGAACTTTGAAATTTATTTTCCTGGTAACCTCCCTTACTTCAAGATTCTTTTCCATCATCCCACCTAAGCTGTTCTTAGATCCATACCCCCATTAAGTGCATTTTCCTTGATAGTTCTCCAAGGCAGGAATGTGCTTCCTTCCCCATCTCTGTGTCTCGGTTTCCCTGGCTTCCAAAAGTCCCATCTAAAATCTCTTACATGTATTATCTTTTTTAAAAAGTTTTTATTTTTAACTACACATCGTTGGTGCTAATCTCTTGAACAAAACACTGTCCTCAAGGCTCAAATCCTTTGCCTCTTGTCTTTCTTCTGTTCCTATCTTGCTTAACAACTCCTAACTTGCTTGCAACTCTGGGTCATTTTCACCAACTTTTTAACTACTGCAAGAGGAAGCCATTACGTGGGGCATAAATTCATGTCCTCTAACCTCAAATGAACCCTCGCTGATGCTTTTATTCCAACTATTATTATTAACATCTCCCCTCTGATTGGAGGGCTGGAGTATAGTGCACTAAATTCCTCCCAAAGCTTTCCTTTATAGAGGGCAGGACTTGGGACTTTCTAGCCTTCTCTACTCTTAACTTTCCATCTCTAGTTCTGCTTGGTTTGAACTCCATGGAACTAAGATACTCTGCAGCATTCTTCTCTAACACCCAGGTCGGACAATGCTGTTCTCACTTCCAGTGGCTTCTTACCTATAGGATAATTAACCAATAAGTATTTGCTAAGTACATATTACATGCAAAGGCAATTATGGAGTGTCATGGGTGAAGCCCAGTTTGGCAGGATCCCTGTCAGAGTTAGGGCCAAGTTGTTTAGTGTTTTAAAAGCTAAAAGTTTGTATTTTATTCCGGAGTCAACAGGAAGTCACTGAAGTTTGTTGGGTATGGTAATCACATGAGCTAATCTATACTTAAGGAAAATTACTTTGGTAGTAGTGTGTCCAATAGACTGGAACAGTGAGAAAATTGATAAAGAGATACCAATTAGGACATTGTAATAACGTAGGTGAAAAGTGATGAGGGCCTAAAACTAAGGCAGCAACTGTATAAGCGGAAAGAAGAAACTGGATGTGAGAGATGTTGAAAAGGTAGAAATGGCAAGGTATGCAACTGATGGGGAAGTGGGCGGGGGAGGGGAAGATCAGGGAGGAGGCAGTGAGGGAGAGAAGAGTGAGAAGATGAGGATAATTATAAGATTGTGAACTTGAGACACTGAAAGAATGGTGGTACTAAATACCGTTTCATACAAACAAGCATAAGAAGTTAACAGAGATTAATCAAGTCATAAAGGGCAAGAATAATCTCTGGACCTGTGTTTTAAGTTTTAGAATGAACTCATATGTACCTTTACAAACATTTTTATCAGGTCTGATTGTTATTATAGGGGTACAAAACCACCAATGTGTTATATTAATGGGAATGGGAAGATCTTTCCCATCCATTAATAGGCCTATGTGACCTGCTTTGAGCCACACAGGAGCCTGAGTCACATGAGCCTATGGTGGGAGGAGCTTGCCAAATGGGTGGAGCAAGAAAGGGTGGGTGAGATAGTCAGGGCTGGGGGGTGGGGGAGGGAGCATGCAGGTGAGTGACAGAGGGAGTGATTTTGCTTAAGGGAGCTTGTTTTCGGGAGGCCTGATGGAAAGAAGGCTTGAGGATGGAAGTGGTGCTCTCTGCATGGGACTTCTTTATTACTATGGTGGATGTGGCTTTCTGGTGTTTGAATAAATGTTTTGGTTTCATCTTCAATGAAGAAAGTCTTTTGTATCTTGTGATTCAAACCTGGGAATACTCCTGCATATTCATAGCAGCCACTGCTATGGGCATTCCATTGTCAATATACAAAGTCACTAAAAAACCCAACTAGATACATCTTTCAGTGCTTCACTGAACCAAATTAACATATCCTTAATATTCCCCCATACGTGTGTTAATTCACAATAACATCCATATAGTGGTAGAGAGGACAAAAGTTGCATTTCAATTATACAAAGGCTATTTTTCAATAGCAATGAATTCAAATCGATTTAGCACACTACAAATACACACAGTAAGAACCTAAGTGCTTCCATTTCAAATTATTTTACGTAATTTTCTCACAAGAGTTATCTGCATTTTTTCCAGAAAAATGAGGGATTGACCATAAGATCTAAAGCCAAATTCCTTTTCCTGTAGTCCTGGTCTTCCAAAATATGGCTCCAAAATGCCAGTTTAGGGAGGTTCTAGTGACGAACTTCCTCTACCAATGCAGACTGGCACCTTTCCCAGGAACCTTAATAAGTCTTATTTAGTTTCCTGGGAGCACTAAGAGGTTAAGCAACTTGCCCAAACCAGTAAGTGGTAGACACTAGATAAAAGTACCAGGGGTGGGCCCTGGAATCAGAAAGACCTCAGCTGTGGGACCTGGGTTGGTAGGTGTCTTACCCAGTCTTCCTCAACTGATAAGGATAATAATAGCACCTATGTCACAGGTGTCACCTATGTCACAAGATAAAATAAGATAATATTGATAAAGCACAGAACCCAATGCCTAGCACATACTAAATTGTTACATAAATGTTGTTATCATCATTATTATTATCATCATTATTGTACTGAAAGCAGGTCTTGCTGACTATAAGGCCAGTTCTCATATTACCTGCCTTTCACCTTGCATGGAGTAGGCACTAGTAAATGTTTGTCAACAAAGATTTGGGTAATTCCAAATAGTTCTCCAGAATGGTTGAACTAGTTCAAAGCTCCACTAACAGAGCATTAGTTTCTTATTAATCTATAGCTACTCTGATGTTGCCTGTTTTCATTTTTTTAATCATCTCTACTATTTGCAGCACTTGAGATGAATGCTGTCTTAATTTGTATTTCTCTTACTATTAGTGATGTGGAACATATTTTCAATATGACAGTTTGTAGTCAATTATTTTTTAAGGTTTCTAACCTTTGATTAGTATTTATTGCAGAAAGGCTATCAAATTAAGACTTTAATAAAGGATATTTGTGGCAAAGCTTTTCCTCCTGACTCCTGTACCATGTTGACTTTTGTGCCTTCAAATGGAACTATTTTGTCTAGTCTAGGGGTCAGCAAACTCAGGCCCGGGACAGATCCAGAAGACTGCTGAACTATTTTTATATTGCTCAGGAGCTAAGAAAGGTTTTTACATTTTAAAATAAAGTTTTATTGTATTTCAAGATATAAAACCATTCTCAACTGATATATAAAAAGACTGCCACGCAAGTCACGTCTCGCCAGTCTGTAATTTCAGAAATATGATAAATTCAAGAAAACAAGAACTTTTTTATGAACTGACAGAAGTCAAATAAACAGGGAGGAGAACAATTTAGAGACTGCTATAATTTAAAAGAAAACAACTACAAAAAAGTGCTGAGACAATATAGAATGAGACTTTTTTGGACATGAGTAGTCATACTTGTCAGCAGGGTTTCGTTTTTATCGTTATTCTTTTTCAACGGAACAGATAGGAGAGAAAAAGATTGTGCTAAATTTTTTTAATGTGAAAATTCCTTCAAAAAAAAAAAAACCAAACATTGCCAAGATGACAGAAAAGGAAAATGACAAATGCTGGAGGGGATGTGGGAAAACAAGCACACTAATGCACTTGGTTGGTGGAGCTATGAACTAGTCTAACCATTCTAGAACATAGTTTGGAACCATGCCCAAAGGCTATAAAACTGCATACCCTTTCTACCCAATAAGCTACTATTCGCTCTGCATCCCAAAGGGATCAAGGAAAAAGGAAAAGGACGGATATGGACAAAAAACATATAGTAGTTTCTTGTAGTGGCAAAGAATTGGAAACAAAGTAGATGCTCATCAATTGAGGAATAACTGAACAAGGTGTAGTATACAACTGTCACTGAATACAATGGCACTATAAGAAATGATAAGCAAGATACTTTCAGAAAAACTTGGGAAGACTTACATTCAAAGTACTGGTGCAAAGTACAGTGAGCAAAACCAGGAGAACATTATACAAAGTAACAGCAATATTGTACAATGATCAACTGTGAAAGTCTTAGCTATTTTCAAAAATACAATGATTCAAGACCATTCAGAAGGAATGATAATGTAAAATGCTATCCACCTTCAGAGAAAGAAATGATGGAGTTTGAATGCATAGAGCCATATTTTTTTTTAACTTTCTGGAATGAATGAAAAAGTTACACCATATGAATGTAATGGAATACTACTGTGCTATAAGAAATGATGAGGGGAATGATTTCAAAAAACATGGGAAGACTTATATGAGTGAAATGAATATAACCAGAATTCACAAAGTAACAGCAATATTGTTAAGACAATAAACTATGAAAGACTCAAGTAAATCTGATCAACACAATGACCCACCCACAATTCCAAAAGACTCACGGTGAAAAATGCTACCCATCTCCTGAGAACTCCTGGATTCAGAACACAAACTGAAGCATATTTTTTCCTTGCCTTTTTTTTTGGGGGGGGGGGGGAGGGAGGTGTCCACGGCCTAACATGGAAACTTGTTTGCTTAACTCCCTATTTGCACTGGGCTTTCTATTGTCTTCTCAGCAAGTGGGTGAAGGGGTGCAGAGAGAGAATCTGGAACTTAAAATAAAAAAAATGAATCAAACAACAATACTGAAAATCTTCAGAACTCTAATGAATGAAATGGCCAATTATGACATTCCAAAGAAATATGCTGAAACATGCCTTCTAGCTTTTAGAAAAGTGGTGGGTTATGGATAACAAATGAAGCACACATTTTCAGATGTGGCTAATGTTATTTATTTTTCTTGTCTCTACTTATTTGTTAAAACGAATGAGAGCACTATGATTCTGGAAAAAAGAAGAGGTCCTAGAACAACAATACAGGTTGGTATCCTGAAAAGTTGTCTACAGCACTGTTGTCACACAGCCAACTTTTGTCAGAAGCAGAACTTGAATGTAAGTACATAGGTCTTCCTGCCTCCTTTACAACAGGGCCGCCAATTATAAAGTTTCTATTGACATCCTTGGAGCCAAGACAAAGTTGTGAGAAGGATGACAGTAAAACTGACTTGATTCATAAAGGGCTGAACTAAGTACCCAAATGATTACTAAGTCAGTGAAACGCCAGGAGGACATGTCTAATACCTTGCCAAAAAGTTTTGACCTTGATCCAACAATGATATGTATTTTTAATAATGACGACCAAAAAAAGTGGAAGGCTGGGGAGAAGAGGTAACAGGAACAGCAAATTCCTATTTAATCTATTCATGGCAAAGCTGGGAAAGACAATTAATTCAATAATATAATTGGGATACAAAAAAATTGTTGCCTAGAACAATGAACTAAACCAAACAAGAAAACACTAAAAATAAAAGAGTCCTATATTGGGTCCAAAAAATTAGCTGCTCAAAGGCAAGAGACACAACTAAAAGCACAGTTTATGTGAAGAAAAGACCTAAAGGTGAATAAGTTAACTAGATAACTTTGGTACCAGGCTGCATTTGGAGTAAGCAAGGGAGATAGTACCATTATTCTCTGAGCTGGTCGGATCCTGTCTAGAACACTGTTCAGTTCTCTCCTTTTTCCAATCCATCTACAATACAATTCTGACTATGTCATTCCTTTAACCTAAAATCTCCAGGGGCTCTCTACTACCTCTAAGAGAAAATGCAAACTCTTAAGCCTGGTATTTAAAGCACTCCACATTCTGGTTCCAAACTACTCCATACTGGCTCCAGTCTATCTTTAAGTCCCAACACTTCAGTTTCGTGTTCCCCAAACTTGCATTCCATCACTTCATACAGGATATTTCTCATTCTTGGAATGTATCTCTCCTCAAAATTATTTTTTCCTACCTATATGCACAAAAAATATTTCTAGCAGCACTTTGTTGTAGGAAAGGAACTGGAAATACTACCAAAGAGATTAAAGCAATTTATCAGCAGGATAATACACTACGACCAGGTGGGAGTTATACCAGGAATACCAGGGCTGGTTCAATATTAGGAAAACTATCAGCATAATTGACCACATCAATAATAAAAGTAATAGAAATCATATGATTATCTCAACAGATGCAGAAAAAGCTTGATGAAATACAGCAGCACTCATTCCTATTAAAAACACTAGAGAGCATAGGAATAGAGTTTTCCTTAAAGTGAAAAGTAGAATCTATCTAAAATCATCAGCAAGCATTATAACTAATGGGGATATGCTAGAAGCTTTCCCAGTAAGATCAGAGGTGAAGCAAGGATGCCCATTTTTACCTCTATTATTTAATATTATGCTAGAAATCTTAGCTTTAGCAATGAGAAGAAAAAGGAATTGAAGAAATTATCCCTCTTTACAGATGTTATGAGGGTATACTTATACGAGAATCCTGAGAATCAACTAAAAAAACTACCTGAAATAATTAACAACATTAGCAAAGTTGCAGGATATAAAATAAACCCACATAAATTATCAGCATTTCTATATACTACCAACGAAGCCCAGCAGCAAGAGACAGAAAAAGAAATTCCATTTAAATAACTGTAGACAATATAAAATATTTGGTAGTCTACCTGCCAAGACAAATTTAAGAACCAGATGAACACAATTACAAAACACTTTTCACAGAAACTCAGATCAAAATAACTAGAAAAATTATCAGTTGCTCATGGGTAGGCACAGCTAATATAATAAAAACGGTAATTCTACCTAAATTAATTTACTTATTTTTTTACAATCATGTTAAACATATTTCCATATTAGTCATGTTGTAAAGAAGAATTAGACACAAAAAGAAAAACCATGAGAAAGAAAAAAACCAAAAAATGGGAAAAGTAGTATGCTTCGATCTGCATTCTGACTCCATTAATTCTTTCTCTGGATGTAGACAGCATTACTTATTCAGTACCACACCATTCAAATTACCAAAAAATTATAGAGCTAGAAAAATATAACAAAATGTATCTGGAAGAATGAAAGGTCAAGAATATCAAGGGAGTTAATGAAAAAAAATGCAAAGAAAGGTAGCCTAGTCTTATCAGATCTAAAACTATATTGTAAAGCAGCAATCATCAAAACTATTTCATACTGGCTAAAAAATAGAGTAGCCAATGACTATAGTAATCTACTGTTTGATAATCCCAAAGACTCCAGGTTCTGGGATAAGAACTCACTATTTGACAAAAATAGCTAGAAAAAACTGGAAAAGAGTATGACAGAAACAATGCATGGACCGACATCTTACCCCATATACCAAGACAAGTTCAAAGTGGACACATGATTTAGACATACCATAAGCAAATTAGGAAAGCAAGGAACAGACTACCTGTCAGATCTACGGTAAAGGGAAGAATTTATAACCAAACAAGAGATAGAGAACATTATGAAATGCAAAATGGATAGCTTTTTTACCTTAAATTAAAAAGCTTTTGCACAAACAAAGCCAATGCAACCAAGATTAGAAAGATAGCGGAAAGCTTGGAAACAATTTTTACTGCCAGTGTTCTGATAAAGGCCTCATTTCTAAAATATAGAGAGAGCTGACTCAAATTTATAAGAATACAAGTAATTCCCCAATTGATAAATGGTGAAAGGATATGAACAGCAAGTTTTCAGATGAAGAAATTAAAGCTATCTATAGTCACATAAAACGTTCTAAATCACTATTGATTACAGAAATGCAGATTAAAACAACTCTGAGATACCAGATTAGCTAGTATGACAGAAAAGGCAAATGATGGAGAAATATTGTAGAGATTGGAGGAAATGTGGGAAAATTAGGACACTAATACATTGTTGGTGGAGTTGTGAACTGATCCAACCATTCTGGAGAGCAACTTGGAACCATGACCAAAGAGCTATAAAATTGTGCATATCCTTTGATCCAGCAATAAGAGTACTAGTTCTGTATCCCAAAGAGATGATAAAAAAAAAAAAGGAAAAGGATCCACACGTACCAAAAAATATTTATAGCAGCTCTTTTTGTGGTGGCAAACAACTGGAAATTGAGGGGATGCCCATCAACTGGGGAATGGCTGAACCAGTTATGGTATATGAATGTAATGGGATACTATCATGTTATAAGACAGTGCTTCTTAAAGCAATTCTTGAACAGTTTAAGATATGCTGAAGAGGTCTCGAGTGGAAAAAGTTTAAGAAGTTCTGTCACAGAGATGAGACAAATGATGAGCAGGCAGGTTTCAGAAAAACTGGAAAGACTTACACGAACTAATGCTAAGTGTAGTGAACAGAACCAGAGCATCGTACACGGTAACAGGAGAATTGTGCGATAATAGACTTTGGTAAAAGTTGGCTCTTCTCAGCAATACAATGATCTAAGACAAGTGCAAAAGACTTATGATGGAAAATATCCATATCCAGAGAAAGAACTATGGAGTCTGAATGCAGATTGAAGCATACTATTTTCACTTTTTTTGGTTTTTTCTTTCTCTTGATTTTTCCCATTTATTCAGATTTTTTTTTTTCACAACAGGACTAATGTGGAAATGTTTGATATGATTGTACATATATAACCTCTATCAGACTGCCTGCTCTCTTAAGGAAGGGAGGGAGAAAAAAGTTTTTGGAACTCAAAATCTTATAAAAGTGAAAGTTGAAAACTTTTTTTACATGTAATTGGAAAAATATAAAGTACTATTTAAAAAAAACAAACTGGAAACAAAGTGGGGGCCCATTGATTCTGGAATGGTTGAATGAATTATGGTACTTGAAATCAGTGGAATATCAACCATTGCATTGTTAGAAACAGAAATGGGGGCAAATTCAGAGAAACCTGGTTAGGTAATTTAAACAACTACTACACTGTATAAGACTTAAAGTATATTCAATTCAATGACCATGCATCCAGAAGACTGATGATGAATCACAATTCCCATGTCTTGGCAGAGGTGACTGACTTGCTATCGTTGTCCTGTCTGACTTTTTGTCACCTCATCTGGAGTTTTCTTGGCAATGACACTACAGTGGTTTGTCAATTCCATCTCCAGCTCATTTACAGATGAGGAAACTGAGGCAAACACAGTTAAGTGATTTGCCCAGGGTCACACCACTAGTAAGTATCTCAGCCCAAATTTGAACTCAGATGAGTCATCCTCATTCCAGGCCTGGCACTTTATCCACCACATCACCACCTGGTGATTGACTAAAGGTGTATAAAGAAATACACGTTTCCAGACATGGACATTATGTGGATGTATTTTGCTTGATTATACTTGTTACAAGGGAGGGTCTTGTATTTGTTTCTGCTTCATGTGTCAATGAAACATAAATACACAGAAGAGAGCAGAAGTTGAGAAAGGAACAGACTGACCAGCAAGGCAGCATTATCATTATTTTGTTCACTGTATACTTAAAAAAAGAAGTGCACAGCAGAGAACAAAAAACTAAAAAGGAAGTAAAAAGATGGACAGCTCTCAACACAGCACATAGTATTTATTATATAGGCTTTCTTGAAATGGAAATTTATTGCTATATATTTTGAATTTTCTCTTACGTTGCGCTGTGCACAAGACTTTTTTATTCTTTTCTCATTGTGTATTTAAGTTTTAGTATTTCAGTCTAAAATAAAAAAGATTTTTAAAAAGCTGTACATAATAAAGATTCATGGCTTCACATGTAACCCTTTTGTTTGGCTTAAAAATTTTTTTTTCTTTAAGGCTCAGCTCAGATGTAAAGTGTTCAATGGACAACCTACTTTGTTAGAGCTCTTTCCCTACTGACATTATCTTGTCATTACCTGTGTATAGTTGTATTTGTATGTGCCAACAGAATGTGAATTCCTTAGGAGGACAGTCTTTTACCTTTGTATCCCAAAGTTCAGGACACTGATAAGCACATAGCAACTACTTAGCGTTTGCTGAATTAAATATTTAAGAAAGACACTAGTAACCCAGAACACTTCCAACAGAGCAACCACAATGACATACAGGGTCTTGAAATAGATGTTATCAATTGAAGGAATTAGGGAAAAAACATACAACCTTAGACTAGAAATAATTAGATATGATTGACTGACTCCAGAGAAAAGAACTAGGGCCAATAAATAGAAGTTACGGGAAGATAAAAGAAGTAGAAAACAAAAGAGCAGAAACAGAAAGAACCTACCAGTCATATCCTCAAAGAAATCTCAAAATATAAAATTCCCAAGCCAACAAAGATCGAGAGCTCCCAAATCAAAAGAGCCAGACAGAAAAAATTCAAGTGCTGAGGAACCACAGTCAGGACCACACATGATTTAGCAGCCACCAATATGAAGAAGTAGAGAGTATTCCAGAAGACAAAGAATACAGACTTATAACCAAGACTAGTTTATCCAGCAAAACTGAATATAATCCTACAGA
>CM053627.1:77003912-77029952 GCA_028646595.1 Phalanger gymnotis
GTTAGGAAGGAGCAAAATATAGTTAGTCTTTCACAACATGAGTATTGTGGAAGGGTTTTAGATAATGATACACATGTAGCCTATGTTGAATTGCTTACCTTCTTAGGGAGGGTGGGTGGGAAGGGAAGAGGGGAGAGAATTTGGATCTCTAAGTTTTTAAAAACAGATGTTCAAAAAGAAACAAAAAAAAAGGTTTTGCATGCAACTAGGAAATAAGATACACAGGCAATGGGGCGTAGAAATTTATCTTGCCCTACAAGAAAGGAAGGGAAAAGGTGATGAGAGGGGAGTGGGGCGACAGAAGGGAGGGCTGACGGGGGAATTGGGCAACCAGTATATAAGTCATCTTAGAGTGGGGGGTAGGGTAGAAATGGGGAGAAAATTTGTAATTAAAACTCTTGTGAAAATAAGTGCTGGAAACTATATATATTAAATTAAATAAATTAAATTTTAAAAAGATGATGACAAAGTCAAAGCTCCTATATTCAAAGCCTCCAAGAAAAATATGAATTGGTCTCAGGCCCTGGAAGAGCTCAAAAAGGATTTTGAAAATCAAGAGAAGTAGAGAAAAAATTGGGAAGAAAAACAGGAGTGATGCAAGAAAATCATGAAAAATGAGTCAACTGCTTAGTAAAGGAGAACACACGCAAAAAAAAAAAACCCTGAAAAATAAAAACCACCTTTAATAAATTAGGCCAAATGGAAAAAAGAGGTCCAAAAAGCCAATGAGGAAAAAAATGTCTTAAAAAGCAGAACTGGTCAAATAGAAAAGAAAATAATTCCTTAAAAATTAGAATGGAGCAAGTGGAAGTGAATGACTTTATGAGAAATCAACAATAAAACAAAACCAAAAGAATGAAAAAATAGAAGACAATGTGAAATATTTCACTGCAAAAACACCTAACCTGGAAAATAGATCCAGGAGAGATAATTTTAAAATTACTAGACTACCTGAAAACCATGATCGAAAAAAAAAAAAAAAAGCTCAGACATCATATTTCAAGAAATTATCAAGTAAAACTGTTCTGATATTCTAGAACCAGACAGTAAAATAGAAATTAAAGAAATTCACTTATCACTCCTTGAAAAAGATCCCAAAAAGAAAACTGCCAAGAATATTATAGTCAAATTCCAGAGTTCCCAGGTCAAAGAAAAAATATTGCCAAGCAATCAGAAAGAAACTATTCAAGTATAATGGGGTCACAGTCTACATAACACAAGATTTAGCAGCTTCTACATTAAAGCATCAGAGAGCTTGGAATACGATATTTCAGAGGACAAAGGAGCTAGGATTACATCCAAGAGTCACCTATCCACAAAACTAACTATAATCCTTCAGGGGAAAAAATATATATTTTCAATGACACACAGGATTTTCAAGCATTTAAATGCAAGACTCAAGAGAAACTTTAAAAAGTAAATAGAAGAGGAAAATCATAAGGGACATAATAAGCTTAATTTGTTTACATTCCTAGATGGAAGAGATTTGTAACTCATAAGACCTTTCTCATCAATAAGGTAGTGAAGAGGAGTATATATAGACCAGGGGTGGGGAACGTGCAAGCCTTGAGGCCACATGTGGACTTCTAGGTCTTTGGGTATGGCCTTTTAACTGAGTCCAAGCTTTGCAGAACAAATCCTTTTATTAAAAAGAGATTTGTTCTGTGAAGTTTGGATTCAGTCAAAGGGCTACAGTTGAGGACCTAGAGGGCTACATGTGGCCTTGAGGCTGCAGGTTCCCCACCCCTGGCTTGGAACCTTTAATTACACAAAAAATTCTGAGAGAAGAAAGAGACCAGATAATTGTAGGAGTCATTAATTAGAGAATGAGGGTCTAGGATAAGCAGAAAAAGAAGATAATGAAGGGAGTAAGAGAATTCCTTTTTGGAAAAAAGCACAAAAACACTGAAATTTAAAAACTAAGGAACAGGACTAGCTGTAGGGAAGGAGAGAAAAGGGAAGAGAGCCAATGGGAAAAGGGCCACCTTAAAAAAGATAAAGTAACTGTAGGAACATAATTATTGTGTTTACAAAAGAACAACGAATTGCAAACTGAAAAGCTTCTGCACAGCCAATGTTAAGGCATCTAGGATAAGAATGGAAGTAGCTGAATGGGGGAAAAAATTCTTTGTATCAAATTTCTCTAATATGGGCTATGTATCCAAGATATATAAATAATTTAAAAATCATACATACATACACAGACATATATATAGGTATGTATATATGTGTGTGTGTGTATATATATATAACACACACACACACACACACACAACTAATAGCCTTGTCCCAAGAGATAAATGATCTAAGGATATAAACAGTTCTCAAAAGAATTGCAAAAAATTCACGACGACATGAAAAAACTGTCCCGAATTACTAATAAGATAAATGAAAATCAAGGCTTCACCTCACACTCTGCAAACTGGCAAAGATGACAAAAAATGGCAACGCTCAATTTTGGAGAGGTATGGAATGATAGGCATACTAGAGCTGTGAAATGGTACTGCTATTTTGGACAATTCTGAGTTATGCAAAGAACTAAATAGAACCAGCAACTCATTTACTAAGTTTATCCACTCGCCCCCCCCCCACCCCAAGAAATTCACTGATAAGAAAAAAGTCCCCACAGATTCCAAAACATTTATAGCAACACTTTTTGTGATGATAGTTAAGAATTGGAAACAAAGTACATGACCATCAACTGGGGAATGTCTAAACAAACTGAATGAAGCAGATGATTACTATGGTGTAAGAAACGATGTGTGATGAATACAAAGAAGCATGTAAAGCTGTACATTAAGTAATGGAGAGATAACAAAATATATATACAGTAACTACAACAATGTAAACAGAAAGAATGGGACCCAAGAAATTAAAGGTGAATGTAATAAAATTATAAAAATTAAGTGGGATTTGAAAGAAGACAAGGGAGAGAACATCTCCAACCTACCCCTTTGTGGTTGTGGAGTGGGAGATACACAGGTGTTATGCATTGTGCAAGGTTTCAGACATTTTCAATGTAGCAATCGGTTGTGCTATTTTTTTTTCTTTTTCCTCTCCAAAAAATGCCATTTGGGCTATAGAGTAGAATTTCGATGCATTTTTAGGGTGAATGCTCTTCTTTAAACCTCAAAAACAGGCTACTGCAGTTTATGATGGAAAAAAGGGCCTTTGTTCTTCTCTAGTCTGTTTCCCATCCACAGTTATGTCACCTGTATTAAAACTGCAAAGTCCCCCCCCCCAACCCCAAAAAAGCCATTTGTCATACATAATGGCTCTCTGGGAGGAGAAAAGGGAAGGACACATCAGATATACTATGGTGATTAAAGAAACAGAAAATATCAATAAAAACAATTTAAAAAAAAAAGAAAATACTCGGGTAAACAGTGGAAAATATCCAACAAAAACAAACCTAAAATGATTGCAGAAGCAGATCATGAAAACTATGAATTAAGTTCTCAAATATTACCAAATACCAAATAGGCAAAAATTAGGTACATACTATATATGATGATGACGAACGTAAAAAAAACCTACAAACAAAATCCTTGAAATTTTACAGGCTCTACTATGGTAACAATGCTGGAACACCAGGAGGTACCTATCACCCTGGTATGAAGGGAAGGGAATAAGCATTTATATGCTCACTGTGTGCCAGGTACTTGGCTAAGTGCTTTACAAATAGTATCTCATTTGATGCTCACAGCAACCCTGCAGAAGTAGGTGTTTATTATCATTCCTATTTTACAGTTGAGGTTAAATAACTGGCCTATGGTCACATAATCTTAAGTATAAGCCAGAAAGTCAAAGAATACAGAATATAGAAACACCAGCACCATAACTCTCTCTCTCTCACACACACACACAGACACAGACACACACACAGACAGACACACACACACACACACACACACACACACACACACACGGCTGTAACTCTGGACCTGGACTGGGAAGAACCAAATTCAAATCCAGTCTCAGACACTGAGTAGCTCCTGTGACTTTAGGCAAGTCACTTCACTTCTGTTTCCCTCAGTTCCCTCATCTGTTAAATGAGGATAACAGCATCTACCTCCCAGGCCTGTAGTAAGGATAAAGTGAGATAATACCTATAAAGACAGCACTTTGCGAATCTTAAAGTGATAGAAACATTAGCCATCAACATTATCATCAATGCTTGGAGAAGTCACATGGGTAAAAATGTTAGATGGCAGGTTCAAATCCAAGTTTCCCTAACTCCAAGTCTTATCACTTGACAAGTGACAAGTGACACAAGACACTTATCAACTGTGTCAAGGTGAACATGGGAATGATGCTCCAAGAGCTCCAATGGGACAGACATAAGTCTACCAAGAGCTCCCCAGGCTTGGAAGAGTGTTAGCTTTCCCCAGGCCAATCTAGAATCAAGCACCCTCTATAGAACTTTGAATGTCAATAAGGCTCTACAAATCTAAGACTACTCATGCATTCAACCAATTACTTGAATATGTGGTACGTGTACAGCTTTGTGCTAGGTGGTTGGGGGCAGTCCTGCAACTACAAAGGATCCAAAAGAAGGGATTTCATAGCACAGCACTGCCATTGCTCATATGCAGCAGGAAAAAAAAAAATAGGCCACAGAAGACATAGCAAGCCAGGCCAGAGATGTTATTAATGCCTTTCATTAACAATGCTTTTGATTATTGAACCATCACCAAAAAGTTTTTAGTAATATAAAATCACTGGTTTGGGTATTATCCTACCTATGTAACTTTTTTGAAAGGAAACGTAATTTAAAAGGAATCAAAGAATGTGAAGAAGAGATTATGAAGCCTAATATATAAACACTGAGCTGGGACTCAGGAGACTTTAGTCGTGGCTTCACTAAAGAACTGGATGACAGTAAAGAACCTCACTTAACCTAAGAATTTTATCTGTATCCCTATCCCTACCCAATAGGGATTCTCCATAAAGAGAAAAAATAAGATGTTTCCAAAAACTCCATCTCCTAAGAGTTTAAGCGCCATACTAAGCCCAGGTATTAATATTCCAGACTGACAAAGAGTTGAGAGTTTAACCACCACCCTTCAAACTAAACATTTTAAATTGAAGGTAACCATTTGGTCATATCCAGGAAATACACTAAAATAAACTAGGTTCCTATCAATGCAATAATGCAATAATGAATCTGGAATGCCATTATGGATTATGTTAACTTCAACTTAGGCATATTTATTAAATGAGTTTTTTTCTTTCTTTTTCAATGGGAGAGGAAGAGAAGGTGTATTTCTGTTCACTGAACACAGTTAATTTTTTTTTAAAGTGGCCAAATGAAAGTTGAGTAAGTTGAGCTATGTAGGCTTAGTCAGTACTTTGATAAATGATCAGATGTGGTAGATGGAAAGGACTCACACGATTGTGAGTCTTATTAACATGGAGGTCAGTAGTGTTACTCATGATAATGGGCTACTGACTTGATGCTGGCCTGCAGAGAGAAGATAACAGCTTAGTTTCTAATACGGCAAATTTTGACCTAACAGTGGAATATTTAGGTGAAACTATTTCAAACAACTGCAGATATGGGACTGTAGAAAAAGTGATGTTAGACTAGAGATGAATGTGTGATACAGTAATTAAAGACAAACTGTACAAGAAGACAAATGTAAAAAGACAAATTCTACAAGAAACAAAGTATAACTGGGGGAAGACATAAGTAATAGGACGAATTTTTCTACATATTCTCTGTTTTTAAAATTGGCCTGTTTTATTAATGATTTCAAAGATGCTAAACCTAAAGAACAATGGCAGTAAAAAAAATTCAGGTCTGTTAAACTGAGTTTATCAATCCCAGAGACTGAAACAGATCTTAGGTCAAGTAACAGGAAAATCATCTCTCACCATTTAAAAAAGGTTCTTGTGCAAGTTAACATTTTTTTCAATAAAAATCTAAATACAGTCTAAAAAGTTTAAAGCTAGAGTTTATTCCCAGTTGATTCCAAGACTGGAGTTTGGCAATGGTTCATGTTATAGTCTTCATATACATCTCCAAAACTTTTGTTTCAAAAAGGTTTAATAGAATTCCACAACCTAAAGGATTTCTTACCTCTTTCTTCCCTTCCACACTCTTATACGTCAAAGCAATCAATCAATCAGAGTTGGTCTATAGGAATCCCATCCTATCTCTAGGGATACAGACACCAAAAAAAGCAAGACAATCTTTCGAGGAGCTTATATCCTATGGGGAAGACAGTCTATCATAGGAAGCAAAAGGGCATATCCTACATGCTAAACATTTCTTACTTTTAAAATGTTTTTAGTGAAGGAGAAGATTTAAGTGAAAATGGTATAACATGAGGCAAGCTGCCAAAGCAACATATCTTACTTGTAAATTAGTATTCCTATTAGTAATCAAAAGATGGGTGTATGTGTGTGAGAGTGTGGGGGAGTGGGGGAGTGAATTTACAGGGTAACTGGAGAAAAAGAAAAAATTAAATAATTTCAATGAAAAAATACCTAAAGAATCCTAAAAATACACAACTGCTACATTTTTAGCTGATACCAATACTAATAGGAGAAAAAATACAAGTTACTTACTAAAATAAAAATTCAGTAGCATCATTCCATCTCTATGATGCCTGGCAAGACACTCGCTCTAACTCAGCCTCAATTTCCTCATCTGTAAAAAGACAATAATAGCATTGACCTCACAGGGCTATTGTGAGGATCAAATGAGATAACACATGTGAAGTATTTTGAAATCTGAAAGCATAATATAAATACTAGCTATTAATATTTTCACGTCTAAGAAATTTTTTTAACTAAGCTTTTTATAATTTATTCTGCTTTTAAAGTGTTACTTCACTTGTCATCCCATAAGGACCTTTTAATGAAGCTACAGTTAGTCTTCATTCTGCATAAATGTACCACCCCACCCTACACTGATCTAAGCTAAGATCCAGTTAATTTCTAAAAACTTTAAAAGATTCACACCTGTAACAAACTCCATTCAAATGCCCATTCTCTTCTATTAAGTGCTCCTAGCCTCAGATGTAGGCAATAAATACGTCAGAAAATTAAATATGGTGCCATGATGGATAGATAGTAAGAAATACCAGTCTCTGAGTTTAATCTACAAGGCCATCATCCAGGCAAGCCACCCTATGGAAAAGACTTCCCCACCAAGGCGCCCTGAGGGAGACAGGATGTAGCACCCACCAGGCCGAGTCAAACCTCTGCCACTACTATCTCTTCTTAAACATGAAAGCCCTGGGAATAATAGCGCTCCCAATAAACCATCAAATCATACCTTCAACCTAAGCTGTAAATCCGTCATTGAGGGGAGTAATCATTATGAATAGGAGGACCCCCCCCCACCTTCCTCACTACCATCAAGATGACCAACTGACACCTACAGGAAGGTTATGCCCAAGAACCTCATGACTGACAGTGCCCCCACAAAAACAACAGGAATGCCACCAGCTCAGTCCCCTAAGTCATCATTAGGAAGCAACACCTGTGGAGATAAGCCCTGACAACAACTTCTGGTGCTATATCCTTTAACCTCCTCTAACCAGAACTATCAAACACCAGGAAAAGAAAATTGAATTGTTCAAAATCAGAAACGGGCATAATTTTATGCACGGAAATTATATGAGAGAATATGAATTATCATCTTTTTGCTGCAGTGCCCTGAGGACCAAAGAATCTTTTCAATGTACTTGCAGCCGAAACTTCTTATAAATGTTGTTTCCTCTAATAGAATGTGAGATGCTTAAGAACGGGGACTACTTTTCTACTTGCTTAGTATAAGGTTTTCTACATAGTTTAAGCATTTAATAAATACTATTTTTAACTCATTGATTCATAGTGGAAAGAATATTGGGCTTGGGGTGGGGAGATTCAGGCTCAAATCCTGGCTCAGGTATTTACTAGTTGGGTGAGCAAGTCACCTTCTCATACTCTGAGATTTCTATAAAATGGGGTTAATATCTCACATAGGCTTATTTTAAGGGAAACACGTTGCAAATCTTAAAACACTACATAAGTGAAATTTCATGTATGTTATATATCTACAATGCATATACATGCAATAATATTTTTTCTTAATAAAACTCTGGTAATGCAGGTCATTTTTTATCTTTTGAGTGATGGTATGTTATGCAATAACTATCTTTGAAAAATGTAAACTATTAATTTTGATTGTTTTTAAGACTGATGACCTTTGATTTCATCAATATGCAAAAAACTGCCACCACACATGCATACCAGCAAGCAATAACTAATCATGTTAAGAGATTTACCTAGCAGCACCAAGTTGAGTGATTTGCTCAAGATCACAAAGCTAATATTTGTCAGAGGAGGTACTTGAACCCAGGTCTTACTGACTTGAAGATTGAGCCTCAGTCCACTTCACTATGTTATGCCACCAATTTCAATTATTTTTGATTTTTTAAAAGATACTCTCCAATCTCTCATGTTGTCCTATCACAGATTATTTTCCAACAAAAATTCTCAAATTCTTAATTCATAAATTTGTATGGATGGAATATTAGCTCAAATAAGTGAAAAACATGAATAAAACATATAAAAGTATATTCTTATTGCCTCTAAATGTTAAACGTACCAATACAAAACATTTCTCTTTTGTAGAACACATAACATACAGCAAAAGATAATAATTTGCTTGTGGAATTAATGTAAATTAATTCATCTGTAGTATTATCACTCATGCACTATTTAAATACATCAAAAATTTTAACTCTAACTAAAGTTTAACTTTTAACCTCAAGCTAGGCCTTTCTAAAATACTATTTTAAAGGAGAGATCTTGAAACAGTGTGAATGAGATTTGAAATTCCCCATTAAGCTTTTCTTGGTAATATCCAAGTATCACTTTTAAAAAATAACAATGAAAAATATGTAAAATAAAAAACAAAACTATCAGTAAGCTTGGCAGTGGGACCATACTGACTACAGTAGACTAAACCAAAAACTACTTCTAGACTTTGACAACAATGCATTAAAATGAGATGCCTAGCACTGTCCATGGTACTCCTAGCAGGCTCATCTCCTTGAATAAAACTGATGAACAAGAGTATCATTCAAAAATTCAAATTCGCCAATAATAATTCTAATAAAATATTTGTATTTTTCTTCATTATGCCAGGAAAAGTTTCTAACATCTTCACAAGTCATCAAAATAGTTGAGTAATAATTAAACAACTGAAAAAGTCAAAATAACTTACACTCAGGATAAATTAACAAGGCTAAAATTTACTTACACTGCAAAATGACTGAAACTAGGTGAAAAAAACAACTAGTTAACTCCCTTCATACTGTCTACAGTACTAAGTCAATCACAAATCACTGATGCCAATAGTCTTAAGGAAGTGCTTAATCATTAATTTCAGTTCATTATATTCAGTATTTTGCATTTTAAATCCTTTTTTGCCCTTTTGAAAAAAATTCTCCTGTGTATCAATGGCTACTTTTATCTGAAGATTTCCCAAATCAACTGAGTTCTAATTTGGTTGCCAAGTTTAAGTATGTTTCAGGAAGATGGATAACATCTGATGGTGAGAGAGTCCCGAAGCTAGGAGGGAAGAAAAACAAACAAAAAGGCCACTCACAAGCCACAAGGATACAATGTTTTGGCACAGGCCAGAGCTAGTGTGGAGGACCCTAAAGGAACAGACAAGCAAGAGCCTAAAAGCCATTAACCCACACTTAAACAACACCAACACAAAAAACCTACTATATTACTTGGAAAACATCAGACACCATGGTTCTTTGCACTAGAGACACTAGTACTACTGGTCCAGGTCAGGTCCTGAAAGAGAATGAATCCTTCCATTTCAGCTAAGCTGTACCTCCCCTCTCTACTCCTTCAACTTTAGAAAACTGCATCTTACAAATGAAAGCAAAAATATCACACCAGTGTTAAAATATCTAAAATGTAAACAAGTGAGTCAATCTCAAGAAATATCCTGAAATTTAGCCTTCATTTTAAAATTTTTGATGAGTCTTATTTCAAAGTTAGAAAGAATTCAGCTTTACATTTGTAAATTCGAACGTCTAATTTTAATTGACAAGTACGCGAATGTAAATTTTAAAAGCTAAACCAGTAAGGGAGGTGGGAAGAAATCTAGCCAAGATTTAAAGAACTGTAAACTAAGCATAGCAAATATTTCTAGTGTGATGTCTTCATTTTTTAAAGCAAAAAATGGCCGCTCAACAAGGTTGAGAGAACTTTGAATTCTAGTATGAGTTCTTACATAGGCTGAGTCTGTTCAAAGACCCCCACCATCTTTATATGCATAGAACTTTAAACAGTAGATTACAAGTTCCTTGAGAGTAGAGACTTATTTTCATCTCATTTACAAAGCTTTGCATACAGTAGGTCCTTAAGTGTTTTTAGGACTGAAAAATCACTAATACCTATATCTTACAGCTTAAAAAGCACTTTTCATATCAATCTCATTTGAACCTGGCAACAAATCCTTTGCATTAATCCAGCAAAGTAGACAGAGCAGAGATCTCTAGAAAAAGAAACCAGCTCAGAAGTCATTTGCCCAAGGTCATTCAGGCTAGGAGATGCTATAAAATGACAAGGCTGGATGAACCTAAGGTCCTCTATGTTTCTAACTCTTAGATGTTCTCATACGTAAATCATAAGAGAGTTCTATGTAAACATTCTGAGTTGATTAAAAACAAGAAGCTTCTTGGTATGATGTAAAGAACAAGTGGCTGGAAATAAGTTGAATCTAGTCTCTAGTCCTAGTTCTTCCACTAACTAGCTTTAGACTCATTTTCCTCATTTCTAAAGTATTGGGTTTAGATTAATCTCTAAGATCTCTTCCATCACTCATAACTAAAATAAATGAAGTCTAACCTTCACTAAAACCTACTCCAATGACTAACCATTAACCCTGGGTCCCTGAAGGTTATGACATCTTAACGTAAGCTGTAACAGATCCTGCCAAATTGGAAAGGTTTTCAGCATGGATCCAGCAAAAAAGACTTGTCTGAGAACTAGCCTTAATAAGTTTACAACAGATTCACCAGAATGGCCACCAGGTGATGGCTGGGATAGGGGATGGAGTACAATTTATGATACTGTCCACTAAAGTTTTAAGGCAATATTCATCTTGATAAAAATCACAGATTTTGAGGTTTCATTCTATAAAATGCCATCATTTATATTTTAAATTAAGAGAGGTAGTATGACATAAATGGATAGAGAACTGGCCTTGGAACCAGTAATATCTGGGTTCAAACCCTCCCGACAACCCAATACTCCCTGCTCCCAGAAACCAACGTAATTCTAAACAGGTTCCCTAAGATTACAGAAAAGCCCACCTCCATAGGATGAGGACATTCTTCACCTGGAGCTCCCTCCACCAATGGAATAACAGGTCCAGTCCCTATACCTATCAGTAATAGAAATACTTTGTCATAGTTCATTAAACCTACAGAATTATAAAATATTAAAGCTGAAAGAGATCTCCAGAAATCATATTGTCCAAACTTATTTTGCAGATGAGGGAACTGAGGCCCCCAAGAGGTTAAGTGACTTGACAAAGGTCACACAGAAGGCAATGACAGAACAAGTACTCAATCACAGGTTTTCTGAACCCAAGACTATATGACTCTTTCCACTAATTTTAAGAGCATTTTTTTCATATTTATTTTGTTATTTTTGGGGTTACATTTAAGTTCCAAGTTGTTCCCCTCCCTCCCTTCCAACCCTACACTAGAAAAGGTCAACATTTGACCCAGATATATATATGTAAAACTATAAAATATATACTTCCATATATTAATTCTTTCTCTTGAGGTATATGGCATCTTCTTCATAAGTCCTTTGTAGTTGATTTGAATATTCATATGACTCAGAATAACTGTCATTCACATTTACTCTTCGAACAAAATGGCTGTTACTATACAATGTTCTCTTGGTTCTGCTCATTTCACGCTTCATTATTTTATGCAAGTCTATCCATGTTTTTCTAAGATTGTCGAGCTCATTTTTTCTTATAGCACTGTAGTATTTCATCACAACCATATACTACAACTTGCTTAGCCATTCCCCAAAAGATGAGAATCCCTTCAATTTCCAGTTCTTTGTCACCACAAAGAGAGCTGCTATAAATATTTTAGAACATACAGCGTTTTTTTTTTCCTTTTTCCCTGATCAGCTTGGGAAACAGACCTAATAGTGGTATTGCTGGGTCAAAGGATATATGCAGTTTTGTAACTCTTTGGGCATAATTCTAGATTGCTTTCCAAAATGATTGGACCAATTCACAATTCACTTTAAGAGTATGTTTAACAATCTACTAAAAATATATGACGAGCTTCCTTAATAGCAAAAAATTATCTAGTAAGACAAGAGTGAACATAATATGCAACGGAAAAATATTAGATGCATTTCCACTAACAGGTACAAAACAAGAATGCTCACTTGCATTTGGCATAGCATCAGAAATATTAGCAATTAATTGCCTCTTAGAATTCTTGGTTTCTAAGTTTACTTCAAATGCTAACTCTCATCCAAGACTGCATGATCTAAATAGAGATTTAGAGCTCAGAAGTATCTTAGAAGCCATCAAGCCCAATAGCTCATATTATAGTTAAGGAAACAGAGTCCCAGAAGGGTTAGGTGATTTGCCCAGATTAACATAGATAACAAGTGGCTGAGGCAGGATATGAATCCAGATCTTCCAGAACCCAAGTCCAAAACTCTATATACTAACTTACATTGCCTCTGATATGAAGCCTTCCCTGGGGAATTTTCCCTCTCCTAACTACTAATGCCTCCCCTGCCCCAAAATTATATATCTCACATATAATTATGTGTACATGTTTTCTCCCCTCTGTAAAACATAAAATCCTTGAAGGCTGAAACTATTTTATTCTTGCCTGTGTCCCCAGCACCAAGTGCTGCCTCTGTCCCTGCAATGGTAAATGTTTTAATGAATATTTATTGATTAATTACAATAATATAGAAAAGAAATATTAGAAAAATTAACACTGCAAATGAAAAGGGCTAATTATTTTCAAGTAAGATAATGCTATATGTAGAAAATCCACCCATTTCAACAAAAAGATTTTTTCTATTCAACAATTAGGAGTTATTAGAGACGAGATTTGTTTAACTACATTAAAAAAAACCCTGCACATCAACACACAAAAAAGGGACAAAAATAAAAACAAATTAGGGCATCAGGAAAAGTTTTCTGCCGGAAATGGCACAACTGATAATCTTGGTAGGAAGCCAAGTTGTCTAAGAGGCTGAGGTGCAAAGGGAGTGAATTCCAGGCATGGCTAACATCCTGGGGAAAGGCATACAGGAAAGGAGAGGAGTCCCAAGTACAGAGAACAACAGGCAAGCCAATTTGGGCTAAACTGTACAATGTGCAAAAAACGATGTACCATGAGGCCAGAAATGTGTTTGTGAAGGTCTTTCAACACCTAACAAGAGTTCTCTATTTTATCCTAGCGGCAATAGTGAGCCATTGAAGCTTGTTGGATAAAGAAGTGAAGTCAGATCTATGCCTTTGGAAGACTATAGCAGCTGTGTGTAAGATGGGTCAGAGAGGAAAGAATGGAAGACAAGAGTAAGTCAGCTACAATAGTCCTGGTAAGAGCTGATAAGGACCTCAACTAAAGTGGTGGTCATGTGAGGTGTGAAAAAAGGGATAGATATAAAAGATGCTGTGCATTTAATCTGACAGAATTTTTGCAACTGTCTATGAAAGGTGAGAGAGAGGACAGAATAAGGACAAGTACAACTGTTAGCATGGGTGATTGGTAGGATGGTGACACCCTCAGTTCTGATATGGACACGCTGAGTTTGAGACATTCAGGTGGAAATGTTTTACAGGCAGTTGGTAATAGAAAACTGGAAGTGATGAGAAAGGCTAGATATAGTTAACAGCTCAACTCAAGGAAGCTGAAAAAAAAAGTCACTGAAAGCAGTTTGTCTCATGATTTTCCCCAAAGTATTAATCTGAAATTGCAAAAACCCAGAAGCAACTTAAATGTCCAAGAACAGGGAAAAATTTACATAAATTAAGGTACTTTAACATACAATTAAGACTAGAAAACATAAGGAATAAACAAATTTAAGACCTTTATGAAATGGAAATTGGAAAAAAAATCACAACTGCAATGAAGAACAGAGTACAATCCTACCACTACCAGTAAGAGGAAAAAAACACAAAAGAATGAATGGACAAAGAATCCTAACAGAGACTTAGAGGGAAGTGACTAAGAAAGTTATGCTTTATGCATTGACATTAAATGTAAAACATTTGCCAAGTTTATTTAGTTTCTTACTAGGTATTTATTAAATACCTACTGTGTGGCTAAGCACTGGAGAGCTCTCTCTCTATTAAATACCTACTGTGTGGCTAAGCACTGGAGAGCTCTCTCTCTGTCACACACACACACACACACATATATTCTCCCTCTACCCAGGAACTTGCAACCTATTGGGTAGAAAGCATACATAAAAAATATATAAAAAGTAGACACAAGGTTGTGTGGGACACTAACAACTGAAGGCAGGGGAATCAAGACAAATTTCCTATAGGAAGCTATGCTTTGAAGAAGTTGGGGTTGAATTTTAAGAGGCAAAAATGAGGACTGCCTCCCAGGCATGAAGGACAGCCTTTGTTAGGCATGGGAAAAGCAGACAGGATATTGTACAGAAACAGAGAATAACAAGCAAGCTGCAGTTGTTGTTCAGGCGTCACCTATTCTTCCAGCCCCCATTTGGGGTTTTCCTGATTCAAGATACTGGAGTGGTTTGTCATCTCCTTCTCCAGCTCATTTTACAGATGAGGAAACTGAGTCAAATAGGGCTAAATGACTTGGATCACACAGCTAGTGTCTGAGGCCAGATCTGAACTCAGAAAAAGGAATCTTCCGAACTCCAGGCGCAGCAGTCTAGCCACTGTACCACCTATCTGCCCCACAACCAAGCTAGTTTTGTTCAAAAGAGAGTGTGTGGATAACGTTCGATAAACCTGGAGCCAGATTTTAAAGGAAGTTAAAAGCCAAATTAAGGAGGAGTTTATATTTTATCTTAGAGACAAGAGGGAACCACTGAAGCAACTTGAACAGTGGTAAGACCTTTGCTTTAGGAATGTCAATTTGGTAGCCATGTGGAGGACGGATCCATAAAGAGAAGAGAGACTGGAAGCAGGAAAACCAATTAGGAACCTAGCGCAAGTCCAGATGAAAGGTAATGTCTAAGTACTTGTGCTTAAGTTTAACATCTTTTATAATAAATCATTTAAAATATATGTATGTGTGTAACAAACACAATAAGTGTTTTAAATAGCTTTTAAATACTTCAGTCCATTCATGCTTTTTTCATACTTTTAAAATAATTGTTTGATTTATTTTCAGTTTTCTTTCTTAGGTTACAGAATTCAAAAGAGAAGCAGTTACAAAGAAAAAGATAAATCCCTTGTCAATTACATTGTTGAGTCTACTTTTGTCTAGGTACCAGCGAGACCTCTGAGCTTAAAGGCCTTTGAGACTTCTTCCAACTCTTGAGATTCTAGAACTCTCTAAGGGGCCAAATCTAATAAGATGAAATTTAAAATCCTACATTTAAACCCAAAACCTCTAAGGGCCCATTCAACTCTTGAGAATATTTCTAACATACAGAACAGTCTATAACTTTGCTTCCTCATCACCAATCCATGCTTTAACCCCCAATTTACTGAAATTACTATCTCAAATTCTCATTCTCATCTCCACAGCAATTAAGTTGAAGATCTCTTTCTTCTGAAAAACTCCTCACCCTTTTTGTTCTATGACAATTCTCCTATGACCACCATTATTTATTTTGCTGCCTCAGCTTCCTTTTCTCATGTTCCCTGATGTTAAGTCTTTTCTTAAGAAGTCTGTCCTCCCTTGATGATCTCATCCATTTCAAAGTATCATCACTTCTACAAGGATTAATTCCCATATCTATTATCTCTAACCTAGTAGAATGTAAGCATGTCAGGGGCAGGTATTCCCTCTTAGTTTGCTTTTGTATCTTCTCAGAAAGTATTTGTTGGATTGGACCAAATCTCTTGCCAGTTCTTTACACAAGGATGGGGAATTTAAGTGCACAGTGAAAAAATGGGCATCTCTCTATGTATATTACATTGCACTTCAACCTGTCTAAAAACAGATTATCTTTCATCTTAAAAAGTGTTTCTCTGACTTCACTATTTTTATCAAAAGCACTACAAGCATATCACTTGTCCCAACTTGGAACCTCAGAGTCATCTTAAACTTTTCCCTTTCCTCTCTCCACCGCATGAAATTAGGTTACTAAGTGGTATAGATTTTTCTCTCTTTAACATCTTTCCATTCTATGCCCTGGGCCACCATCCAGAGGGCTTCATTACACCTCATTTTGAAGTGTTATGAACACCTGATTTCAAATCCGAATTCAGACACTCACTAGCTATGGCAAGTCACTTAATTCGTGGGATCAGTTTCCTCATTTGTAAAATAAAGATAATAATAGCACCTACTTCACAGAGTTGTTGTGAGGATCAAATGAGATTAAATAAAATGCTCTGCAAACCTTAAAACACAATATAATGTTAACTACTATTATTATTATAGCTGCCTGAGCTCCACAAGTTCTTTCCAGAACCCCCTGCACCCATTAGATCAATCTCTCTAATGCACAAGTCTCATCACATTAATCAACTACTCACAATTTTTCAACGGCTCCCCATTACCTACAACAAATGTCTAAATTCCTTAATTGAACATTTCCTAACATGTATTTTATGGTCAAAACTCAAATATATGCTTTCTGCACAGGTTCCATATTCCCTGATCTATGTCTCTGCTCATGACACTCCTAGATTAGCCTCCACTTATTAAAAATTCTACCCAGCCTTCAAAACCCAGTTATGTATATTGAAAAGAGGCTCACCCACGTGTAAGAAAATCTGAGTTATATAACCCTACCTGAGTCATTAAGGTCCTTACTACCTCTAACATGCTGTGTGTGTCTTAATCTTAGTCAAGTTACTAAACCTTTCCTCATCAGTTACTGAGAAGGGCTGCCCTATACTCTCTAAGGTTCCCTTCTTGCCCAATTTTAGAGTTCTCTAATTCTAGAATGCACATGAATGAAAAACATTTTTAGAACTGCAAAAAGCCAAGAAGCTGGAGACAAAGGCAGAGTGGTAGAATGGAAAAAACACTGACTCTAGAGTCAGAAGATCTGGGTTCAAATCCACCCTCAAAAGCTTTCTGCCTTTTTGCTAAGTATAAGTTGCTTAACCTCCAAAGCACATTTAACTAGAAAGCCTCTGAGTTCCCTTTCAGCTCTAAATCTAGTATCCTGTAATTTATAAGGTTTAGACCTGACGTCAAACTTGTGAGTCCATTGTCTTTATAGGATAGAAAAGTACCAAGAGATTTTTTTTTAATTCCACTTTATAATTATAACACATCCTTCCTCCTGGACAGATGTCTCACAAAATATTAGCGGCATACGTAAACAGCAGAAACCTGAGGTATACATCAGCTCTTAAGGTGATCCTTCTATGAAGTCCTGATCTAATCACATCACCTCTCTTATTTAATACCTCCAGTGGCTCCCAATTGCTTCCATGATCAAATATAAAATCTTCTCTATTTTAAAGCCTTCAAAAACCTGGTCCTGTCCCACCTTTCAGGTCTGCTTACACTTTACTCCCCTCCACATACATTATGATACAGAGACACTGGTCTGCTGCCTCCTTGCTGTTCCCTAAGACCACTCCTTCTCCTGACCATGCCTTTACCTGCACTGTCCCGTCCACCCCCCATGCCAAAACTGCAAAATTCATTGTCCTTGAAATCTCCGCCTCCTAACTTCTCTGGCTTCCTTCAAGCCACAGTTAAAACACCACCTTCTACAAGAAACTTTCCAATACCCATCAAGGCTACTATCTTCCCTTTGAGATTATCTACAATTTATCCTGTAAATAGCTTGTTTGTACATAACCTTTTTGTACACTGTTTCCCCCATCATATTGTGAGTTCCTTGATGACAGGGACTGGTTTTGCCTTTCTTTGTATCAAAAGCACTAAGCACAGTGCCTGGCACTTATTAAGGGCTAGGTGACTTTGAGTAATTTTTATAGTGATAGATGTATAAAACGCCTTTTCCTATAATAGATGTTTTTTCATATAAGTAAATTGTGATACTTGCCTACCAAACCTAAAATATCCAATTTCAACTCAAAACAATTTTCATTCATGACTGATAGTTGCAAATTAAATATGAAACTTCAAATAATCCCTGAAATTCTCATGTAAGTTGTTTATATAGTTAAGGAAATACTTTTCATGTTCATCAACTCCTAAACAATGTTTCACCTCACTTAATATATGTTAAATTAACTGAAGCAAAATTAAAATACATCCTTCAGAATGAGGTCTGAAATTTTCTGTGGCCAGATCAAGCCTACAGTTTTGTTTTGTTTTTTAAATAAAATAAAGGCTCAGCCAGGTGACTTGGCCTAGGCAACCAGCTGGCTGTCAAACATCTGTTTGCTTCAGTTCAGCTGCATAACACAACAAATCTTAAGAGAAAGCTTTTGCACATGAGCAGAAATCCTTCTGCTTTGGCAGAATGCTCACACCTGCCTGTCAACTAGCATGTGTGCAGATTGTCTAAGCTTGTGTCACTGGTTCTCAAGACTCTGCTACATCACTGTTAGTTAACACATTCAGACCTGGAGAGTAAAAAACTGGGTTCAAATTTCCAATGTACAAAGGTCATATAGTCTACACTATAACTGGTCTATAATTAATTGCCACGCTCATACTGCAAGATTTCTCTCCTGAGGTCTACCCTTTGAAGTCCTTCTCATTACCCTCTAATTCAAATGCCTCATCCATGAAGTCTTCCCAGACATTCTCTCTACCTAATCCCAGCATGAGATCTTCCTCTCCTCAAACTTCTCATAATACTTCTTTAACTCTTCCTTTTATCAATTACTTGTGTACAATGCTTGCATCTCATTAGGATTTAAGCTCCCTGAAAGTGAAGTCCATCGAAGTTCCCAGTCCAACAAAACACCTTTGGCAGTTGGTGCTTAACGGCTGGGGAAAAAACAATGCTGACTTAACATATGCTACATTTTAATCACTACCCCCTTCATTTATAATACTCCCCACCCCAATTTCGGATCATTTCAAACTTAATAAGTGTTATCCCAGAAACTGAAACAGCAATTATCAAAACAAAATCTAGCTTGGCCCAACCTTAAAAATTTCCAATTACAAAACCATATGAAGTTAATCATATATCCTTTAAAGAAAAATTCTCTAGCACAGATGTTAAAACATCACACTCCTATTTCCTATTTGTCAAATTTTTAACAAACTGATGTCCATTACTTCATCTAAAGTCACTTCGATCTAATTATCAAGCAGTATTAAATTCTGTAGATAAAAAAGTGCTCAATAAATAACATTAAGGGTTGGTTCTTCCTTCCTTATCCCTCCTACTTAGCCATTTCCTTCATTATCTTTTCCCCCAAGTCCTTTCCTCTTCAAATTTCTCTATGACTGTGGAGGGCACCACCATGATCCCAGTCCCCCAGGCTTACAACCTAGGACTCATCGTCAACTCCTCACTATTTCTCACCCTCCACATCCACGTCTGTTGCCAAGACACACAGATTTCATTGTTGCAACATTTCTTGATTTTCCCCTTCTCTCCTGGTATTGTCACCACTCTCTTGCAGGCCCTCTTCTGACATCTGGTCGACTGCAATTGCCTGATGATTGGTTTCCCTGCCACAAGTCTCTCCTAACTCCAGTTCATCCTCCATTCAGCCACTAAAGTGATTTTCTTGGACTTTTAGCCCTACTCAGTAAATGCCAGTGGCTCCTTATCACCTCCAGGATGAAATATAAAATCTTCTGGCGTTAAGACTTTCATAATCCACTTTCAAGTCTTCTAACACCCTGTCCTGTACTCAATGATCCAGTGACACTGGCCTCCTGGCTATTCCCCTCACAAGACTCTCCATTTCTCAGTTCCCAGTATTTTCAATGGCTGTCACCTGTGCCTGGAATGCTCTTCCCTCCTCATTTCCACCTTCTGACTTCTCTGGCATCCTTCGGACCCCAGCTAAAATCCCACCTTCTAAAAGAAGCTTTTCCAGATCGCTTAAATCTAGTGCCTTCTTTCAGTTGATTTTTTCCTATCTATCCTACATAGTCTGATGTATATACAGTTGTTTGCATGCTGTCTCCCCCACTAGACTGTAAGCTTCTTGAAGGCAAGGACTGTCCTCTGCCTTTTCTTTAAAAGTTAGCACTTATCCAGGGTCACCTCCAGTTGTCCTGACTATATCTTGCCACTGGATCCAGATGACTTGGGGGGAGCTGGGGGAGAGAGTAAAGCTGTTAACTTTGCACAGCCCTGCTGCCCTTAAATCCAATTCCCTTGCAAGTCAAGACATCACCTTCCCAGAGTCCTGCTCCTCTTCAAGAATGAAGGTTAAACAACTGCTAGCTGCCTGAAACTTAGTAGGTGCTTAATGACTTGACTAATCTCCAGGAATCCCACATTTTCTCCATATTTCAAGAGTGAGAATGAGCAGATTTTCTTTCATTACTACTGTTAGTCTGCTTAACACTAAAATAAAGTTAGTTCTATTAAAGCCTATGACTTTTATTATGGTAAAAGTAACTTTTTCCTTAGCCTGAATTCTCATCCAATTTAACAATTTTGTATTAGACATTCTTTTAAGGGACTATTAGTTTTGTCAGTTTTTCTTAATCAACTAAAAAACAGCTAGTCATAATTTTTCATCTAATATTATGATGAAATGATAATCGATACAAATGAATTGTAAACTGTATACAAATGTTGTTCCACCTCTGTTTTGAAGACAGGGAATGACATCATGGGGTGATGTCTTAACTTGTGCATGAATTGGATTTAAGTGAGGCAGAGTTGCCCAAAGTCAACCTCACTCTCTCTACCAAAGTCCAGTGGCAAGACAAAAATCAAGATGATCAGGATGCAGTAGATGACCTTGGCATCTTCAATGTCTGACCAAGCTTCACTTCAGCTGCCTTCATGGCGCTCTGAACAAACAGTTCTCATCTACTCATTCCTCTGGTGGGGTAGAAGGCGTGAAGCTTCCACCTAGTCAATGACACATTTGAGGCCCATCAGTTCTCCTCAACCTGGTTTAGTTTCTGCGCTAAGGAAGTTTCACCAGGGTGTGGTTGCTGTGCATACTATAGCTTCTCACAGCCACAGGTGGATGAGCAGCCCTGAAAAGGACTAGGAAGGCCCTTGTACCAGAGGTGCTACTCCACCCTGAACACCCCATACATCCCAAGTGTATGCAAATAACTTGTAAGCAAAAGTAAAACATTTCAAGAGTCAAAATGAATATGGAAGATTTATAACTACATGAGGTTCCACTCATTAGCAAACAAAAGACAGAAATGGTCAGCCCAAAAGAACAAAAAAAAACTTCACAAATAACAATTTAAAAATAGAATACTTCAATTTTTCAAACAGTTTCAAATTCAGGGAATCTATATAATGTTATAAAACATTCACTGCCTTAGGATAGGTCTAAAAGCTAAATTCAGCTTTGTAAAGTCACTCAAATTACCTCACTTTAGGGCTTCCTACTCCACCTCAGCTGACAAAACCCTAAGTTATTTTTCACACACCTCTTCTACGGGTTATATGACTCACCACACTACTTCCTTTAATGCATAATCAGCATTGCAATACAAAATAGTCAGCTGTAAAAATATATCAGTATTGAACCAGGTGCTCATTTTGATCAGGTTAGTTTTCCAAATTTAATGTGTAAAATGGGACAAATTTACATAATAATGGCAAAATTACATTCAAGCTTTAAAAGATCTCTAGTAGTCAACCACAAACAGTAATATTTGATTAGAATGAGTTCTTAAAGTGTAATTATTTTTGCAAATCTAGTAAAAACCAACACCAAACCAAAAATCTTAAGACTTGTCTAGGCAATGATTTTTTAATTTCAATTAAAATATTAAAGAAATACACTGTGGTTTCCCCTCAGGGAATATTCCATAACATATGTATATATAAACTTTTCTAAGGCTCTATATTCATCAGCAAAAATGACTATCATGAACCTTCCACAATAAATTCAGCTGTGTGGTGAAAATTTAAAAAAGAATTGAGTTAAATTTACATAATTAATTACACATAAGAAAAGGTCAACAAGAAAAACATTTAGAAAATTCAATGGTTTTTGCTGAGCTCTAGCTTTATACAGCAGTCACTATATTAAGACACTTTAACTATCCACAATGTTTGACAATGATATGATTAACTATTTAAATTAGGAAGACCACCCATTTAAAGTACGAAATAATATAGGATCCAAAGTCAAGTAAAAAGTAAAACTATATAATAATAAAAGTATAAGCCAACTAACTTTATCCTAAAATCTTTCCAAGACTTATTTCTCTTCTCTTTTGTGTTTATAAAGTCAAGCTCCTTCAGACTAAAAAGTGAATGCGATGCTAAAAGCTAAGTACACCATTTTCCCAAAGATTATTGTAGAATCTGTAAGAAACACCCTCAGCATCCCTAACCCATCCATTTGCCTAATTCATTGAAGGCCTAACTATAAATAACCAATACTATCATATGATTTTTTCCAGCAAATACACTAGCTATTATGCTTGAAGAAGTAGCAAGCTAAAGGATGAATGGCACTGGGCCACACAGGAATAACTGATGCTTCCTTTTCGATACAGCCTTCTCAGTGAATCTTGAGATACCATCATGGCAGTAGTTCATTGTTTACAGACCTATCAGTCTACTAGACATTTACTGTGTGACCCTGGCCAAGTCACTTAAACATGTTTGACTCAGTTTGCTCATTTGTAAAACAAGCTGGAGAAGGAAATGGCAAACTATTCCAGTATCTTTGCCAAGAAAACCCCAAATGAGGTCATGAAGAGTTGGACACAAACGAAAAACGACTGAACAACAACTACTAGAGACTGAACTGAGATCACCAACACAGCACTAACTAGCCATTGAAAGGTGATTTTCAGCTACTCTAGATGAACTGGATCTGAACTTCTGACCTTAAAGAAAATGTTTTCGAAAATGAGTAATATAACCTAGTACTTTGCCCACGTAGACTACTAAAACCTACTCACGTAAAAAGTCTAGTATATATTTTAAGACTGGTCAACTTCTAATAAAATATTTGGCACTTAAGTACTCAACAAATTTAAGTGTAATCTAAAGCCTTCCTTAAACCTACTGATAGGTTTAAGATGTTGGGGCAAAAATATCTACTAACATCATAATGACAAAACTGAACTAAGAAAAACTTAAGTTTAGCAAATGATCATTTGAATAATTCCTAATTCCAATCTCAAATTGTGATTTGCAGTCTATAAAATAAAGCCAAAATTTCAAGACCCAGGGGAAAATGGGAGGCAAAGGAGATAGCAGTATTAGTCTAGAAAAAGAGCCCCATTTTTTTGTCATAAATAGACTAGTCCTTAAATTGTATGCCTTGCTCCAAATACCTAAATAACAAATTTCCCCTAAGGTTTATCCCTAAGCAAAATATAGACCACCAGAAAAGCACAGCACTTTTATTTTTAAAAGTACCACATATCCTAATGAATGTTTGTTGGCTTACAATTAAGTTTGCTGAATGAATTTTGTTTTCAAAACACAACTGCATTCAAATGTGTTACCTTTAAAACAGTATGGGTTACGAAATTTCATTCTCATTTTTGATGTTACAAAGCCGCTAAAAGAATAAACTAAATTCTCAATATAGATTAGTAATCATTTAAGCTGCATATTAGTTTTGAAATTGAAAAACTCATTTTATCAACCAGAAATGAAACCTGAGTTATATTAATTTTACTAATGACAACTAGTGTACGTAGTAAATTTGGAGTCATAGGGCTTGAGTTCAAAATTACTCTACCTGTGTGATCTTCATGTCTTAATACAGAAAATGACTTTATGCTCTCTTCTTCTAAAAGACACTTATAATGAGTTAGTTTATAATAAGATGATAGTTTTATTTAGAAACTTAACCTGTACAATTAAAAATCATTCTATTGTGCCCGTAAGTTAATACAACACATGAATTACAAGCAGACTTTCCATTGATAGTCTGAAATGTACTATTCTCTTAAGTACTCAGGTCAAGGACAATAAAAAGATGGGTCTGGAAAATGCTAATTGCTAATCCCTATGCTGCAGTCATCTAAAGGTGGCTAAGTCTTTGGGACTCCTACATTGACAAATCCAGGGAAATTCACTTTGCTGTCAATCTAGAAAAGAAGTTTTCTCATGCATAAATAAAATAACATATTCTCATGTAAACATTTTGTAGTGGAAGGCTAAGTTGAAGCAAAAGAATCATATCCACAAGATATGTAAAAGCTAAAAATAAATATCATAAAATGAAATATATTTTAAAAGATTGGTGAAGAGGAAAAATTGTCACAATCATGTTCCCAATACACACTTTTCAAACTCAAGAGAGCTGATTAAATAATAACCATGTCTAAGACCCTTCAATTCTAAATTCAAGAACAATCTGTTAAAATCTCCCAACAGACTAAACATACCATATAGGCAATGGGTGGACTCAGTTACGTAACAAAAAATATTCTGAGGACTCAAACTTTTAAGGCTTTAAGTGGTACTTTAAAAATTAACTATTCGAGTTCACCTGAATAAGTGTGTCATTAAGTCTAATTTACAAATGTAACCTGTTTTGCAGGTCCTGTTACCTTTTTCTAATCATATCCAGAACTTAAGCTCAATTTCAATATGATTTTGTGACTAAAACAGCTGTACCTGAGTCTCCCTGAGTGGTCTTTATGTTAATAAACAACCACATTCAGGGCTAGGCCAAAAACAAGTGTTAATTTCCTTCTTTTCTCTGGGAACATGCACATGATCGGCCTCCACCCTATGAGCAAGAACTATGCAGTCATGGACAACAGGAACACTCTACCTACCAAACCCTCCCCCCATACTTTCTATCAAACTATACACTTTGACCTGCCAAAAGATGGGGGGAGGGAGGAGGCGGAGTCAATGTTACGCATTTCTCTGGCAACCAAAAAGCATACAATTGAGAACAAAGAAAACCACACCTTTTCCATTAAAAAAAAAAGTTAACAGGCTCTCTTTTTACTGCTATCTCTAAACTCCCGTAACTAAAAATCATGGTATTTACTTAACACTAACCGTTGGCAGCCTCGAAGTTTTCAAACCCACTGAGGCAAAACACCCAGTTCCATCACGCCCTTTTAAAAGTGACAAGGATAAGGAATTTCAGAAAGTTAGTTAAACACACCAAAACAGCTAACAGGCTGTAGCTAAGAGAGGTTTAATCAATTCTCTACGAGTCCAAAAAAACTTTCCACTTGGTGGGGCATAAGGTTGAGAATACTTTCCCCGGGTTAGTCTTTTATCTTTTAATTTTACCTTGTTTTTAACACATTCTGTTTTTGTTGCCTCAACCAGAATAGTATTTCTGATTGAAACACTTAGTTAGCAGGTTGGCAATTCCCTGGTTTTTCATAAGATGGAAGAAAAAAGGATCTGGTTTATCTTTTAATTCCTAAACTCAGCTGTCCACAACCCCAGACTAGTCAAAAACTCCAGTCCTTGAACCCCAGACCCGGAGACCCACCTTCTAATCAACAGACAGGATTCCCGTTAACTTATAAGCTCCTCTAGTGCCAACACTGGGGGATGGGGGGAGGGCAAAGCGGGTGGGGTGTACGTGTTTCCCAAAAATGAGATAAAGAAGGGTGCCCTTTCCTGTGCCAAGAAGACACAGGCACAAATTGGGGAGGGAAGAAAATTAGGAAAAGTGAAGAAATTTTCTAGAGGTGCAGGCACAGATAGAAACAGGACCGCAACTAGCCGGGGATGAAGTAAAGAAGGACCATCCCACATAGGAGATTCAAAGAAGAAAACCCGAATGAGGAGGTGTGGAGGGTTGGGGGCGGGGGG